>CM060951.1:183623750-184206250 GCA_030765055.1 Mantis religiosa
TCTGTCTCTTCTTCCTGTTGGATTATAGTTTAATACTGCATTTGCAAATCTTCCATCCTCCATTCTTAATATATGTTCATGCCATTGTTGCCTTCGTTCTGATATTTTGTCATGGAATGATTCCAGTTCTAATTCCTTTCTAATATCCTCAATTCTTATTTTGTCCAATATTGTGCAACCTTTAACACTTCTTAAACATTTCATTTCTGCAGTCTGTATTTTATTTAAATCCTTTTGTGTTGGCACCCAGGTTTCGCTTCCATATAGTAAAGTTGGAATAGCCATTACCTTATACATTTTCATTTTGTATCCTTTCTCACTCTGGTGTTAAAAGTTCTTTGGATTATCCCACATATTGCTCGGAATTTTTACTTTTTCTTCTATATCAGCATTTTTTTCTAAAAGTTATGTTACATTCTAAATATTTAAAATTCGATATTTGCTCTAAAATCCTATTTCCTAAAACAATTTCTGATCTTACATTATCATTCCCTTTAAAATCCATAACATTTGTTTTTTTTCTGATATTTTAAAATTATACTTTTGTACTATATTATTTTGAATCTATATTGACTTTTGCAGTTGATTTTCATTCCGATGAATGCATAATTGGTCATCCGCAAACGCAGGGTATTAATATAAATATTTTCTTTTATTTTGATTCCTGGGTCTACTAAAATCTTGCATTCATTTAGAATATCGTCCATAGATATACTAAAAAGAGTAGGTGATAAGCTACACCCTTGTCTTAGTACACGGCACAAAGTTTGAGGGTAAATATCTAAACTCCACTAAACTAGACTTTGTAGGAATTTAATTTCCCCGTAATCGCTAAAGGTACCCCACATATAAAATTGAGAATAAAATAGGTACGTAGACCATGAAGAATGAGATCATCTACGGCCAATTTGGGTAAGTTAAGAGTAAAATTACAAATTTCTTGCAATCAACAAAGAGGAAAAGCAGAAATTAAGGCAGACATAAAAAAGAAACATTGGATTGCGTGTAGCTGTCGGAGGTTAAAAAGAAAATGGGTAAAATCTTGGATGTTTCTGCTGACTAGAACTGTAAACACTGACCAGGTGGAACACGAGCCAAGCGTGGATTGCGAACTGTGTTGGACAGAGATCTTTTCCTCCTTCACATTAATTCCAGTCAAGTGAAGGGGATCTAAACAGAGAAGGGCTTGATGAATCGATGTTGGTTCGGCTTGATTTTAGCTGACGCTGGGGTATCTCCCATCCCACCCTACTCTCTGATGGCGCCATCTACCCACACTATTTCCCAGCGGTGACACTGGCTGCAGCATTCAACCCTGCGCGATAGAGAATAACACTAGAGGAGACTTGCTACTTTAGATTAGGGCGAGTGTGTCACTGCTAGGATAGAGAATTTAACAAACGACAGTCGCCATTGCTCTGGGGTACCTTTCAGCACTTCTATCTCTTCCAAAGTTCAGAGTTCCTTTAATTAGTACCGGCGCTTGATTCTCTTTTAGAAGTTCGCTGAAGCATTACGGTGCCCCTTTCTCTTTGTTATTTTCCCCAATATACCTATTACAATTTGAAATCTACTTTTCATTTTTATAGCACTGCCGCGTAGTGTAAGGTACAACTTTATACTCTTTCTTATCTAGTGCCATAACCACTAATACTTCTTTTTATTTTACTTCATTAACTTGGATTGGACCTTGACCTGTTCTGATTCCAGAATATACCCTCTTTCCAATTTTAAGCATTATCTAATTTCTTATTTACGACTTGGTTAATACTGGGGGAAGTCTTTTAATAGTCGTGTTAGAAATACATTAACATCAATTTCTATTTGTTATATTGTCACATGTAGGGCTGAGGAATACTTGGGAACATATCAAATTTTAGAACGGAATTTTTAAAGCTCAGTTTCTGTGACTTACTTATTTGCACATTCTTAATTCTGCTGATCTATGAGAATGGCATTATGCGAGATTTCGCATGATTTTGGCTTATGACATCAATTTCTTGTTTACTCATGTCGACCACGTGCAGGAGGCCAATGTGGACTTTGCTAACTTAGTAACCTGAGTCAACCGGATGCTGAAACAATATCCTTTGTGAGCCAAAATGTCCTAAGACTCGTGAGGACACTGACGTTGTTTGGGAAACGTTTATGTAGCTTTTTGGAGCGTGTGCCTGTCGAATTGGCACTAGGACGCCATTTTGGTGGAATCTATAACTAAGCGCTGCTTAAGCCAGCATTGTGGTTTAGAAAGTTTACAGACACTGCAGAACAGAATAACACGAATTATTGCAAAGGCACCACCGCTTATCAATTACACAAGGAGTGAAAACTGCACTCAATCGAATAATGTATTAAGCTACGCAGCTATAACCTACACGATGGGAAAACGAAAAACAAAAACCCACTCATTCGCGCCTTAGGCGCATACAATACACAACACGACACTAACAAAAGCCCGCTGTCATTATTTGATAGAACACTTGGCCTGGGGAAACAGAAATAAATATTCAAAAATTCCAAAATAACTTAGTACCTCCTTAAGCATAATAAGCTGTGGTTTAGTTATAAATCTATCGACCTGACCCAGTGGCCCTTGGAGTCCCTGCTGCCTAGCGGGGTAGTTCTGGGTGCAAGGGAAACAAATTGACCAAGGCACTTACACATGGACATGGGGGAAATAACATAAAATTGTACATACAATGTTTAAACAATTATCTACCACGATTAGCACACTAACGTGCCACTATTTGCCGGAATACCAATAAATTCTAATTTTCGACAGGGATTGCTACTCAATCCTAAAGATATCCAACAAATTATAGCTACAGTTAGATGACTACACTTATATATAATGCATGTAAATCAAACTAACAATTTGATGCCAGAATCAGAGCCGCTCCCGGCCTGATATCTTAAACTTAATTACAAGTATTAACAACTAATGACTTCGTCCTTCTAGACCTCACAGTTAAATAACAGACGACGCCTCTGTCCGGAGGCACAGCAAGAACACCTAACCAAATTCCACTCCTGAATATCCAAGGTATCAAATAGGACCTCGGTCATGCTTGTGTCCTGGCGCCAGGCTCCGGCCTGGCCAATATATATCCTAACCTTGAATCCGCAGGTGCAATAGCGGTACTGCTGCACTTCCTCTCTTGAATAATCACCGGTGGAGGTATTTTAGTGGGTAGGGCTGACGGTTCACCCCGCCAGAAGAGTCCCACATTCCAATCTGAGGGTTAGTGCATAAATTCCTTTTTCCTCCACTCGAAAATAAAGCAGCGAGAGAAAGGAGAGTAATGAGAGAAAGGAGAGAAAGGAGAGAAAGAGAGAGAGAGAGAGTATGGTTTAGAGAGTAAGTCACGCAGCGAGATCTAAAACCATACATTTCCAAGGTAAGCTGAATGGGTCTTTAACATAAATAGGTAGTCATTGTCATTATTATACCCTTGAGTCTCTTCGAGACTTCGGGTTTATTCTCTACTTAACATAGTAACTAGAATGAAGTCAATAGGCTTAGTATGGCACCCAGCATTGTCTAGAATTTGCTGTACCACTTCGCCCTACTATCTGCCTCCCTTATCCCTTTATTTATGCCCCTAGTTATGGGGTAAAATGTGAACCCTAAGTTCCGAATTTACCAAACGTGACAACATTAAATAAACTAATTCAGTGATTGTATTCACCTTCATTTTTTTAGGTTTCCTAGAAGTGCTTCTATAGTTAGCTTGCTTCTCGAATACCTCAGCAACCTTATTCAGTTATCAATTCCTACAGCTCATGGGTAGTAGCACATCCTATAAAACCATGAATGAACTTATCTACATGGTTATTAATATCTTTATTAAACAGTGAAATGATCAGTTTATTTCTAAATGTTTTTATTTTGTTCTCATATTCATGTTTTTGAGACTTTTAGCAGAAATTATAGGATACAAATTAACACATACAAAAGAAAGAGAAGAATGGAATGAATATTTATCATACACAAAAATATGAACATGAAACTGCATTAGAAAACAAATTATGAAATTATGAATTTGTCCATTTACAAATATAAAGATATAGAAACATGGGATGACTGGCTACAAGATGGATATCAGATAGTTGTACAATTGTTGTTACTCTTATTATTACTATTATTATTATCATTATCATTATTATTATCATTATTATTATTATTATTATTATTATTATTATTATTATTATTATTATTATTATTATTATTATTATCATTATTATTATTATTATTATTATTATTATTATTATTATTATTATTATTATTATTATTATTATTATTATTATTATTATTATTATTATTATTATTATTATTATTATTATTATTATTATTATTATTATTATTATTATTATTATTATTATTATTATTATTATTATTATTATTATTATTATTATTATTATTATTATTATTATTATTATTATTATTATTATTATTATTATTATTATTATTATCATTATCATTATTATTATCATTATCATCATCATCATCATCATCATCATCATCATCATCATCATCATCATCATCATCATCATCATCATCATCATCATCATCATCATCATCATCATCATCATCATCATCATCATCATCATCATCATCATCATCATCATCATCATCATCATCATCATTATTATTATTATTATTATTATTATTATTATTATTATTATTATTATTATTATTATTATTATTATTATCATCATCATCATCATCATCATCACCACTATCATCATCATCATTATTGCCCGCCTCAGTAGCATAGATGCTAGTGTGTCTGCTTTACGTTCAAGAGGTCCGAGTTCGAAACTCGGTCACGGTGAGTTATCTGGGTAAGGTTTTTTCCAGGGTTTACCTTATCCTGAAAGGCGATTGTCGGGTAACTCTAAGATTTATGGACTCAGGGCTCATTAAACATCATTTCACCAATTCCATTCATCGTCCGATATGACTTAACGTTGGAGTATAAAACTACAAAAAACAAATAAAAACAAAATCATCATCATCGGTGGCGGAGGTAATACTGCTACCTTACAAAGCATCCAGACATACTAACCTTAACTGATAGAGCATTGCATTCTTTTGTTATCTGCTTACTAGAACAGCAAAATATTACTAACTTGAGATACGGTAAGTAAAGCAACATAAATGGAGTACTTAGCAGTCGTGTATGTCTGATGTGAATGGTTAGCCGATTAACTGTTGTGCACAACGAGGCAAGTAAATAAAGAAAAAAGAACCTTACTGATCGTAAATGCATTACATATATACTTACACAACTCTTTGTTGTAATGGTTTTCAAAGTATGGAAAAGGGGCTATACAGCTTATCCTCTGCAACTTCCATAACGGAAATAATGAGAGAAAACCAACAAAATTAGTAATCACGCTTTTGTTGTTAAAAAGATTTTGTAGCAACAGGACGTGCAAGGTAATAGATTTTTAGATTAGATTATATTTTTACTGTGAATATTCCAAAATTTTACAATTTACAGCTGTGTCTACATTTATTTGTCTTTACCTTGTTGCTACCTTGGCTTGCATGACACCCTGGTCTTCTGCTCTACAAAGTAGACCTTAACCCCCATACCTCCTTGTTACTTAATAAGTCATATTCTTCCCCCTCATCTTCCTTTCTTATATTCTTTACATTTCTCATCCAATTATCTTTTTCTTTCTTCAAGAACTCACCAATACTTCTTACCTTCTTTTCCTTCCTGCCTGTTGACATTTTTATAGCTACCATCCTCTTCTGTAATTTCTCCCATTTTTCCTCCCAAAACCTTTTTATCCACATTGCAACCTCCTCGCATTCTGTTACATAGTGTTCTATGCATTCTTTTCCCCCACAAAATTCACAAATTCCCTTCTTTCTACCTCTTATCTCTCTTAGAAATATTGTTCCTGTTTTTATCCAAGCTAACCCTTCTTTCTTTTCTTTTTTCTTTTAACAGGCCGTTTGTAACAACCCGAAGGGTGGTCAAATCGTGTACCTGCTCTGGGAAGCGCTTTACCACGTAGTGGCGGGATGTGGTTGTTGCAGAATGACGGGTGTAAATTAAGTAGGTGTACAGAAGGGAGGTAGCTCGTTCCTCCTCGGGGAATGATGAACCGGGTGCCACAGACAGCGTGCACCGCTGGTGGATTAGTTAATAAACTAGGAAGAAGATAAGTATAATTTTGAGTTTTCCAGAATAAATTTTGTGATTTAATTTAGGCTGGAATGTGGATCTTGTGGTTACCGGTAATGACCGCAAGACATGCGGGGTAACCGGTATCGCTTTAAGCGAAGCTCACGAGGTACATAATCCCCAAGGGATCTGACTACTGCGCTCTGATGTTGAGGCAAACTCTCGAAGAATTTTGTTGCCGGGCGCCTAATTTCATCCTCCACATTGCGGAGGGATGAAGCCTCGTGAAGTAGTCTCACGGGGAACCTTGTGCAAATAGAAGAAATAATCCGAAGACATTTATTCTGTGCACGTTGGAGCAGAACTAGGTTTGAGCCTGTGGCCATACCCCAAACTTCGCAAGCAAAGCTAACCCTTCTCTCTCTTGCCTATTTCAGTAATCTATATATGTTTCTCGTTTCCAATTTATTTTTATTTGCTTGCAAAATTGCAATGATTTCATATTTTCTAGACTTTCCCACATTTTCCTCTCTTATATATTTTCTATTCTGTATTTTACCTATTTACCCACATCACGTGTATTTCTTTCCTCTAATCTCCATATATCTCCCATTTCTATTTTTTTCCCATAATTCGTCCTATCTCTGCCCACCAACTATTTGAGTTCACTGGTATTTTTTCTGTCTCATGCATAATTTCATAATTTCCCATTCTTATTTGGCCAAACACCTATACCAAAAGTTTATTATTCTTTCCATTATTATTCCATTTTTTCTTGACCTTCCTAATTCTACTAAAGCTACTTCCCTAGCTGCTGATCTTGGTAAGCCTGGTAGCTCTTTACAAAACCTTCTGTAGTTTTGGTCCACCGTTTTGTTTACCTCTGTGCCACCCAGATCTCCACTGCATACGACATTTTGGATTTAACTAGTGCTTCAAAAATTCTTTCTAACCACTTGGTTGTCATTACTAGCTGATACTTGCATATTCTTATCCCATTCATTGCCGCCCTTCGTTTTGCTTCTATTTTTCTCCTGTGTGCTCCCCACTTTCCATTGTTATAAATAAATGTTAATGCAATCAATCTGTACAGCACGAATAATTGCTAAAAAGGAGATTTAGTCAGCAGAGGCGTAAGGCGTAATGCCAAACAATTTAATTAGCAGTGTCGCATTGTCATTATCGATATTATCGTATAGGAACTATATCTTCTGCTTTTCTTGTTACAACAATCCATATTTTACCAATAATCATAATGAATTATTTTAGCCTTCCAGTTACGAAAACCCTGGCATAGATGGAAAACTTTATTTACAAGATACTACAACTTTTTATTAAATATTTTCTGTAACTCCAGGAAGTGTACAGTAATATAACTATTTTTTAAGTGTGATCAGTGTGAGTAAACGTGCCAGTGCCGTAATTTGAACGACAGAATTTAAATGTTAAGCCGTATAATATTGTGTTTATATAATCTTAGATACTATAAATAAAAATACCAATGAGACTCAATATTGTGTTTGTTTAATAATGACGAAGCCGAATGGTAATATAAATTAGAAATTTGGTTCTTTCTTTATTCTGCTTGTCACAGATGGAGATGTGTAGTGTTTAACGCCCGCTTTTACTACATACGGCACCGCAGGCGATGACAGTGATGATATAGATGAAGATGGAGCACCGATGGAATGAGATGGCGGGGGAAACCGGAGATCCCGGAGAAAACCCGCCTCAGCGCCGTGTTGTCCACCACAAATCTCACTTTGTGGTCGCTTGGGATCGAACCCGGGCCGCCTTGGTGAGAGCCAAGCGGTCTAACCATTGAGCCACGGCGCGGCCTGCTGCTTGTCACAATATTCCATCAAGTTATATATGATTTCTCGCATCTGCCTATGTATGCCACGTTGCTGTGCAGTAGTCATAATGGCATCTGTATAGAGTATACACACTCGCCGGGCATATGTGATAGGCTCGCTTAAACAGTTCGACAGTTTCACATTCTTTCCCATAGGCCTAATGGTTTTGTCACGTAGTAGTAGTAGTAGTAGTAGTAGTAGTAGTAGTAGTAGTAGTAGTAGTAGTAGTAGTAGTAGTAGTAGTAGTAGTAGTAGTAGAAGCAGTAGTAGTAATAGTAGTAGTAATAGTAGTAGTAAGATATTGTCCCTGCTGCTTTCTGGTTCGCAGCATGTGTAACTGCATCCAATATTCAGTTCATCGTCTGATTCCACACATTTTATGAGCTTTCCTGGAAATAATGCTGCTGAAAGAATTCCGTCTCGATCGCAATCTTTAAAATGGCCAATCTCTTCTTCCAGAAGCACCTAAACGGCTTCGAGATTCTATTCAAGCAGAAGACCGTTCAATGAAGATGCTATCTAGTTTCTAGCAAAACCTCATCTCCTCTTAAACTACCTTCTAGCTTTGTCTGGATTTAAACACAGGTTCCAATTTTAGTGTTTACATTTTTTTTCTCTTTTAAATGTGTTGTATACCATTAATTGACGATTACTGGTGATTTCATTTCAATAAATAATTTAATTCCCATTTTAGTCATATAAATTAAAGTTTATGGAAGAACATAATAGATAGACATTAGGACGCCTCAATCACCGCTCTACTAGCTGCACCAAATATCCAGAAACAACTTAACAATTACTCTAAGTTAAGAAAAAGGGGCTCACCTCGGTAGCGTAGATGGTAGCGTGTCTGCCTCACGTTCAAAGGTCCCGATTTCGAATCTCGGTCAGGACGAGTTACCTGTAGAAGGTTTTTCCGGGGTTTTCCCTCATCCTGAAAGACGAACGTCGGGTAACTCTAAGCTATATAGACCCCGATCTCATTTTGGCATCATTTCAACCATTTCATTCATCGTCCGATATGACTAAACGTTGGAAAAGGGGACTGCTAAGCGAGAAAGAACGCCAATTGGTCCAAGGCTAATAATATGACTAATATGCTCCTGTTTTTGTGGATACCTTTTTGGCCGTAAGGAATCATGATAAAACTACTCATTATACAGTCTCTTTAATTTTGGTTGGTAGCATTCAACTGTTTCATCTGAAGTTATGACCCGTGGGAGGAAACGATCACCTCCACGTTCATAGCGTTTTAATTGCAGCAGCCATTATCTCTTAACTTAATTTCATATACATTATCTCATTACCTCTGCAATGTTCATTAACTCATCGAGCGTAGACTTTCCTCAAATGTTTAATTCTTCTTAAGTATCGGAGAAATAAAATCGGGAGTAATTGCAATTTCTCTTTCTAATTTATGTCCAACAGCGCTACTCCAATACAGCATCCATCTTCGTACCCGTGCCATACTTCCAACAATGCTGCATGACACTCTCAAGCATTCCCGCTTCTTATAAATTAAATTTTAGTGAAACATTTTTGTTTGTATTTACTAAGCATTTTAAGTTACTTCAGATAACATTTAGCAAATAAAACTGATTGCAAATATCTTATAAATAGCATTACTTATTCTTCTTCCTCCCAGATAACACTCATCAGATGCCCTTGTTTCTCATTGTTATCAGCTTGCATCATTTACCGCTGATAGCGCCACATACAAAAAATAACATCAATGCTTGTTGCCTCATGCGCAAAATGAAACAAACATAGGTATCTCATATTCGGGTATGAGAGCTCTATTGCACATCATCATCATCTTCATCATCAAGGATTGGGCCCTGTGACCCGTTTCGTTTTCTTCAAGAGCCTACTGATCCTTACAGCGTAGAGCTGGGCTTTCCACATCTCTCTTTCCCTTCGGCATATAATCTAAAACTCTTCTTGGAAGTCGCTCCGCGTCCATTCTTAAAATATTTTTCCATTTATTTTTGTTCTTTATTATTCTACTGTTTAAATTAAAAATCCTAAGCTCTTCTCTTATTTTTTCGTTACTTACGTGGGCTATTCTTTTATAACCTGCCACGCTTCTAAAAAATCTCATCTCTGCCGATTCTAGTTGTTTGCGTTGGTTCTTTGTCAGTGTCCATATTTCGGAACCGTATGTTAATGTTGGGACTGCCATTATCTTATAATATTTCATCTGTGTTTCCTTTCGTGTTTTCCTGTTTAGCGTTCTTATTATAGTCCCACACATTTGATTGAATCTGTTTAATTTCACCTCCATATCCTTGTTGTTATTTGCTACTGCTACTGTTAGCCTATATAGCTAAAACTATTAACCTGTTCTATTATTTTATTGTTTATAACTATTTTTGCGCTTATGTTGTTCTTTCCTATAAAAGCCATTGCTTTAGTTTTGTGTTCTGAGATTGAAAGGTTATATGTTTCCGTTATGTTGTTTAAACTATATACTGGTCTTTGCATGTCATCTTCTGAGTGGGATATTATCACTTGATCATCAGCAAATAATATTGTATTTAATATTATGTTTACATTCGGTACATTGTGTTTTATACTTTTCTGCCATTCTTGTACCATCCTTGTCATAATCTTTTATTTATGTCCACTGCTTCTGTTTTAGCTCTATTGCACAAGAGGAATTTTTGTGTTGTTGCATTGTAAATTCAATAAGTTAACCGCTGGTGCGACGGCCCTGAGAGGGCCAAGGATTACCAACCCGACTGCCGGCCTGACGCCCACTTACGCACGGCAGATTTGCGCGATAATCCAACCGATACGGGTGGAGATGTGGTTAGCAAATCGATATCCCCCACCTGGAACATTGGTTTTCGTGACCAGGGTCGCCTGCCCATCGTAAGATCCTCACTTTCCTCACGATGCTGAGTGGAGAGTGGCCCTATTCCCGGGACCAAAAATCCGCACCCCATGGATCGAACCTGGGCCGCTTTCCGTGGCCAGGGACCAAGGCATACTGCCTTAGTCCGCTACGCCACGGTGCAGGACATTGAAAATTCAATATACCTTATAAAATCCTAAACATATGACAATACAATTCAAGAAATGCTCAAGTTAATTCAGATTCCATAGGACTGTGGACTCAATAGCAATTTTCAGGACAGAGAGAGAGAGAGAGAGAGAGAGAGAGAGAGAGAGAGAGAGAGAGAGAGAGAGAGAGAGAGAGAGGAGTGAGATCTTAGCTGATAGATATAGTTAACTAATTTATTAGACAGTAGGACTATATTTTTAACAGAGGAAGGCTAAGTAGGCCGTGCTTAAAGTGCATGCAACTTAGTTGTGTTCTCTAAAGCAATAAAATCGCATATCTTTATTGCTTTTACTATGAAGCATTGACAGTTGTCTTTACCGGAATAGAGAGTCCCGCCGCACACATGGATTGGAGAGTTGCCTTACGTCAAAGTTCAATGCAAACCTGTCTCCACAACGCATCTATTTCAGGTAACACTACTCTCTGAGCTTAAATTTCACTGGGCGACAAAACATAATTTTTGAATGTTTCGAGCACTTCATGAGGCAATTCATACTAATTTTGGGTTGAGAAACACAAAAATGACAATGATATAAGTTGGAAGTGTTACATATTAACGGTTTGAGAGAAAAGGATACATTTTAATTACATACATGCTAACAACAATTAAAGTGAATTTGATTTCTTTTAACTGGTAATTACATGCTAAGAGTACTAAATTGCTGGAAAAATACTTCGCAGATAGTCGTGTCTGAAGAGCATCATGTGGTGGCCTATTGACTTCGTCGTCTTTTAGCTTGCCTCTTGTGATGGAGTTCCGCAGAATCCCTATACAAAGACCAACAGTAATCCGCAAGCATTACTTCATTCCAACGGCCCTGATATCTTTGTTCCATAACAGAAATGTCCTGATGGAATCTCTCCCCATGTTCATCACCTACAGCTCCACAACTAGGAGGGGAAAAGTCTAGGTGGGAGTCAAGAAAATGGATCTTAAGGGACATGTTGCATCCAAGGTTACGGTATTTTTGCAAAAGCACTGTCGCCAAATGCTTGTGGTTCTCATCTGTTTTGTTGCCTAAAAATCCACGAATAACACCCTTGAGGGCTTCCAAAACTTGCTTTTCTTTCCCCTCCAAAATTTGGTCAAATGCAGGATCCTTAACAAGTTCTTTATTTGTGGTCCTACAAAAATTGCCTGTGATTGTGTTTTGTTATTGACAGGTGTGTCAGCTCCCAAGAAATTCCCCCAAATTTAAAATCTTCACTATGAAAATAAGATGTGACTTTATCTTCAAAACAAGCTAATCTGTCATTTTATGGTGATTTTTTAAATCAGCAGATGGAAATACATGTGAGTTCACTGTTTTAAGCCCGAAAATTTTTTATTGTTGGCCAGTGCTTTCTGTAGCATAGTGAACATCATTCAAGGTTATGAAGAAATAAAAATATAGAGTGCTAGGACTAAATGAGATTGTACCCGGTATCCATAGCTTTCGGGTGGCGTCAGCTTGACCAACCATATCGAAGGCTTATTCAGTTTTCCACATTCTCTAGGAAAATGCTCTATTGGAAAATTTGACGTGAGAATTTTCTATCACCTCTTTCATTTCTGTACTTCATTTGGTTCTTATTCACCGTCAGAGCAGGCGTTGGGCTGATGTGCAACTTGAATGCGCCAAAGTACACTAGCTTTTCCGCAGCTTACTGATCCATGGCATTAGGATAATCCGTTAAAAGAGAAGAATGTTGAGGCAGCTGTGAATAATAGGTACTAATTTATTAGTTCATCGAACCATCAATACGCTTTTGTACCTAATAATCGAATCTATATATCCAGAATATCATTTGGTACTTTTATTTTTATTTTCATTTCAACTCAATTTCCTTTTTATGAGTTTTCTGGTTTCTGAGATAGCCAAATTTTAATTTTGACTTTCCCTCACATACGACTAGTTAAAGGAACCACTTATGGTGCAATTTAAATGTTAAAAAGTTACACGGAATCTGATTATTTATCAATTACTTTATGAGTTATCAAAGCTGTTACAGTGTTTCACAAAGCGGTATATTGTTTGGTAATATATCAATCTCTGCTACGAATGAAAAATAGTTCCTATTGTTGAAAAAAACTGAATGCTTCAAATCATTGAGCTTCATATGTGATTATCACCAGCACAAAAATGCGTCCCCTTCAGAAGCATTGTCAACAGCTCTTCAAACGTCAAATGCTTTCACCGGTTTTCAAACAAATTAAAGCAATTCAACCCAAGTACGTTGCGAGTATATGGGTGAATGCCGCGGGTGTACTGTAGTAGAAATGCCTTTTTCCAATTCGTAGTTACACAAATGTTTGACAAAACGCTCCATTTCATAATATGGAGACGATATTTAATAACTCACACTTTAAATATTTAAACTGAAATTGTCTTTAACACTGCCAAGTATTACACCTGATCAGCCTGTTGTGATCAAAAGTTTGAGAAACTTACCATTACATATATATCTTCACACATCGTGTTTCCTATATTTTACTTCCTACGTTACTAGTCTACAGTACTTGTAGAAAGTTCCACATAAATTACCTGATTTCGCAGGAAGTACATAACAATAGGCACGCTGTATCCAAAAGGAGAGGATTTCGAAAAAGGATCCTGTATGTATGTAAGTATGTTTGGGGATCTTGATTGCTTGATCTTTTAAGCTAAAACGGTCGAAACATCCCTGTATTTACAAAAAGAATAGAATCCTGGGCGATAAGTCCGATTTTATTACTTCTTTCCTAAAATCTTCCAAGTTCTGGATGCGCCATGTGTACACAAAAGGCCAAAAAGAAACTTCGGCCGATTTGTTTCGTTTTCCAGGGTGTCCTTTACTTTACATATCTCGGAGCGTTGTGGCTTGATAACACGGCAGTAAGGGGGAAAACAGAGAAGTTTGATATCTTTGCCTGATCTGGTTTTAAATAAATCCAAAGCATACGAAGGCTGTTCAATAAAAATGATCACAATTTGGTTTTGACAGCTTACCCTTACTCATCCTCATAATTTTGATGGTTCTTCTCAAAATAGTCTCCCCTGAATGCGATGCACTTGTCCCAGCGTTTCTGACAGTCTTCAAGGTCATGCTGGAAAACATTTTTTGAGACATCCTTCAATATCCCCTCCGCAATGTCATAATTTCTCGCACTAACTTTCAAACTTATTGTGTTCTGTTAGCTCAATGTGAAACAAATACGCCGTAGTAACTTCATTGTTGGTACTCCTGGTTCCCATCTGTGAGAACCAGGCAAGTTAAGACATGTTCAGTATCGTCTACCGCTGCAATGGAGGTAACATGCAAATAAAGTTGATGTTAGAGGAAAATCCGGGGTATCTTTCAAATGCAATCACTGCTGATGAAATTTAGCTACATCATTTTGATCCTGCCAGCAAACAGCAAAGCTTAGTTTGGAAATCTCCGTCATCACCAACCCCCCCAAAAGACAAAAGTGCTTGCTTTTGCTGGGAAAGTTGTGGTTATTTCATTCTTTGATATTCATTGAATGGTTCATGAGCATATTCTACCTGCACATACATCAGCAAGTGGACAATACTACAGGAATGTCCTGAAAACATTGCAAGTCCATATCAGGCGCAAAAGACCACATTTCCATGAAGCAGGCTGGATGCTGCACTACGATAATGCGTGGCCGCATATTGACAATGTTGTTGCTGACTATCTTGCAAAAATCAAAGTGAACTGAATACCTCACCCTCCTTATAGTCCGGATTTAGCACCATGTGGCATTTGCTATTTCCTAACTTAAAGAAACGTCTTTGTGGTAGGCATTATCCATCATCAGAAGCAGTGGTGAAGGCTGCGGAGCTGATTTTGAAGGATCTCTCAGAAAATGGTTTCCAGCATGTCTTTGAAGTCTGGCAGACATGCTGAGACAAGTGCACCGCATGCAGGGGAGACTGTTTTGAGGATTGCAATCAAAATGATGAGGATGATTAAAGGTACGCTGTCAATAAAGTTTGTGATCATAGTTTATTGTACAGCCCTCGTAAATTGGCACATTATAGATCTCGGTATTGCCTCTATCTATACTTAACTCTAATCTTGCGCCTACCTTGCTCTACCACATGCTACCAGATTCTTCCAGCTACGGTCCGTTACGGGGTAGATCGTAAAACCTTTCTTGAAACCACTTTGGTATACAATATACTCTTTCTGTAACACAGTATAAACAATAGATATATCAATGTTTTGTAGTTATTCCATAAATCAAAACATTTATCCGAGCTTCCAGGATTGGACAACTTCCTATTTTACTAATTTTCTTGGAAATGATGTAACTTTAACTGTTGTTCTCATGTCTCAGTAATGGAAAAGCTGAATGTCTCTTCTAATATATTTCAATTTTATCAGTTTTGATAACGACACTTTTGCGGCAAAATATAAATGATTCAGAACAAGTCATTAACAGGTTATACTGGTTAATGCATTAGTAAAATTATATCGATGTTTATTTATTAAAATCTTAAAAACTATGAGACTTTTATTTTCACATCTTTACAATGTGAAATAATTTCTTCGGTGTATTTGTTATATTGCGAGCATGTACGTTAATTTCAGTTCCATAAATGTTATTCTCTGATGCTCATCTGTTTCAAAGGTGTTTTATTTAGGTCTTGAATCACATCCTAGGCAATATACATGTTAACATGCAAATAAAGAGTACAGCGTGAAACATTGCCTACGTTTCTATAAATAGGTTTGCCTCTTTTAAGAAGAATTTGAAGAAATTAAGATGGGGTATTTTCATAATGCAGTTTCTGAGAATATTTTGCTGTTCCTATTGCAGTATTATATTCTTAACTAACTCCATTGCAACTTTATCAAAATAGCTAAAGTCTTACTAGCGTGTTCATTCTCCAGTCTGTCAGTGGCAGACGACGGGGATGTTTTAGTCAATACAGTGGCTGTTCTTGTAAGATAATCTATGCAAATACCCCCCACGGTTGAGAACACGCTGCATCCTTGCTCCATTTACTGCCTGCTGAATTGATGCTATACATTCCCGAGAATTTGGAATTCAATCCGTAGGGAAGGGCGGCTGGCCGCATTTCCGCAGAATGGTTTCCTTCGTTCAGAACCGGAACTCTCAGCTTCATTACCAGTTGGAGACGGGGAGGCAAGGGACTGATGGACGGAGTGGCGTCGGCCTCGGCGCCGTCTCTAAAATAATCCAAAGCTTGCTTTAATGACGTTCGGACGGACGCGCGCATTGACCTTTTCCTAACGGAGCCATTTTTACGAGTACATTTCATCTTGTCCTTTGGAAACCACCTTTCAACCTTTAACAAACGCTACAAAAGAATTTTCCGCAGCTTGCCTGCTGAAATGCATCTTTCCTTCTTTACCTCTTTTTCCTCACTTTGTCCACCTTTCTCATGTTGAAGGGAATTTAAAAATTGGTAATAAAATGTAAAGTATTAGCAGTAACGAAATCTTGGCTTTGTTGGCGTTATTGCTCAATTGCAAATATTATTTGTGTGTGCGTGCGTGTGTGTGTGTGTGTGTGTGTGTGTGTGTGTGTGTGTGTGTGTGTGTGTGTGTGTGTAATGTACGTTCTCCAACTTTAAGTCATATCTGACGATGAATGAAATGGGTGAAATGATGCTCAAATGAGTCCGGAGTCCATGGAGCTTAGACTTATCTGACATTCGTCTATCAGGATAAGGGAAAACCCCGTAAAAACCTTATCCAGATAACCCACCCTAACCGAGATTCGAACTCGGGATCACTATGTCCTATCTGCTATAGTCTCTCGCTCTTGTGCCTACGAGTATGAGTAAAAACAATCTACGTTCACATAACATTCTCGACCCATTTCTTTGCTTTTATACATTTCTACAAACTATTCATCATCATCATTATCATCATCAACACGGTATAAGCCTTGTGGCCCGTTCCGACTTCAAGGAAATTGATCGGACCATCTCATTCGTGGCCTGCCAACATTTCTTCTACCTACAGGTTTATACTTGTATACTACTTGTGGTGTACAGTCGTTCTAGGCCGCGCCGGTGCTCTGTGGTTAGAGCGCTTGGTTCTCACAAAGGCGGCCTGGCTTCGATCCCAGGCAACCGCAAAGTGAGATTTGTGGTGGACAACACGTGGCTGGGGTGGGTTTTCTCCGGGATCTCCGGTTTCCCCCGCCATCTCATCTCATTCCACCGGTTCTCCATCTTCATCTCATGTATCATCAGTGTCATCGTCTGCGGTGCCGTATGTAGTAAAAGCGGGCGTTAAACACGACATATTTCACATGTTTCGGTCATTCTCTGCACATGATCTTGCCATTTTTGCCTGTATGCAATGATTGTTTCATTTAGACTCTGAATTTCCAATTTTATTCTAATATCCTCGATTCTTTTCTTGTCTATGAGTATATAACCTCCCACCTGTCTCAGAAATTTCATCTCAGCAGCCTCCACTTTCCTCTGTTGTGAGATAGTCAAGACCCAGTTTTCATACCCATAAAGCAGGATTGCGATCGCCATTATTTTATACAGTTTTAACAAAGTTTGACGATTACAATTTTTAAAAGTTCTTTTTATCGTGCCACATATTGTTTGGAATTTGTTTATTTTGTTTTGTATATCTCTATTATTGGTATATGACACAATATAGCCAAGATAATTAAAATAACTTTGTTGTCGGATGGGTTTATCATTTATGCAAACTTTTTGCTCTCAAATGGTTCGTTCCTATAAAAGCAATTATTTTTGTTTTTTTCATATGAAATTTGAAGATTATATTATTTTGCAATATTATTTAATTCATGTATGGCTCTTTGTAAGTTATTTTCCGTCTCCACAATTAAAATCTGGTCATCAGCAAACAGCTATGTGTCAACATTTCTCCCCTTTATTTTAAAATGTGTTCTGACCATAGTTTGCCATCGTACAACTGCGTTATTAATATATATATATATATATATATATATATATATATATATTTATATATATATATTAAACACAGTAGGTGACAATGGACACCTCTGTCTTAGTCCTAAATTAATCTCTACTAGGATACCTTTTTCTATGGATTTCTCCAATTTAAATTTTGTATTTATATACATACTTTGTACTGTTCCTACTAAATGTTGAGGAAATCCATTTTTAATCATTATTTCCAATAGCAGATTTCTTTTTACTTTATCAAAAGCTTTTACGTAGTCTATAAAAGCCATACAAACTATTCTTGGTAAACATTATTATTTTGTGTACTTGTCCTAAAATTAGAAAAGACTTGTGGTGATAGCACCGTTACACAAATTTTTCTTGGTACGTACAAGTGGGATAGGGAAAATCAGATGATTCAAAGCAGTTTGCAATAAGCTAATCATGTTTCCTGCATAACATCAGAGGAAATAATTGCCTAACGACACATCCTTTCTCTTTTCAAATCTGACGTGTTATCCACTTGTCAATCTCTAAGGATTATCAAAGAGTATACTCTATGCGCAAGAATTCTTGAGCGCTGGATTTACGGTGTAGTGCGGGCAGGGGGGAAGAAGGGAGAGCTAACACGCTTTTGTTTCTGCAGTATGGTCAAACCTAGAAAAACAGAATTCAGCCAAATTGCGATAAGATAAGCGAGGATATGCGCCAAAGGTATGAGATGTGTCAACAAACAATTGAACTACCTCCGATATACTGTATGCTTATATATTTACTGTTATGAAACACATAAAAGTAGAAAACAAATATTATGACAGCTATAAACACTCACTCGCCTTATGATACTTCGACTCCCATGTCTACTGCGTCACTTTCATCGCTGGTGTCGTCTAATTTCATTAACTGCACTTTATATTATACCATCGTTTCTCCAATATTGCATTTCCAGCTCTTGGAACTTCTTATCGTATCCCTCCCAAACCGTCACTTCTATAGCAAGTTTCCGCAGATTTGTGGCTCTCGTTAACATTGCGTAATTTTTAAACATTCTTTATTTTTGCCCACGCCAGCTCAATTGAATTCAGATCACAGTTATACGGAGGTAGACGAAAAATGGTGTGTCCCCTTTCGAGAGCCATAACACTGACAACATAGTCTCGCTCTTAGAATTGTTGTAAACTGGTTAGCTAATAACATTGGGCAACGAAAAAAATAATTTTTGAATGTTTCGAGCACTTCATGCGACAATTTCTATTAATTTTGGGTTGAGAAAAATAAATATGACAATGTTAAATTTGTATTAGCTCTAGTTTCTATGATATACACAAGATGAAAGTATTACATATGATACATTTTAATTACATACTTGCTAACAACAATGAAAGTGCGTTTGATTTTTAAACTGCTAAATGCTTAAAATGCTAAAAGCTCTAAATTGCTGGAAAAATACCTCTCAGATAGTCGTGTCTGAAGAGAATCATGTGGTGGCCTATTGACTTCGTCGTCTGTTAGCTTGCCTCTTGTGATGGAGTTCCGCAGAATCCCTATACAAAGACCAACAGTAATCCGCAAGTATTACTTCATTCCAACGGCCCTGATATCTTTGTTCCATAACAGAAATGTCCTCGTGGAATCTCTCCCCATACTCATTACTAACAGCTCTACAACTAGGAGGGAAAAAAGTCTAGGTGGGAGTGGAAAAAATGGATCTTAAGAAACATGTTGCATCCAAGGTTACGGTATTTTTGCAGGAGCACCGTCACCAAATGCTTGTAGTTGTCATCTCTTTTGTTGCCTAAAAATCCATGAAGGCTTTCCAATCTTCCTTTTCATTCCCTTCCAAAATTTGGGCAAATGCAGGATCCTTTACAAGTTGTTTTATTTGTGGTCCGACAAACATGCCTTCCTTAACTTTTGCATCACTTAATTTCCAAAATTTCTCTCTGTTTGTGTTTTGTTATTTGACAGGTGTGCCAACTGCCAAAAACTTAGTCCATGTTTAAAATCTTCACCCTAGAGATGAAATGTCACTTTATCTTCAAAAGAAGAGCTAATCTATCATGTTATGGTGATTTTTGAATTCAGCAGATGGAAATATGTGAATTCACTATGTTTAAGTTCGAAACATTTTCATTCTTGCCCAGTGTAGCTAACCTCAAAATTGCTCAAAATGAAATGGCAGCTTAGCATATTAGCCACTAGATGTCACATTGCGTAGCGCATTTCCTGTTTCAAAGTTGCCATCTGTGTTTACGGAAGTAGGGGAAACCTACCGAATGAGGACTTGGGACCCGAACGCTCAAGAAATCTTGCGAAAATAGTACAAAGAATTTTTACCAAAGCTTTTTGTCACCTTGAGTGAGTGTGAGTGAGTGAGTGAGTGAGTGAGTGAGTGAGTGAGTGAGTGAGTGAGTGAGTGTGTGTGGTGTTTTAGGGCCCGTCGACAACAAGGTCATTTGGGCCCGACCTTGATGTTGATATAGAAATTGCTCTGCACAAATAGTGCAATTTCTATTTTTCTGTGGCTGTACAAGGGGAATAGGGAGTGCAGCTGCGTAAAAGCATAACACTGTCCGCTAGTTTTGAAATTCCGTCCTCTTACCATGGTATCGAGAGAAACAATTAAATAATGAAAGCCACAATTCAAAATATCATAAGGTATTGAACAATTCAAGCAAACAGTCCACAAAATGCTTCGCTCGAAGACCGTCCCCCGACCCAGAGAGGACAACTCGTTTAACCCTGTAACCCTCCTTAGGAAATACGCTATTTCTGAACAAGCATTATGGTACATATCCGGTAGCAAAACTAGAAGCGTATAAGAAACTTAAGGAAATACGTACATTGTTTTGATTCAGATGGCATTCTCTGCTTCTCGTTGACCAAGCTGTGGCGGTTATTTCATGGAAATGAATTGTTGTTTCACACTAGCCATGTATAGGCCGCCCTATGAAAGGGTAGAGCCAGACTGAGAACTTTAATGCCATAGCCGGGAGTTGAACCACGGATCTTCTTTTCTCCGTCCAGCCGCTCTAACCCTTGAGCTACTATGGCCAACGTGCCGATATGACATTAAAATCTCCAACTTACTCGTAGTCAGTTTCATAGTGCGTCCTGCACACGGCAAGTGTGAAAGAACAATTAATTTCCATTAATTGTACCTAATAGTGGTCCGAACTATATAGCCCGGGCCTTAAAGTACTTACAGCATAGTAAGTCGCCATTAAGGTAGTTTTCTCATGTGTTTCTGAGAACACCGAGAGGTTTACCGAGAAAAAATACGAGCTAGTTGGAGAATTTAATGTCATGTCGGCACGTTGGCCATAGTAGCTCAAGGGTTAGAGCGGCTGGACGTAAACCAGAAGATCCGTGGTTAAAATCCCTGCTATGGCATTGGATTTTTTATTCTGGCTCTACCCTTTTTTAGTGCGTCCTACACACGGCTAATGTGAAAGAACAATTAATTTCCAATAATTGTACCTAATAGTTGTCCAAACTATAAATCCCGGGCCTTAAAGTAGTTACCCGTTGTAAGTCGCCATTAAAGTAGTTGTTTATGAGAACTCCTAGTGGTTTACCCGGAAAACATACGAGTCAGTTGGAGAATTGTATGTCATGTCGGCACGTTGGCCATAGTAGCTCAAGAATTAGAGCGGCTGCACAGAGACTAGAAGATCCGTGGTTCAAATCCCGGCAATGACATTGAATTTTTGATTACGGTTCTACCCTTTCACTGTTATTTATGTTTATATAGTTTTTAAGAGTGCACTTTAAGTTGTTATGAAAGGATTAATTGGTACAAAAATGAGGGTGTAAAATCAGATTGGTCATGATCTGAGGCAATGAGAGTTAAATGTTATATTATACTGTCGTTATTAGTTATTGCAAGAATGTGATTACGTAATGTGGTGACGTAGACCAGTAAGAGATAGGAAATTTGGTTGTTATAGTAACGTAGATTATTTTAGCTTAGCGTTCTTCTGCAAACGATCTTCATAGAAGAAAGATGTGTAGTTGTGTCGATCCGCGAGTGTGCAGAAACAATGCTTTTGTGTTGCATTAGTGGCATGTGCTAGGGAGAAGCAGTTCATCGCTGCAACAACCGTTGTTTGTTAAAAATAAAGAATTTACATAGTTTAAAATTGTTAGAATTTAAAACTATTTCGCTGGAATAAAGTCCACAATATTTAAAAGAAAGGAATTGTTTATTCTCCAACAATAGTACCGAGCGGGCTGGCTCAGGCAGTTTCGTCTGTGGCCCGCATTCGGGAGGCCCGGGTTTGATTGTAGTGGCCGACCTACCTGAACCAGGCCGACCTACCTGCTAGGTGAATGTTGGGTAGGTTAATTACATCCCCCAAATTTCCTATCCCTCCAATTCATCTCCATTATCATTTCACTTCATCTTTCATCTGGTGGTCTCTTCCACGGTAGAAGTGTCGGCGGGTGCCTCGGCGGTGCAATGCAGGGTGATATACTCTGAGTTTAACTGCTTCCTCCTTCGGTTGGTCAGTTGACGGTCTCCGCTCCGCTGCTGGGACCATTCCGGGACCGCCAGTCAGGGACTATTAGGGCTCAGCTGCTGGGCTCGTTGCTGTCCCGCTGTAGAGGAGCGAGTCCGTTGTGCTGGTCTGCCAGTGGAAGTCTCTATCCAAGTAAAATGTAAGGACCCTGCCCTCTGTACTGTCGTGGTTCCTTGGGTCGGCCACCCTATGTCTCCTTCACCTCATCCTTCCTCTCGGGGGTGCCCCATTTGGAGCATAGGAACAATGGGCCCAGCATGGTGGTCTACGTCCCGAATCCCCTCCGTAATGATATCCCAATCCCATCTCAACTATAATAATAAACAGTATCAACTTCCTATACTCTGCGATCACGTCCTGAGGTAAGACTTCTTGTTCCAGAGCTGCCGTGGAAACTACAGGATTTCTACAAGATCGTCAACAAAGGGGAAAGAAATTAATCATCACTACATTTTCAATCATCCCATTTGCAATAAATCCTTTGCAATATGATCGCCACAACGCGGGGCTTCTAGAACGTCGTCTACAGTTATCCCATTTGCACACTTTCTGTTGCAAAGCTGAGCTTTTGTACACATTTAATTGTATGTATCATGCGAACAGGGGACCACAGTAGCCTAAAATGAAAACCGAGGAGGGAAAGCCGGATGGAAGGGCAAGTCCCACCACCCGGCAGCTGCATCCCCATCCCTGACCACAACGGGCGTCACAAGTGGGATGCAGGACAGTAGGGTGGGAGGTGGAAGGTGATGGGTGATCCATTGTTCCTGCCGACGGGTGAATGCGACCTTATAGCATACAAAAGCAATATACAGATATAATAATTCGTAACTTTAAACTTCACTTAACTTATAAGAAATGATAATACTTGTTATAAATTCTCCAGGATCGCGATTTCATGTATACTCATACACATCTTCAGCTGGAAAATCAAAGCCGTTTCCATTGTTACTAAACATTAGACGTTGATATGTTCTTGTTAATACTACCAAAATATGAAAATAAAACAAGTTTAAAAACAGAATAGACTGCCGGTATTTCAAATTTCATAACGCGATGTTTGTTTTTTAAAATAAATATCTTCTACCAAACCATTCAACATATGTGACCATTTAATTGTTTTAATAATTTCACTTCTGGATTTATTTCATGGTTAAGTGACCAAAAATGATCTGCTACGGCCAATTTATCAGTTTGTTTATTCTTAATAATACGAAAATGTTCTTTCGATCTGATTTCTAAATTACGTTTTGTCCTTCCAATATAAATTTTATCAAAATCGAAACAATTAAGCTGATAAATACCAGATTTTTATTAATAGGAATTTTATCTTTTATAGAGAAATGCAGTAAATTTCTAATATTTTATTTATTTTAAGGAACTAAAGTTATACCGAACTGTTTAAAAAAATTGAAAATGTGTATTATCCCAAGCATGGCAGGTAAATTTTTTAAAATTATATTCGTCTTTTATTTTTAAGGGTACAAAGATCATTAGTAGTTTTTTGATACTTGAATTTTTCAATTTTTTATTTATGAAGTCTTTATTAAATCTATTAGTTAAAGCAGTATTAATAATATGTTTATATTCTTTATTAAATTCATATTTATTCAGGGGTATATTTAATAATCTATAAATCAAACTATTGAAAACAGCAAACTTATGTGAAAAAGAATTAAAACTTGTATCCTTTATGTAATTATCAATATGAGTAGACTTCCTGTAAGTACCATAGTTTAATTTATTATCATTTCACATTATCTTTAGCTCTAGAGAAGGAATAAATCCATTAATTTCAGTTTCTAATGTAAATTTTATAGCTTTATCTTACAAATTTGGTAATTTTAAAACATCGTTTATGAGTTTTTCAGGAACAATTGCAAAAAATATCAACATATCTATACCAAACTTTAGAAATTAAAGGGAATGCTTTAGTGACCTTCATTTAAAAAAACTCATAAAAAGATCAGCAAGAAAATGTGAAAGAGGATGACCCATTACTAAGCCAGAAGTTTGCTGAAAAAATTCACCATTAAAAGTGAAGAAAATTTTGATCCACACAAAATTCTGTAAGTTTACCAAAGTCAACTATTAAGTCCTCATGTAAATTTATTGAAGTCAACCAATTTTTTAAATAAATTAAAATTTTTCTCTAGGAGTACTAGGAAATAAGGCAGTTACATCAAAAGAAACAAGTTTATCAGTTTTAGATAGTATAAAGCTATTTTGAAGTCTTCTGAGTGCTAGTTTTTATATCTTGTATTTGATATGCCATTATTTTAGTATTGCCAAACTATGAAAAAGAAACATAGAATTTCTTTCTTTTTGAAAAATTGAAACTTCAAACTAAACTAAAATTAATATTTTATTTAATGACGACTTTGTAAATTGCCGAATTTATATTAGAATTGCTGGTGTGACGGAACTCTGAGCCGAAGGTGACACGTGTTCTTTTGGGTGCTAACAAATCTCCTGGCATGGAGCTATCGCCTTTAATCACACTTGAAACCCATATATCTGTGCCGGATTTGAAACCGATACCTTTTAGGTCAACATCTAATCAACTGAATCTATAGACCGACTATTCAATCCAATAACACGGAGTATCTTAGAGAAGATAATCTCCATCCCTCGGAAAAAAGGGCATAAATTATTACGAGATATGCTTCCACTCCCAGAAAAGTTAGGGTAAATATACTAGGCGCCCAGGAAGTAAAATATAGCTTTTTTTCTTCAAAAGAAGGCAGTCTAACCAAAGAAAAATAACAGGAAGGAAGCACCCGTAACGGACAAATAGTTGCGTGATATCTGATTGACACTTATTCAGAAAAGAGAGTTAATTTTAATTTCCCTTTGGATTCTGTTCCCTGTTGCTGTTGAATGTCATGCGGAAATAGAAACAGTCCAGCAGAACCCACCGGAACACTGGGGTACCATAACAGATTGAAAAAAACAAATACTTCTAGCCTCGTACCTTATTTGGGACATATGCGATTTCTGTGTGGAGGATATTGTTTATTTTGGATTAAAATGTGTTATAATATATCAACAAGCCTATCAAATATGTTAGACGTTAAAATAAACAGTTTTGTATAAGATGAAACATCCAACTGCATAAACCACTTTTAAAAAGTGGATCTTGATCTCTTCGAGAATTCAAAACAGGGAAATTCTCTTCTGCATGACAAAACTTACTGCATATGTAGCCCAGTGAAGCTGAAACTGATAAATAAATCATAAAAAGGTAATAAAATAATTTACTAATGGAAATATTTTTGTGAACTTCAGTAATAACTAAGCAATATCCTTTAATAATAGAAGTAAAAGTGATAAGGATAATAACAGTAATAATAACAATAACATTTAGCTCGATGAAGCTGAAATTGATAAATAAATCATAAAAAGTAATAAAATTATTCACTAATGGAAGTATTTTTGTGAACTTTCCCGCCTCGGTAGCGTGTCTACTCCACGTTCAAGAGGTCCGGAGTTCGAATGTCGGTCAGGGTGTTACCTGGATAAGGCTTTTACCGGGGTTTCCCTTATCCTTCAAGACGAATGTCGGGCAACTGTAAGCTCTATCGACCCTGGACTCATTTGAGAATCATTTCACCCAATTCATTCACCTTTCGGTACGACCTAACGTTGGAGAACGTAAATTACAACCAAAAAAGCTGTGAACTTCAGTAGTAACTCAGCAATATATTTTAATAAGAAGAGTAATAGTGATAACAATAACAGTAATAGTAAAAATAATAAATGAAAGTTGCACTCAAGAGGGTATATAATTTATTGTATTTACAAGATCGTTCAGTTCATTTGTTTTTCTTGCCTTTTTGCTTTTTTTCACAAGTTAAAGTGATCTCATTTGCATATTTGGTTACACATTTTGCACAACATTTTTCTTTTGAGTGCTGATATATGTGGTCTACGTACTTTTGTAGGATATTCATGAATCCCAAGTCGTCTGAGGGTATACCTCTGTCCCTATTGGTCCATACACTGTTCCCCACAGCATCTGTTTACACAAGTTAGTCTATCTCTTTCTCCTTACGCTTTTCCCGTGCTATCACTTCATTTTACGGTGTTGCTGCTATCTTCCAGGAAGTAGGATTTTCTGGTGATCATTCTACTTGGTGCATTCTTCCTTGCTTCTATAGCTCTCTTTAGATACCTTCCTCTCACCTTTTCGAGCCTCTCCATGTTGCCGACTGTCATTTTTCCACCATAGGCATTTCGACTCCATATGAACGAATTACAATTAATGCTCAGAACAGTATCATAGATGTCTTTAATTTTAGTCACTAGGTATTCCTAATGGTATACATTGCTCTTATGGCTGCTGTCGCCTTTTGTGCTTTATATGTGCTGCAGTGATGCCTTAAAAGTATACTCTAGATGCCAGGGAACGTTATTTACTAATGTAGAAATGACATTACATTTACGTAATTAATAAAGAGCACAAAGAGGTTTTTATTATTAGCTACAGGCTATGTCATCACAATCAGTAATAATGCTAACAAAGAACAACGATACTGTAGTTTTTAAAAGATATGTAGTGCAAAATGCAAAGTAAATATCTAGGGGGTACAGATTACAAAGACAATACATTTTGTATAAATTTAGACATTTAAAAAACAATGCATTTATTGTTGAAGTAAAATACTATTTATATTTTCAAAAACGCTAATCTTTCATAATAATGTAAGGTAAACAAATCTGGAGACTTAATTCATAAAAAGAAAAAAAAATACCAGTAAGGATATGGTATGCTATCTGTGCTGCTACATGGGTTACCACAGAACACGCAAGTATATTCGAGATAGACTTTGTAACAATAAGTTATTTTAATAGAAACGTTTGTTAGAGGCTTGGAATATAAAACACAGTGTCTATTTTTTCTATAAATTAAATATGGGACATGCCAGTTTGATATTTTATTGGTATTTTATTTATAGGATATTGCTATACTGCAGACAATTCTATGTTATCTCCAGAAATATACGCAACCTGGCCTATGTACCATTTATTTTCTAACAGTTCCTTGAGATTTAACTTTGGCTGCTGAAAACATTTTTGATTTAACATTTATTCTTGATTGCAGCAATTTATTTCGCAACAAACGAAAATATTAGAAAGTTATACCAGTTGCAAGCCCTGAGAGGTTGAAATAAATTGATGGATAAATTTTAGAATTAAACTTTTTGTTCAAAATTATGAAGTTCTCTTAATTTGTACAAAATGATATGTCATAATTTTATGTTATGAGGAAGTCGATTGGCAAAAATTAGCAACACTTACATTCTTAGTATTTATCATAAATTGGAATTTTCTCTTTCATTCACAATATTAAGGGCATATGAGTCTTAATTTACCAGAATAGCTTCCATATGTCCAAGCTATTTGAGTTTGGTGAATATACCTATACAATAAAATGATTTTTCCTGAAATGTTACTTTCAAAAGTGTTTTTCCTGAACAACATTTTCTAATAAAGTCAACCATTTCATGAGAAAATATTCAATGAAGTGAAATGAAATAATGATAACAAGAATATTTAGCTCCTAGGTTTTGTGCATCCAAGAATGTTAGTATTTGTATGTTAATTTCGCACATAATCGGTCTAAACAACTTAATGAGGAAATAGACCCTTAAGGTATGCTTGTGTTAACTATTATTTTAACTATTATTTGACTTACCCGATGAAGACTAAAAGCTATACCTATTACATTCTGACATTCATATCAGAATAGTTTATTGTATTTCAAAAATATCCAAACTACGCTGCTATATGCAAAATGCGTGAAATGGATTGGGGCATATACTACATATTTGGTTTCTTCTAGCATTTGCGTATGTTAGAGGAAGCATTGCACGCACCTACATATTCAATTTTAGAGTTTCCCAGAATATTGTGACTTTGTGGGTTCGTGAAATGAAAAGTCCAATTACACAAACTCAACAATGTTCTTTATTTCCACCGACTTACAGTTGAACACTTGCCAATTACACGAAATTACGTAATGCACACAATTACGATTCACCAGTTCGTCCGTTTCCGTTCAGATGCACGTACACAATTACGCACAGTCTTCTCCTTCATTAACACGGCGCTCCTTCGCTAGCACGTCAAACACTGACTGACTCCTGACTGTCTCTCTGAAACCCTTTTTACAGGAATGTCACTGTTTTTCTAGAAGTCTCTGGTTTCCCGCAAATCACCCAAACGTTCCAGAGGACAGGAGAAGGGGAGAGAAACGTCGAGGGACAGGTGACATTTCCCCAAATCACCCCTCAGTTTGTGACAGATTAATGGGCGGGGGGCGTGGCTCGGCCGCCTCGGACCCTTCGAGCTGTCCCCGGTCGTATCTTACGCTAGTATGGTGACACTGCTCCCTCCTCAAAGCTGGTCGTCCCGAACAGCACCATTGTAGCGGGCTAGGCGATCCAGGTGTACCACCAACATCTTCCCTCGGGGAACCTTCTGGATGCGGTAGACCACGTCGTTAATCCTCTTCACCACCCGGTACGGTCCTTGCCATGGCTGCTGGAGATTCGGGCAGCGTCCCTTGGTCCGGGTAGGACGGTACAACCAGACCAGGTCACCTAGCTGGAACCCTTGGCTGTTGGCTTGCCTGACATACCTGGTCTTCATGCGGTGGCTCGCCTTCTGGATGTTCTGGCGAGCCATCTCGTGCATGTCGTGGAGATGGTCCACCAAGTTCTCCACATACTCGGTCGCTGGCTGTTTCGCTTCCGGAGGGCTTCCAAAAGCCAGGTCACAAGGGAGGCGTAACTCTCGGCCGAACATTAAGCTGGCTGGCGTCATCCCGTGTCGTGTGTAGACGAGCGGTAGGCCAGCAAGAACAGTGGCACCCTGACGTCCCAGTCTCGCTGATGGCTGGCCACGACCTTCCTCAGGTGTTCCTCTAAGGTCTTGATGTACCTTTCGACCATGCCATCCGATTGGGGATGTAGAGGCGTAGTGCGAGTCTTGTTCACCCCAAGCCTTTGTAGTGCCTCCTTCATTAGGTTGGACTCAAAGTTGGTACCCTGGTCACTGTGTAGCTCTAACGGCACCCCAAATCGACAGAATACTTGCTCCACGAGGCAGTCTGTGACTGTCTTTGCCTCTTGGTTTGGGATGGCATACACCTCCGGCCATTTGGTGAAGTAGTCTACGACCACCATTAGGTAGTTGTTGCCTCGGTCGGAAACTGGGAACGGTCCAGCAATGTCCACGGCGATCCGTTCGAATGGCGCTCCGACGTTGCACTGCTGCATGCGACCCCGGCTCCTAGTGTGGGGGCCACGACTCGCCGCGCACACATGACACTGACGGCAGCATCTCTCAGCATCTGCTCGGAGTCTCAGCCAGTAGTAGCGCTGCCGAAGTTTGTCGATCGTTCGGTTCGCTCCCAGGTGTCCTCCCGAAGTACCGGTGTGCACTTCCTCCAAGACTTCCGGGACCTTACTCCGGGGAAGTACCAACTGTTCTCTCTGCGTCTTCCCATCGGGTGACTCCCATAACCGGAACAGCACGCCCTCTCTGGTCTTCAACGAGTCCCATTGGGCCCAGTACGACTTGTAGGTGACGCTCCTTGGTGCGATGTCCTCCCAGGTTGGTCTCGTCGCTGCCTCCACTTCCCTCAAGAGTGGCCCCAAGTCTGCGTCCGCCAGCTGCTCCCTTCCTCCGGCCTGCGCTATCCCAGCCATCCGCAGGCACTGCCGTGACTACTAGGACTGCTGCGGCACGCTCCTTCTCCTCCACTCTTGTACACTGGCCGCACTCTTCCGGACAGGGTCTTCGGGACATGGCGTCAGCGTTACCGTGGCTCTTCCCTCTACGATGTTCCGAGGTGAAGTCGAATTCCTGCAGCCTCTGGACCCAACGTGCTGTCTGGCCTTCCAGGTTCTTCAAGCCCAATAGCCAGGTTAGGGCGGAATGGTCAGTCCTCAGGTGGAATGGCTGAACGTACAGGTACTTGTGGAAGTGCTCCAATGTCTTTACTACCGCCAGTAATTCTCGTCGGGTGACGCAGTAGTTCTTCTCTGCCTTGGATAGCGTCTTGCTGTAGTAGGCTATCACCCGCTCATGGCCGTCCTGGATCTGCGATAGGACACCTCGAATGCAATGGTCGCTAGCGTCGGTGTCCACAATGAAGGCGCAACCCGGTTGTGGGAAACTCAAAATTGGAGCACTGCACAGGGTCTCCTTTAGGTGCTGGAAAGCGTTTTCTGCGTCCTCCGTCCACACATAAGGCCGGTGTTCCTCTGTCAGGCGGGTAAGTGGTTTTGCGATGTTGGAGAACCCCTTTATGAAGCGCCTGTAATAACTGCACAGCCCCAGGAAACTGCGCAATTCTTTCTTATCCTTTGGGCGAGGCCAATCTCTCACAGCCTGTGTCTTCTCCGGGTCTGTGGCCACTCCGGTTGCTGAGACTATGTGGCCCAAGTAGTTAACTTCCTTGCGGAAGAGCTGGTACTTCTTCGCGTTCAGCTTCAAGTTGGTCGCTTGCAGTCTCTGTAGCACCTTACTCAGAATCTCGAGGTGATCTTCAAAAGTCTTCCGGACGATGATGATGTCGTCCAGGTATAGCAGGCAGGCATCGTAAGTCAGCTCTCTCATCACTGACTCCATAAGGCGCTGGAAGGTAGCTGGTGCGTTGCAGAGACCAAAGGGCATAACCGTGAACTGCCAGAGCCCTTGGCCCGTCGAGAATGCGGTCTTCTCCTTGTCTCTCGGGTCTAGAGCTACCTGCCAGTTGCCCGACTTCAGGTCCAGGGTCGAGAACCACTGTGCACCAGCTAGCGTGTCCAGGGTGTCGTCAATCCGGGGTAAGGGAAAACAGTCCTTCCGGGTGACGGCGTTCAACTTTCTGTAGTCTACGCAGAAGCGCAGCTCGCCGTTCTTCTTTGTCACCAAGACTACAGGGGAACACCAAGGGCTGTCAGACTCTTCAATCACTCCCCTGGATCTCATCTCCTCCAGCATGTCTCGTACCGCCCCTTGCTTCGCCAGCGGAACGCGTCTATGTGGTTGCCGAATAGGCCGGGCGTCCCCGGTGTCGATGCGGTGAAGCACTTTGTCCGTGCGACCGTAGTCACTATCACCTATATATATGGAAAGGTGCAAATGTTGTCATACTAAAGAAAGACAAGGATCGTGATCCCAAAAATCCCAAAACATACCGACCAATCTGTTTACTGAATTCCATGGGCAAGATACAAGAAAAGTTAATTTATAAAAGAATAAATGAATATAGAACAATGATTGGAATGACTTCTAAACAATACGGATTCAGAAAAGGAAAATCAACAGAAGACGCTATATGCACAGCTTTAACTTCTGCGGCATCTAGTGAAAGAAAATATGTCATAGGTATATTTGTGGACATAGCTGGCGCCTTTGACAACTTATGGTGGCCACAATTATTCAGCATATTGAGAGCTAAGGATTATCCTAAATGTATTTACTATATGCTCAAGGACTACTGTACTAACAGAAGAATCTATGTGTTAGCGGAAAATGAGATAATCATGAGAGGAATAACTAAAGGATGTCCACAGGGCTCGGTCCTTGGACCTTTGTTTTGGGACATTCTCACGGAGCCAATCCTTGAGCGACTAGGGGAAACACCTTACACCAAAGATGTTATCGCATATGCGGATGATGTGCTGATTATCGTTGATGGTAATAGCAGAACAGAATTAGAAATAAATGCGAAAATGAGTCTTGAAATACTAAGCAACTGGTGTAAAGAAGCAAAATTAAAGATAGCTCCACAAAAATCGATGTACATGATGCTGAAAGGAAGTCTGAAGAGAGATCCAATAATTAAACTAAATAACAACAATATTAAAAGGGAAAGGACCGTAAAATACCTGGGTATTACATTGGATGAGAAGCTTAACTATGATGCGCATATAGAAAGAAGCAGGGACAAAGCACTAAATGTTGTTATGAAACTAGCCAGACTGACAACTAGAAGATATAAATTAACAATAGAGACAACATAAATATATCACATGAGCTTTTTAGTGGGAATAACTGCATATGGTGCTGGAATTTGGGCGCACAAAATGAAATTATCAAAAAATTAAAAGAAGATAAGAAGCACACAGCGACAAGCTATACTACGATTAGCTGGTGCGGTGACAACAACTCCAACAATGGCACTATTAATAACAACAGCTATTTGGCCCATAGATTTCTTAAATAGACTAAGAGGAGCACAATTTTGGCTTAAAAGGAACAGCATGGAGAAAGTCGAAGAAATCATAGGCAGAAGATGCGAAAGTAAGGCGGATATAAAAAATGCTTTAATAGCAGAATGGCAGGATGAATGGGATAACATTCAGGAAGGAAGAAGAACTTACGAAATATATCCGAATGTTAAGGAACGACTACGACTGAAGCAGATAAATCCAAACAGATATGGAATACAATTTATGACAGGACATGGACCATATGGAGTATACCTCAGGAAAATCAACAGAAGGAATGATGACAAGTGTGATCTATGTGGAACAACAGATACTCCCGAGCATGTCATGTTTGAATGCAATCGATACCAGGAGGACATCAACGAGAATAGACAGTGTTTAGCTGGAAAACGGATATGGGACATCATGAGGAATAAGGAGGACTATAAGAAACTAGAGGAAATCGCTTCAAAAATATCTGACAGATCGATGAAGGAATACGAATTACAACGCAGCAGAGGAAGACGCAGACAGATAATTGTAACCGAAACAGTGGAACCAGTCAGACGATCACAGAGGATACAACAAGGGCGACTTGAGCAAAACCAACAACACGCAAACGAACCTCAGGATCCAGAACAGCCAGAGGAGATAATAGGACCCGCTCCAAGCAGGCGGAAATACTACTGGACCTCAACTGGAAGATTGGAGGCTGTAAGAAGAAGAGCCCAGATGACTACAGAACAACAACCGCTGGAAGAGATAGCTGAAGAAGAAGAGGATATGACTTGATAAAAATTGACTACATAGAAGAAGTTAGGAGGGGAGAGGAACACTTCACTTGGAAATAATAACAATCATACTAGGTTAGGCTATAAATATAAACAACATCTGCAAAGATAATTTGGCTAAAGAAACTTTGTTTATAAAATTCAGTTATTAGTTAATTAACTTGTGCCTCGGTTTAGATACTAGATGCCGAGGATATAGAAAGCAGAAATTATTTTATTATTTTTTATTATTTGTTATTATTTTTTTATTTTTTATATTTTTTTATATTTTTTTATTTTTTTTATCACCTTGGCTGAAGACGCGCTGATACCGCCTTAGCAGTTGTCGAACCTTCTCCAGCTGTTCTGTGGTCAGGTGGTCGGCCGCCCTCTCCACCAAGCCTTCCAGCCGGGGCCCCAGGTGTTGCTTCGGCGCCGGCTCCTGTGTCTCGTCGATAGCTGTTACGCTCACCACGGGCTCGCACATTCCCAACTCCGTCCTGGCCTGGACGTCGTAATCGGCGTCCGTAGGATTTAGCAGTCTCACGGGCACCTCCTCTCGGCACGGCAGCACAGCCCTGGCTACACACAGTCCGTTTACAGGCGTCTTCTGGTCCAGCATCATGTTCCTGGTTCTCTGGCCCTCCAGTCGCGCCGTCACCACCACCTCGCTCCTCGCGAGGACAACCACGTCTTCGTCCAAGACGACCCTGCAAATTCCAAGGCGCTCTTCGGGTTGACGGAGTATAACCTCTTCTCCGTTAAGCCGCAGGACCTTCTTGCCGACGTGGACCGTCGCCTCATGGCTCCTGAGGGCATCCAGTCCCAGGATCACCTCCTCAGCCACTTTCGCGACGAACACCCACAGACGCACGGCACTCCGTCCCAAGTTCAGCTCCAGCAGGGCCTCCTTCTCCACAGGCAAGGTGTCGCCCGATGCCGTGACAAGCTGGCATGGTCGGCTCGGCTTCCTTGACGGCAAACCCTTCGCCACGTCAGGTCTGATGATGGTCACGGCCGCCCCGGTGTCCACCAAAACACGGCACGGCTTTCCTCTTACCCAACCGTCCGCGATGAGGCTGTCATCCATACGCCGGCTGACGGCGCGCAGTGTCACTCGAGGGGATGGTGGTGATGGCGCCGACGTGCCCCTCTCCACGACGGCCCTTACTCGTTTTCCGGCTGCTCTTCCTGGTGTGGGCAGTCTCTCTGCAGGTGTCCGGGCTGTCGACACCCCCAACACAGGCCACTAGGTGTTCGCCGGCGTCCCACAGCTGGTCTTCTGTCTCCGGCGTAGCGGACACTCCTCGTTCTCGACGTCGGAATAGATGTTACTTTGGCCGCCTCCATCCTTAATTTCGCTGTCAGCGCCTCGTGTATGGTTTTATATTCGCCGAGCATTAGGCGCTGACGAATCTCCGTGTCCCGTACCCCGTCGACAAAATTGTAGGCGGCTTCCCGGGATACGAACTCCAGTGGCAGGTCAACCAAGGCCTTGCTAGCCAGCTGCTCAATGGCTATGGCGAACTCCTGCAGCGTCTCCCCCGGCTGCTGCGACCTTGCCTTTAGCTGGCTTCGGTATGCTGCGGCTAAGCGGTGGTTCCCGAAGCGATTCTCCATGGCCTCCCAGATGTCCTTGGGCGCCGCCGTCGTCTGCACCGCGTTTAGGACTTCCGCGGCTCTTCCCTGGAGGCTGGCTATTAACTGTGTGGCCTCCTCCTCCAGTGACCATCCGTTGTGCCTGGCCACTGTGTCGAACTGGCGGCGGAAGACCTCAAACGTTGTCGCGCTGTCATACTTGGGAGGTTTGACGCGCGCAGATGTTGCGTCGCGTCTCGGCGCGTCGGCCTTCAAATCCTTCAGCTTCCTGCCGACGACGTCCTCCCCCATGGCATTCAGGGACTTCATGCTGCTGTCGGCTTTTCCTTCCAGCTCATTAACGCGGCTCGCCAGGTCTTCGACGCGCTCGCCTAACTCTGTGTCGTCCTCTTTTACGCCGGCCAACTACTCTTCAAATTTGGCGGCGAGAGCCTCGTTCGCCACCTTCATTTCCGTAGTCAGTTCGGCCATCTTTGAGGTCATTGTCGTGGCCAAGTTGTTGTTAGCCGTTTCCGTCTTCGCTGTTAATTCGGCCTTCATTTCTTCCATCTTCCCGGTGATGTTGTCGTTGGCCGTCTTCATTTGTTTCAACTCTGCGGTGATGTTGTCGTTGGCCGTCTTCATTTGTTTCAACTCTGCGGTGATGTCGTCGTTGGCCGTCTTCATTTCCGAGGTCAGTTCGGCCTTCATTTCCATCATCTTCTCCAAAATCTTTTCCAATGCCGCGTCCATGGTTGTAATGTTCGGTGATGTAGTTTTCCCGCTTCCTGACACCAGTGTGACTTTGTGGGTTCGTGAAATGAAAAGTCCAATTACACAAACTCAACAATGTTCTTTATTTCCAGCGACTTACAGTTGAACACTTGCCAATTACACGAAATTACGTAATGCACACAATTACGATTCACCAGTTCATCCGTTTCCGTTCAGATGCACGTACACAATTACGCACAGTCTTCTCGTTCATTAACACGGCGCTCCTTCGCTAGCACGTCAAACACTGACTGACTCCTGACTGTCTCTCTGAAACCCTTTTTATAGGAATGTCACTGTTTTTCTAGAAGTCTCTGGTTTCCCGCAAATCACCCGAACGTTCCAGAGGACAGGAGAAGGGGAGAGAAACGTCGAGGGACAGGTGACATTTCTCCAAATCACCCCTCAGTTAGTGACAGATTAATGGGCGGGGGGCGTGGCTCGGCCGCCTCGGACCCTTCGAGCTGTCCCCGGTCGTATCTTACGCTAGTATGGTGACAATATGTATATCTTAAGGGTCACAAATAAAAGAAGTTGTCCAAAAAGCATGTGCGCACATTTGTTGTGTTTGTGTGTGTGTGTGTGTGTGTGTGTGTGTGTGTGTGTGTGCGTGTGCGTCTGTGTGTGTGCAATTAATGCAATCCAGTAAGTAAAAGCCAATGCCTAAACTGCATATTTATGTACAGCATCTTTTACACCTGATTTTCAAGAACATTCACTCACTCCAAATCATTAACGGGATTTAATGATTTTTTATTAAAACGCTATTTAAAATACTTAAATGAAAAAACGAATGAATATCAATTTTATACAAATATCTTATGAACCCCCTCTCCTTTCTGAATGGCTGTTTCATTTTGTCCAACTAATAAATCATAAGAAGCAAAAACTTAATATGGAAAAAATGTATTTCTATTAAGTAATTTATTTCAAGGAACTTTTTTCGTTGCCTCGGTTATTTCTGAGATATCTGAGCATTAGTTGAGCAATTGTCAGTACTCTCTAATTATAAAATTTGGCTGACTATTCAATTATTTCTCGCAACTCATAAAAATACAGTTAGTAAGTAACTTACAATTCGGAGAGGAAAACATGCTAATCAATAATACTGGTTAATTATTATCCCTTATGTATATTACTAATTCCACTCCATTTCATCGTCTTGAAGTACGAAGGTGGCAACGTAAGCCGTGAGTATAATACTGCACGTTTCCATGTGATATGAGCCAATTGAACTGGTAATCACACCGAAAGAAATATCAGAGCCTAAATTAGGATCTTTAATTGATACTGAGTTCATCAGCATCTAGAATCACACCAGGACTTTGGATTCCACTAGTGAACAGTTTACCTTAGTCAAGTCATGCTGGAACTAAAAATATCCGGCTTTGAAGTATAATATTTAATAACTCAACACAATTTTGCAAGTCCGGATGGAAAACATGAAGCTCGCGTCCAAACTGAAAAACCAACCGAGCTTGTAAATATCAGCACCAGGACAAAAATATCTGCAGAGAGAATCGGATATGTCGGTATTAATGCGCACAGACCCCACGCCCTAGGGATATTCTGGCAGCCTCATCGATTTAATGACACTCGGATGAGGACTGAAAGGTATTTCCCTCAATTTTTGCCAAACAGGTTATATGTTTTTAGCATCAGCATTATCGGTAGACCGGTGCAAACGTCCCTATCCACAATGGGGGGGGGGGCGGGGGGGGGGGAAGGTGTATGGATTATTGCCTTTATTATCATTTAAATTTCCCTTCTGGGTTTTCATCAGTAATATAGTTTCCCTTTCAAAAAATAACAACAATCATCTGGCTACTTTGGTATTCTTCAGCTATTAATAAAATTGGAAAAAAATGAATGTTGTTGGAACTGACGCTTGTTTCGTGGATGTGGTGAATGCGTAAAATCGTAATTAGTATCAGTGCATCTGATTAGATTATATTATATTTTTACTGTGCATATTCCAAAATTTTACAATTTACAACTTTTGGATACATTTATTTGTCTTTACCTTGTTGCTACCTTGGCTTGCATGACACCCAGGTCTCCTGCTCTGGCAGGTAGCTCTTAACCTCCATGCCTCCTTGTTACTTAATTAGTTCCATTCTTCCCCTCATCTTCCTTGCTTATATTCTTTACATTTCCGGCCCATTTTTCTTTTACTTTCTGCAGGAACTCACCAGTACTTCTTACCTTCTTTTCCTCTCTGCCTGTTAACATTTTTATAGCTACTATCCTCTCCTCTAATTTCCCCCATTTTTCCTCCCAAACCTTTTTTCTCCCCACTGCAACTTCCTCGAATTCTGTTACATAGTGTTCTATGGTTTCTTTTCCCCCAACAATTCACAAATTCCCTTATCCCTACCTCTTATCGCTCTTAGAAATAAGGCGACCGGGATAACAGTTGTACTATATGCCCACGACAATGGAGGGCAGAGGAGCTTGAACTGGTTATCTGCTCCGATAACTGTTTATCTGTTTACTAGGAAATGAGTATGCGAGAGTGCATATGAGTCACCCATGCTGGAAGGTCTAATGTTTGTTGCAGCAAACTCAGCGTTAGGTATCATGTATGGTTGAGCTATGTGGAAACACTTATGTATTTTAAACGAAATTTCCAACCTTGTCATACTGGGAAGGTGAGCATAAACACCGTTGGGTAAGCAAAAGTGATTACGCTACACATTCCTCTAGCTTGCCTTCTAGTTGTGGGTCTGCAGTACTGTAACATAGCTGTATGCAGAGGGACGTATCTTACAGGCATGCAGAAGGACCGGTTATATTACGGAGTGGGCAATGAAATTTACACTATTTCAAAATATCTGCCCTGTAATAAATATATCCAGAAGAACTGTTGCAGTATCCTTCCAGTATTGTTTTCCAGTTATTCTAAGACATAAATGAGGCGAAGTCATAAAACTCAGATTGAGATATCCCTTCGTAATCTCTCCTAGGCATACTCCGCAATACTTTAATACCGGAATTATTTCCTAAAAGGGTTTATAATCATATAAAACGTAACAGAGAAATAAATAAATTCAGTTAAAACAGATTTTGCAGTAATCATGTACATGGATTTATAAGAATCAATAATTAGCGAGGCAAATGAAGGGTTGAGGTAGGGGAGTAGCTTAATGGTAAGAATACAATTAACTATGAATGGGTCGATGCCAGTTTTATAACTTTTTTTAAAAAAAAGTACTGACGTTTTCATTCTTTTCGGTACAAGTATATTTATTGTTCTGTCACATGTAAGTCCTTCTGTGCTAAATAGTCTTTCTGAGAAAACTGTTGTAGGTGGCATATACAAATATTTAGCGGCTAATTCTTTTTTAGATCTGTAAACTTTGAAATTGTTATAAAGAATTGTCAAACTATTTAAAAGTGAGCCATGTTTATGTAAATTATGAACAGCTGTCATGCTTTAATTTACAAGAGTACTCACTCAGACCAGTAGATATTAAAATGTTCGCTGAAGATGCTCATAATGACGACTGAAAAACGTTTTCAAAGAAAAAGTTGAACATCTACTAGTCTTATAAATTAAAGCATGCCAGCTATTCATACTTAACATTTTAATTTGTTTTCCACAAATCCAGTGCTCTAGAAGCAGGCGGTGATAAATCGCTGAACTGATAACTAGCACTAAATTTGACTCACGATTATTGTCTTGCGTGATATTACTGGGAAGGTAACACATTTCTGACAATTTCTCGGGTTTGAAATGTTATACTTACGCCAGCAATATTTTGTGACCTTAACATAAAATAAAATTGCAGAAACACCACGAAAAGGTAACGAGTGAATTTTCTAAGTATTGTTTCATGTTGATACCATGCAGATATCGTATCAAGATACGAGGACTGTTCAATAAAAATGATCATACAATTTATACGGTCATAATTATTCGCACTAAAATTCAATCTTATTATATTTTGTTCGCTTAATGTGAAACAAACACGCCAAAGTAGTTTCATTGTTGGTACTCCTGGTTCCCGCGTGTTAGAACCGGGCAAGTTCATACATGATCTGTATCGCCTACCGCTGCAATGGAGGTAACATGCAGTTGCAGTTGATGTTAGAGGAAAATCCGGAGCTTTTTCAAACGTAATCACTGCTGACGAAACTTGGCTACATCATTTTGATCCTGAGAGCAAACAGCAAAGCTGAGTGTGGAAATCTCCTTTATCAGCAACCCCGCAAAAAGCAAAAGTGGTTTCTTTTGCGGGGAAAGTTATGGTCATCTCATTCTTTGATATTCAGGGAATGGTTTATCAGCATGTTGTAACTGCACACACATAAATAACTGGACAATACTTCAGGGATGTCCTGAAAACATTGCAAGTCCATATCAGGCGTAAAAGATCACATTTCCATGAAGCAGGCTGGATGCTGCACCACGATAATGCACGGCCGCATATTGCCAATGTTGTTGCTGAATATGTTGCAAAAATCAATGTGAAGTGCATCCCTCGCCCTCCCTTTAGTCCGGATTTAGCCCTATGTGACACTTTTCTATTCCCTAACTTGAAGAAGTTAGGGAGGCATTATCCATCATCGGAAGCAATGGTGAAGGCTGCGGAGGTGATTTTGAAGGATCTCTTAAAAATGGTTTCCAGAGTGTCTTTGAAGACTGGCAGAAACGCTGAGACAATTGCATCGCATTCAGGGGAGACTAATTTGAAAAGGACCATCAAAATTATGAGGATGAGTAAAGGTACGTTGTAAAAAAAAAAAAAAAAAATGATAATTCTTTATTGAACAGCCCTCGTGTCTCAAGTATTGGGGAATCATTCCTAACATTTATTACAGGCCATGCTCCTGCATTTCAGCTATGTTCAGCAGTTGCAGATATTAGAAAGCCTAACAAAGATAAAATCCTGAAAATTAGGAAAAAGAATAACATTATTTGTATTGAGCAAAGCCATTGAGACAAAATTAAGTATTAGGTTGATTTAAGAGAGAATGCACAAGTAGGAACATTGTTGGGGAATAATATTATGTGGAGCTTGACTTAATAAAGGAGTGTGTATTTCCAAAGTCCATACCTTTTTCCTTTGTGTTTAATAATATTACACAACCCTGTACTTTGAGTGATTTATCGGCAGCCGCAACGCCGAGAACCGCGCTCGGGTTGTGCAGATTTAACGGTGTTCATCAGGAAACTTTGTGTTTACTTATCTGCGACTCTCTTCCAATTTCACTGAGTCAGTGCAATGTTAAATCGTTGTGAGAGACCTCATAAGTGACTTTCAATATTATACGTGCTGCATGTTTTTCAGCTTCTTTGATAGAAACTGTCTGTTTACCTATTTGTTCCTTTGTTTACAATTTGTAGGCTTTTATTTATGTTTCCAGGCAAATAAATTAAAATATCCCGATTTATTATTGTTATTATTCCCTATTTTCATAATATTTTTAATACGTTAAGCGCCTATTAGATCCATGGAGAATATTCTTGAAGGATTTCGGGAACGCTGAATGGTACTTCAGACGCATAAGACATTTGAGATGATTGTTCAGAAGAAATAATATCAGTTCAGAAAGCCAGAGACTGGTTGAAGTATCGGACTTGGCAGTGCACTTTCAGGCTTAATTTGTATTACTACATAAGTGCCACATTTCTAATTCACTCAGTTCTGAACTATTCATTCAACGCTATTTACTCATTTACTCCTTCAGATATATTATAATTTTCTCTACTTCATCTTACAGATCTCTTCTCTCTCTGTCTCTCATTCCAAAGGCGCATATATTATCAGTATTTATCAGTATTATCTTTGCATTTATGGCCTAGCAGGGTTACCATTATTCTGAAGATTTAGGAGATAGCTTTGGCATCAGATGTTGGCATTATTATCTTGCTGGTTCACATAATTCTGACAACTGAGGAAAGGAATACAAGCAATGTGGGTAAATTAGTAAAATGCAGAATAGAAGATATAGAAATACAGGAAATACGGGGAAGTATAGAAAATAAATAGAAATTGGGGACCAGAAGCATACATAGATTACTGCAATAAGCAAGAGAGAGAAGGGTTAGCATGGTTGAGAACAGGAATAATATTTCTAAGAGAGATAACAGGTAGGGAAAAGGGAATTTGTGAATTGTGTGGGGAAAAGAAAGCACAGAACACTATGTAACAGAATGCGAGGAGGTTGCAATATGGAGAAAAAAGGTTTGGGAGGAAAAATGGAGAGAGTAGAGAAGAGGATAGTAGCTATTAAAATTTTAACGGGCAGGAAGGAAAAGAAAGTAAGAAGTATTGGTGAGTTCTTGCAGAAAGTAATAGAAAAATGGGGCAGAAATGTAAAAAATATAAGAAAGGAAGAGGAGGGGGAAGAAAGGGACTAATTAAGTAATCAAGGAGATATGGAGGTTAAGAGCAACCTGGCAAAAGACCAGGATGTTATGTAAGCCAAGGTAGCAAGGTAAAGACAAATAAATGTAGCCAAAAGTTGTAAATTGTAAAATTTCGGAATATGTGTGCTGATGGCACCTTTCCTTTACGGGGCGTGTGCCTCAGTTGTTTTGTGTTTCCCTTTTCCTCCGTGTGAGCGCGTGAAGGTTGCTTTGGTTCCTCTCTCGAACAGCTCTGCGAGCTGACGAGACAGGGCAGTCGGGGTTCTCCTTTCATAACGCGCGCATGGTGATCTATTATTGTCTTAACTCCCGGGAGCAGTTCAAAATCATGTAATAGCAGGTGTTAGAGTGAAGTTATAATGTGTACAAAGTTTAAGTTAAGTGTAAATATGCAAGTAAGCTTTCAGTATGAATAAGACATTTATAAAAGCTTTTAAATTATCAAAGTAAGTTGTATAATTGTACCTTATCCTCAGGGTACAGTTCATATGCATAATAAATATATTATATATCTATTTAGAAACAAAAACATTTCCCACGTATCAGTTCATCTCGTAAAATTGGGTCAGCTTTCCATCTATATTTTTTCATTTTTTCCAATTTCTTCCAATGTTTGTTTTGGAACTTCCTCGAGCTACTGTTGCCTTTACGAGTATACTTTCTTCTTCCTTTATCGATAAAAGATCGAGTAAAGTTCCAAATGTATTGACAAGTTTTCGAGCAGAATCTCTGAGTGGATAGGCTACAGCAAGGAACTCCGTTCAAAATAGCATATAGTAATAATAACTACACCAATTTTACATAAAATTTCTGTGTATATAATGTGTGTATATGAGTAGGAAGTACTATTTTTCAAATAAACTCGACAAGGAAGACAAACACTTTCACTGTGAATATCGCACTTCACATGTTAAGCCTGAGGCGTGTGCAACAGTACTAGTAGTTGTGCTTTTATTGCTTGAATTGCAGTTGCCGTGAACATCCATGGCAGACGATATTATAAACTTTCTCATTGCCTCAAGTTTCTACGTGGGATTTCAAACATTCGACTACATTCTAAGAACTATGCAAATGACATTCTCCTGTGAAATTCATTATCATTTTGTAAAACATATTGACACTAAACTTATTAGCAGTTACATTACTATACTTCTAGTTTACTATGGCTGCTCTTCGGTGCCTTGCAGATTTCTTAAATAATCGGTTGTGAAAACCCAAACGATCTCCTATCTTGAACAAATTAAAGACACATTTCCTCCACTCATGCTCACTTCCTTTTTATAATAAACATACAAAACCACCAAGTGTGGTTTATACTGTAAGTATAGCGCACAATATACTTACATGTATGCTGATATTGGTTAGCTGATATTGTCATTAAAAGATGAACCTACGCTACAAAACAGAGGAAATGTTGTCTTTATTACTGAAAGACCTCTGAAGTATGATGCACAGGTAGACAGGCATTTCTTAGAGCTGGTGCGTGACCTTGTTCGGATGTGCATGAGTGACATCATACAATCTCTGCTTTCATCAGCAGACTGCTGATAAACATAGTGGATTAGATGACAGGTGACTATTCTAACACCCTTTTTTCCTACAAATAGACAAGTGGACTCGACCATAAAGTACTGCGCAACATTACGTCATACGCCACGTCTAAAAATACCTCTGTTCTCGTCCTCTTATTTGCGGACTTCTGTGAACTTAAGGGAATTTGAAATTCTTAGTCTGTTCGAGTTTTTCTACACATCCACAATGCATTTTTAAGGAAACGAAATGCAATAAAATACATTGACATCATTCCATTGATCTCAACTTTGTGTTTAAATCTGAAACTAACTTTTAATCTTTTGTTTAAAGAAATACGAAAAGAAAAACTCGGTTTAGTTTCTATAACGTATACACAAATAATTTAAATTTTGATCAGTTAAAAATTGTTTGACGTTTATAAAATGTTTCGTCCTGCACAAGATATAATATACACTTCTTTTACTCAATCGTGGAGTCTTAATAGGATTTCATTTCTGTCAACATGTACTGAAAGCATAATTGTACATAAATTAGTCGAAAATAGCTCATGAAATATTAGCACAGCAAATTATTAGACATAAGTGGAAAGAAGTTGGATCGCTGGGCAGATACCGAAAACCTATGAATAGAGAAAATATGCAATAAGCTATGAAAGAAGAATAAATAATTTTTGGAATAAAATACTACTCATGAGACCCAGAGGACTTTAATATATCGCTGGAATTTAATTTAGTACTAATGACCTGGAAGGAAAGCTCATAAGCGCTAGAAAGGCTTCGTTCAAAGATATTTGCATACTTCTAGATGTCTACATTTAAATGCTCCACTCATGTATTTGTACTACTATTTATTTCCAGTCACAAAGAAAACTAATAACTCTGCTCTTTTATTTCGTCAAAGAAACGAAGAAGTTGATTTTAGCTTAGGGGAAAGCACCTAACCATGACGTTTGTTTTTCCCCAATGTGTTCAGAGCTCTCTTTTGAAACGGATATCATTTTATGCAGGATACTTTGTATTCAAGTGGAGATAAAAACAGGGTTATTCTAAATATCACGAAAGGTCTTTATTGGCTACTGGAATTCAATTTAGGGCTTCTGGAGCAAAATAGCCTTGAAAGCCATGTATATCTAAACACTACAGGTGCACAAAAATATACACCGAAACCAAACGTAGATATCATAGAGTGTTATTCTGTGAATAAATATACATCTCATTTTGGTATATTCTTAAAATAACTTATGTATTAGTTTAAAGTAAGAGTAATTTTTAACATTTTACAAAATTGCTCATCATCATCATCATCATCATCATCATCATCATCATCATCATCATTATCATCATCATCTTCATACATTTTCTGGCAGGTCTTCCTCGACTTCGTTGTTCTCTTGACTTGTATCTCAATGCCCTTCGGGGAATCCATTCTGCAGACATAGTTGTACCATCTTGCTGAAAATTTCTCATAAATAAAATATTAGGGATGCAAACACATTGAACATCGGGAAGTATAAATTTTCAAACAAATGAAACTGTACATAAAAGAAATGTTTAACTACTTCTTTAAACGCTACAATCTGATACGTTATAATATGTAGTTCTAAATTCCTCTTCATCGTTAGGAAAATGTATAAAAATATCTCGTGATTGCAGGTAAATTATTTTTAAATTTTTAATCTTTAAAGCTTCATTTAGAGGCGTGAAGGTATCACCTAGCCCGGCGAAACAAGTGAAATCAGTTGAATTGCTTAGTGACAAAAGAAAGAACCAAGACCATGGAATAATAATGCACTATTAATAACAGTAAAAACAACAGGAAAACAATTGAGAATTCCTACTTCTAATATTAGATTCTCACCTAGCATGTAAATTCGCAAATGAACATTTTAATTTTTAGAGCATTAATTTGGAAGAATAATTATTCAAATCAAAGTATTGGATTCTAAAATAAGTCTACTGGGATAATTTCTGGGCAAATTTTCTCTTTTAATCCCTCTTTTAAGAATACATTTCCAATATTTTCTCATAATATTCCAATTTTAATCATAAAAATACACTATATGAATAGAAATCAAAGATTTTGCGAATTATTAAGGCTTTCTTTACCATCTGTTCCAAATAACACATAATTTTTATACTAATCACATTAAGTCTTAAACTTAATTAATTTAATTTGAAATAAAGGTCAACAGTTAAAGAGTTACCTAAGTCAGTAAGTACTGAGCTGGTCAATTTTAAAATGTGGAGCCTTTCTTAATTAGGCTCTACAAAATTGTTAGGCCTTATATGATGCAATTTAAAATATATTAGGTTTGAGGAAGCTGTATATCATTCCGACTCATTTTAACAAACCTTATAGCAACCTTCAACATAAGCCTTCATCATAACCTTATACTGCTTTATTATTAATCAAGAGTTTGGCATTAATTAGTTTAAGATTACAGTAAACGATATACGGAATTCCTCCTATTTGCTGTACCAGGTTGCCCAAGTGCCTGATCTTTCAGGTAAGTAGATATCCCTTCATGCTTTAGAATAGTTGCAGAACACCACAGGGTAAGTTAATTAATCCTACAACAGTGGCGTGGGTGACTTCACCATGCTCTGAGCGAAGAGAGACAGTTCCAGGCTTGAACTAACGTGTGTGTGCGTTATAGTAGACAAGAACAGCATAAACAAACGAAAAGGTCTTAGAATGGCCTCCGTTTACGTTACAGACTATCGTCGGGAGAATAAACTCACTTCTGGAAAAATAGTTAAAAAAATTATTTGACTTGTCCGTGGATAATCAGAGCTATTTGTAACGTAGTTACAGTAAGTAGAGGAACTTGTGTGGGTGTGTGCTTGTGTGTGTGCGCGCGTGTGTGTCTCTGGGTGTCTGTGAACAATATAATTATAACACAAAAAGTATGTTAAGTTCCAAGTTTGGCATTTTAGTTCAGCATCTTCCAAGTATGCTGAAACTCCCCTACCCGCAATACACTAAATAAGGGACATTTTTCGAAAATTGTTTTTTTCTCAGCAACAGGCTCTTTAAGGAATTGACTATTTCTTAAAGCCTACAGAATTTCCATATTAGCCTTTCACCTACAAGAGTATTCGAAATAAGAAGTTTATCACGATTGACACGCCTCTCGTCACTCGGAGCATAAGAGAGTCCGCTCACGCCAGTGTCGTCCATATAAATGGATTTACACCGTGGCGTACTGCAACTGTTCTAACGCACAAAGGAATATCCCTTTACCTGAAAGACGGAACAGTTGGGTCTTCTGGTATATTAATATTAAACCCACCCTTATTGGAGAAGCCAATCTGACCTTGTTTTTCCATTGTTGTTGGTTGCTCAGTAGTTTCTCATCAATCATGATTTTCTTTCCTTCATCTCCCCTTTATATCGTTTCCTTCTCGTTTTAGGTAAAATGATACACTTTGGTGACATGAGACGGGGCTGGAATGTTGGCGCAGATACTGCACAAAAGGAGCGTTTCTCCTTGATGCTGGAAGGTTGCATGGTCATTCATCCCTCTGTCTGGGCAGCTGTAGCAGTACGTGGAGTCTTCGAGCCAGAATATTAAAGGATCGCCGTGCTCAACTATGGACTGAGTTCTGTAGGCTGATGTAGTTCCGTTATTTCATTCCTTCCTCCTTGAGGTTGATCAACCACAACAGATATCTGTAGCTCGTAGTGGATGGGGGTTTTCAAGTGTTGAGTACGCTATAATACAGCGACCTAACTAGAGGATTTTTCATACAAAATGATGTAAATTGTGTCAGTAATATACTTGCCTTCATGGTAATAATGACAGTCTTCAGGGATTGTATACAAGAAGTAAAGGGCAAGAATGACGTCCTAGTTGACTGGTGAGTCTATCTTGAAATCATAGTTCCCTCAACGGAGAAGAATCGGTAAGCAAATTGCGGAACAGTAAGCAAATTACAGCCTCTGAGTGTAGCTGTGCTAATAACTAACACAACCAGCTTCCCCTGGATATGAACACAGAACACCGCGTCTTCATGGTTGAATGCTACTTTCTGAACAGCATTAAAATTGGTGTGACATATAAATATAATTTAAACTGCTGCATAGAGGAGTTTATGCAACGCTATCCAGCATTCTGAGAAGTCCTACGGAGCGTAATGTTGTCAAAAGTGTCCAGGTACAGTCAAATTGACATATTTTTGTTTGCAATATAAACATCTTACGTTTATTAGTATAGGATATAAATTTTTGTCATTCTCACGCTTAATTAAAATGGCTATTGATATTGGTATCCTTATGCCTTTTAAAACCAATATGTGCATCAAGCATTTTCAAGATACAGGATCAGTTACTCGCAAAAAGACAGACACTGGACGCTATAAAGTGACTGGTCCCAATCTAGAGGCAATAAATAAAGTTATGAGAGAAAGGTCTCAAGCATATCTTCTCGCAATACAGACAGTGGTTAAGGGGAGAGAAAGGAAATATAAGAAAATGGACACATGAGACTATGTCATAGGTATATTTTCTAATTTGGACTTGGACAAAAGCTATATTGCAGCACTAATTTATTTTGCATTCCTAGAACGTGTTCGGCTAATTTTCTGGTATGTAATGAAGCTACATTGTGCGGAAACTGTGAGTGATAGCAAAGAATTGAGATCAAATTGAAATATTTCCATTTTATGTGACAGGTTTACAACATGCATATATGTCCACTATAACATAAAAACAGATGTTCACTGTGAAGTAAGTCTTCATTGACTTATCATTTCGAATATTAGTCATGGTGGACATTTATGGCTGCATAATTAGCTTTGCAGTGCATTGCATTGCGGTATAGAATAAAAAAAACAGTTTCGCATCAGGCGAAATTACGCACCTTTATATTACGCGGGCAGACCGACCTCTCAAATAGGATATTTACCTGACGGTAGAGGGAGGTCTCAAAGCTGCTGTCGGCACATCAAATATGATTGCAAGCCGCTGGGGGAATTCTATATAAACTCGCTCCATCAGCGATGCTATTGATGTCACATTTTGCGTGGTAAAATCACAGATAAGCATGAACACCGTGTATAATCACGCTTAGCATGGTAACGGAATTAAAACCGAGTACAACATTACTATTACGAGAATTCCTAACATATTACAGACTGTCTAAAATGACGTACAACTTCTGAAAATTTGATAGAAAATATGTAAAGAGATCAAAGCAGGAAACGTTCTGGTTCACGATCAGAAAATAAAAACAGACTAAAATAAGCCCGCAGTATATCATAACATAGCTAAATCTGCATGGCACAAACTGCTTGAATCAAAGAAATGCTAGAGCACTGAGGCGGTCCTTGCCCGTTAAGCACCTCGTTGAGCCCTCCCGGCACTCAACACCTCATAAGATATGACATGTGATAGGTGAGGACTACGGATGGAAGGTTTCCAACAGGTCGGGGTTTTTCTCAGGGTAGGTATGCATGAGTACTCGCTTTTGAGTTCCAGGGAGTGGGTGCGTCCTGACAGGGTGTGGGTATTATCACATATAAGACACCACGTCCTTTGAATATCAAGTTTATTGTTATAATTAGTCCTCTCCACTCGCCACTATTGACGGTGTTATTCGCATATTAGGCGCGAGATTTGAGACTTTCACGTTGCTGCGCGCATGACACGACTTATATGTATCGGTGTACGCGTTGTTCCTGAACGTCGGTAGTGAATTACTTCGCATAACGTAGTATTTCCGGAGGATTATTAAACAAAAGAACAGAGTTTGGTAACATCTTAATGACGTTGTAACGAGTGCGGTTTCTCTCGTTTGCTAGCACAGACTGTTCGATAACCACGTAATGTGAGTTACTCCGTCTATCCAAGAACGCGGACTCTGATGAAATTTCTGTACTGGTTGCCTCGCTCACACGCCGAAACAGAGTGATTTTCCTAGCAAACATCGAACGTCGCCATTGCACGAATTTCCCCTTCCTTTCGCCGAATTTTGGACACTTTAGAGGTCACGTGACCGGTTGCTTGTCCCTTATAGGTTATGTTTTATCCCTACTCTTGAATAAATAGCAATTTCTAGTGTATGAGGCATGTATTCCACGCGAATTTCTCTTTCCCACAGTCTAGCTAATTAATGCATAAGCATGTTTGGAACTGTGTGCCTTAGATTCCAGAGTCCATTCTCTCGTCACGTATTATATTCAGGTCAATACTTAGGCTGGCGCCGAGGGTCTATCCTTGGACAATGCCACCTTTGTCGGCTAGAAATACCCAAAGAACCTGTCTGTGCGGGAAAATGTTCATTTTGCCCTCTCCCTTAACAGGTTGGGTTCATGCTTTTAATAATATATATTGGGATTGCCTGTTTAGTATCTGCACTTGTATGCTTAATCATTATCCTATATTTATTATAACTTTAATTCATATTGTGGTATCTATCCGCCCTTAATTATGCATGTAATAAGACTTTCGGGGTTATTATGATGATGTTGTGCCTAACAGGGACGGTATCAGCACCTAATAGCAATCTTAATTGTATCGAAACGGGTGTAAAGGTGGTAAAATCCAATCCCGGCAACGGAATAATAATGAGTAATAAATAATTATACGCCCAGAACCTGGAAAAATAGCAGCACCTAAAGCTTAAGTATAATAAAACAGATTATTTTGCATAAAGTATGTCGGACACCTCATAACTATACCGTTAATTCACTAAGAAATAACCAAGGCTGTTAGCACCGATTTCCCAATATTTAAGCGTAAGCCAAAGCTTTAGTAAGCTTTGGATGATTCTTAGCAAGGCTTAAGGTTCGCTTAAATTTTGCGGGTTTCACAGCAGGGTAACCGTGTTTGGCGTTACTGTACAATTCTGCCGAACTGAAAAGTTTTTATTAATTATGGCAATAGTATTCCTACAATATGATTTTGTACTATATGCACACGATAACTTGAGCGCTCGGACTCCAAGTTCTCATTCGGTAGGTTTCGCCTAGCTCCGAAAATACAGATGACAACTTTGAAATATGAAATGCGCTGTACACTCTGATATATATTGGCTAATATGCTAAACTTTCACACGTGCTACATATGTCGTTTTCAGCAATTTGGCCATAGTAGCTCAAAGGTTTAGAGGATAATTGTTAGCTGACCAGTTTACAACAAACGTATGCTCTTGATGTTATTGCTCTCGAAAGGGGACACACTATTATTCGTCTACCTCCGCATAACTGTGATTTGAGTGCAGTTGAATTTGCGTGGCTAAAAATAAGGAATATTTTCAGAGGATACAACGTTACTAGTGATATGTTGGCCACAAATCTGCGGAAAGTTGCTATAGAAGCAATCTCTTCCGTATCCGCGATGAATTGCGAAGGATATTGCAAGAAGATCCAAGAGCTGGATGAACTATTGGAGAAACGATGCTGCAATAGAAAATGAAACATGAAATTATCAATGCATAGGATACTAGCAATGAAAGTGATGCACCGGATTCAGGTTGACCATACTGCAGAAACAAAGGAACGTTAGATCTCGCTTCTTCCTCCCTGCCCGCACCATACCGTAAAATTGGCGCTAAAGAAAACTTGCGCATATGGTATGTTATAGAGCAAGATATAGTTAACTTCGAAAAATTAGTCATACATACTGGAAGCTTCACATAAGCAATATATATGTAGTTAACATTTACTGAGCAATTAAAGTCAAACCTTACTGGAAAGTTTCCGTCCCAAGATGCTCGAGTTATTCGAGAAATGTGTAGCATCACAAACATGTAATTATACTAACTAAACATGTACATCACTACTGAATACGAAACACGAAATACCGGGAAATATGCGATACTAAGTTGTATTGGAATGGAGTCAATTCTGGCAGCATTACATGCCATAGATTTTAAGATGCTGGGAAATTTCGCAGCTGCAATTATTATTAGCATGCTTCGAGTAGCATGTAACCTCAATTTCAAGATACGCACTGTTTCTCGAGAGAAGACATGATGCTTAATATATAGCATTATGTTATAGATATGACAACAGTGAGTTTCAAAACGATAAAAGTATGAAATATATGTTTAAAATTAAGTGTACCTTCTTGAAAGTCGGTTTGGGACTGTATCACTATTTCTGTGGGAACTACAATACCACGTTTTCTTAATCTAAATAAATTCTCTGTCATTCCACAAGTGAAAATTATGTTTCCTAATTACTCCAGATTATTCTATATGGTGTATATAAATGAATATCGTGGGTTTAACTCTTTATAACGTTTATTACATTGAACTTACAATTATAAATGTTATGTAAACCAAGAACCTGATAAATGTTCAGTGTGACTACCCTTTGTCACACGGCACACATCAAGTCTACAGCCGAGTTATTCCCAAACGTTGATAAGTGTGTATTCAGTAATTGTAGCAACAGCTGCTTCAATTCGGCTTCTTAATTAGGCGAGGTTAGCTAGTAGTGGAGGTACGTACACACGATCTTTGATTAAGCCGCAAAAGTAAAAATCGTATGGCGTTAGGTCAGAAGAACGTGGAGGTCATGCATAGTAGGCCCTGTCCTGGGAGCCCTTGCGGAATATCCAGTACTCAGGTACAGTGACATTTAACCAATCACGTACTTCGTTGTGCCAGTAAGGTGGCGCACCATCTTGCTGGGAAATGAAGTTCTCTGGCTCATTTTCTTCCAACTGAGGGAAGAGCTATTTCTCTAGTGTATCAAGGTAAGAAGTGTCAGTTACAGTAGTTTCACCAAAAAAGAAAGACCCATAAACTTTTCGCCGGGATACGGCACAAAGGAATTCACTTTAGGGAAATCTCGCTGCATTTTTACCATCTCGTGAGGATTTTATGAGAGTCAGATGCACACGTTATGAGTGTTAACATGTCCACTTGTGTGAAAGGTCGATTCATCACTGAAGACAACACGATACATAAAATCGTCATCGTCGTAAAATAACATGTTTTTGCGAAGTTGGCACGTAATCCGTGGTCTGTCGGCTTTAGAGATGTAATAACTGTAAACGGTAAGGACGGAGCCATAAGCGTTTTCTTACAACTTTCCAAACAGTCGACTCAGGAACTTGTAATTCACGACTAGCCTTTCGGACTGATTTCTTTGGGCTACGAGTGAACGACTCTCTTACTCGCTCAACAGTCCCTTCACTTACTCTTGGTCGTCCCGTGATTTTCCCTTTCCAAAGACAGCCGGTATCTTCAGACTGACGATACCATCTACGAATGTTGTTATCACTAGGAGGATCACAACCGAACTTAATGTGGAACGTACGTTGCACAGTAACTACACATTCGGTCTTTGCAAAGTGCAAAACACAAAACGCTTTCTGTTTACTAGTCACCATCTTTGCTACTACCGCTGTCTAGCGGATTGTTGCGGAAACATTGCAAGCACGTGCACACTGGTGCCAACAAAGAAAATTGTTTGAGTTGCTTTTTCATTTCACAGATATATTGTGTATATAGGTTCAACGTAGTTTCAATTTCGCCCAGACTAAACGATAGATCGTCAGCTTAAACGAAAGTTTTGCGATTTAAGCTAAGCTACGTATGACTCAGGATATTACTTGAACTGTCTATCTAAACCTTCCTGAAGCTCAATTCCACGTCAAAGCTTAAACATAAACATAATATTGGGATCTTATATTCTCAGTCAGATATGAAATGTAATATACTGAACGGTGCATTGAACGCAGTGGCTTCGTTGCTTGAAGATCATTGCTCTACTGTTTTTCATTACACTGTAACAATAGTAATTCCTAAAGAAAGTGAATAGATAACAGTTTCATCCAGCGGATGATGTGTGTTACTCGTCGGGGAGTTCAGACTCAAACACCATATGTAATAACGCGACGCCAGCCGTGTAAATCGTCTGACAAAATCTTTGCAATGTCCGCTTCTCCCTTCCGTTACGATAAGCGTGCTGACTTCTGGAAAGTCTAACATAATTCCTGAAACAACCTGGAGAATCCCACCATTGTCCTAAAACCGCAAATTTAGGTCCTGGTGCTGAATAGCTCCGTATAATATAGGTTCGAACCTATCAGCAGAATTAGCTCAAGCAAGTTATACGCAGCACGAGAGATAATGGACACCAGTAATGTGTGAAGGGTGGTTGCCATATCACACAGTCGCAGTGAAACAGGGGCCCAATGAAGCTACTTCATCTCCAACCTGCAGACACAGTTTGAGATTTAGCACTTGAAGGTGAAATAATACATCAGAACTGTGGCAATTATTAGAATGTAAGAGCTACCCACCAGATATTATTATTGTAATAAAAGGCATACACACAAATACAACTATAAGATTGATACTGGGGATAGGTTAACAGAACAAATTCCTGCCAATACTGGACTAAGACAAGGGTGTAGCTTCTCACCTACTCTTTTACTATATATAAGGGCGATATTCCAAATGAAGGGAAGATTTTAGTACACCCAGGAACAAATTAAAATAAAATATTTATATTAATACCCTGCTGTTTGCGGATGACCAAATATTGATTCATTGGAATGAAAATCAAACTGCAAAAGTCAATGTATATTCTAAATAATATATTAAAAAGTATAATTTTATAATATCAGAAGAACAAACAAAAATTATGGCTTTTAAAGGAAATTATAATGTGAGATCAAACATTGTTTCAGGAAATAGGATTTTAGAACAAATATCGTGTTTTAAATATTTAGGATGAAACTCTCCAGGAAACGCTGGAGAGATCTATGAAGCCGGAACAGGCGATATACCCAAACCATGGAGTGAAGAAGAAGAAGAAGAAGAAGAAGAAGAAGAAGAAGAAGAAGAAGAAGAAGAAGAAGAAGAAGAAGAAGAAGAAGAAGAAGAAGAAGAAGAAGAAGAAGAAGAAGAAGAAGAAGAAGAAGAAGAAGAAGAAGAAGAAGAAGAAGAAGAAGAAGAAGAAGAAGAAGAAGAAGAAGAAGAAGAAGAAGAAGAAGAAGAAGAAGAAGAAGAAGAAGAAGAAGAAGAAGAAGAAGAAGAAGAAGAAGAAGAAGAAGAAGAAGAAGAAGAAGAAGAAGAAGAAGAAGAAGAAGAAGAAGAAGAAGAAGAAGAAGAAGAAGAAGAAGAAGAAGAAGAAGAAGAAGAAGAAGAAGAAGAAGAAGAAGAAGAAGAAGAAGAAGAAGAAGAAGAAGAAGAAGAAGAAGAAGAAGAAGAAGAAGAAGAAGAAGAAGAAGAAGAAGAAGAAGAAGAAGAAGAAGAAGAAGAAGAAGAAGAAGAAGAAGAAGAAGAAGAAGAAGAAGAAGAAGAAGAAGAAGAAGAAGAAGAAGAAGAAGAAGAAGAAGAAGAAGAAGAAAAAGGATATATGAATAGTACTTTATAAAACTGTAACTGTTGTTCAGGTTTAGGCCCCGAGAGTTGAAAAATGTTTAAGTATGCGCTTTGAGGATCGATAAGAAAGAAAAGTGTTAAATTCGGTGAGTCATGAGATGATGCAATATGCATACAAAGTGATGTAATGCTTTATGGTTGCTAGTTGTACAAAATGACATTACGTAATGTGTTGACGTGGACCAGTGAAATGAAGCTTATTTGGTAGTTATAGAAATGAGAGATAAAAATCAATAGCTGGATAAGAAATAATAGCGTCCTTTGTATCGTGATCACAACAAGAGTAGACGCGTTTTAAATTGTGTAATTATGTTGATTTAAAATACAAATCATACTGAAATTGAGTTTCGGATATGAATTAAAAACATTTTTTTTCAACCTTCTTGATTTCCTTCACATAAGTTCCTATAATCCAACTATGCGATACCACGAACAAGATAAGATCTCATGCGAACCGGAGCTACAATAGGAAGAAACATTTGCTGCGACAACACATCGCTGGTGGTAAACATCGAGAAATACTGCTACAAATATCGTCTCAAAGAGGTGCAAAGAATCACATGATCGCAATATCACCTTCGCGCAACCACTACAAATGGTCGTCGCAACTCGGGGCTTGGAGAACACCATCGCCGTCACCCACACATTTGTAGTAATACTGCTACAAAACCGGATAGCACTAAGGTTGTAATCCCTCTTCCTCTATGCCCTATTGATTAATTATTCAAATACTATAATTTGGCTGTTATTACGAAGAATTTATGGAGATATGGTGAGATAATCAGGAGGTTTAATCAAAGTACACTTCTTTTTAATACATAAAATGAGGTTATGTTATTTAAATGCACCATATATAGAATTTTCGGAAAAAATGGTCCTACAAAATTCCTTAATTAGCGTATTCGGAGAACAGAGGAACGGAATCTGAAGAAGTGAAAATTATCTCACACTCTCAAATTTCAACAGAAACTTCAGTAATGTTAATGTTGCAAATCCTCAAGAATTGGAAAACTATAACAGCTTTAAACGATTGTTAACGTGTGTTATCACCTTGGATATGACTACTCAGAATTGCTGAGAACGATGTAGCAGCTTACAGAACTTTGGATAGACGGTCCGGAAATATCATGCTCAGGCTCTTTCAAAACAAGGATCTTAACAGCTAAGCAGTGAAGCTTTCAAAGTGAGTCACATTTCTATATAAACCCGTCTTACTGATTCCAGAAGAACGAACGTAACTAGGTTTCAGACATTCTACCGATTCGCCTTTTGGAATGCCAATAATGAGAGGGATCAGAAAAATGAGTTTCGGCACTTTAAGGCCACGCCGTGGTTCAGTGGTTAGACCGCTTGGCTCTCACCTAGGCGGCCCGGGTTCGATCCCAGGCGACCGCAAAGTGAGATTTGTGGTGGACAACACGGCGTTGGGGCGGGTTTTCTCCGGGACCTTCGGTTTCCCCCACCAACTCATTTCACCGGTGCTCCATCTTCATCTCATGCATCATCAGTGTCACCGCCTGCGGTGCCGTATGTAGTAAAAGCGGGCGATAAGCACTACACATTTCATTTCGGCACTTTAAAAATACTCTGGACTACATAATAGTTTTGGCACCATTTATTTTCTTACGTCTACTATCGTCTATTTGAACACGACTACCATCATAGTGATAGAGTGCGCCACCCATCAGTAAGGTATTTGTATTGGGTATTTGATCATAAACAGCGCAAGTGGTACAATTTGCTACTCAGTTCCTTCACTCCCACGATAACTTTGGATGTTGAAGTCTTCTCAATAACCTAGCATAAGGGACTCCTACAAACTTATTCAGCTATATTCTACACGGTTTCCAACATAACGCTTCTTCACAGTAGTAACTGTGAGGAAAAAAATCAACACAAAAACTGGAAGCTTCGATTTATTTTCTACCTGCTTAGAACTTTCCACTACAGCCAAATACCCTCCGCCTTTTCCAGTAAGATACCCTCCTATCACTGCAAGAAAAATATTAATTAATAAAAAACTGCATCCGAAACTAGGCTCGTTCTTCACAAGGCCCGACGTTGCATGAATACGTGTGTGGGATAATTTACAACATGTACAACATTAATGGGACACTTATGCTTCCCCTATGCCAGTCCACTGGAAGTTAGGCCTTTACAAGACGCTTGTTTTATCTCCTATGGTTTACACATGTGACGCGTGGGACATGGCAGCAAACTTCTACTTTCTCTGTTAAAGTAGATGTAGAATGGGGAGCCCAGTCTACATATTAAGTCCGTCATTTTCTATTGAGGATACTACATGAATCCCCACCCATCTCACATCACGTAAAGGATGTGATAGGCGCTGGGCTCAAAATGTCTACGGCACATTAAACACCCATGAGATCGCTGTTGTCAGATTACTGGGGGACTAATTAACCATTCAACGCCTATAGAGGCGCCTTAGTTTCCCACTTCGCAATTTGGTATCTGTGGTAAGGAAGTCGTTAAACCAGGCAACACAAATACTAAAATATTGCTCCTAATTCTAAATAATGATGATGATGATGATGATGATGATGATGATGATGAAGAAGAAAAGCAACAGGTATCATTGCAAAAATTATGAAATGGGAGGACAGGGATTTTGGGGGATGTAATTAACCTACGCAGCATTTACCTGGCGACCCCGGAAACTCTACGACAAACCCCGTGGGTCACGTTGGCAGCCACGGGAATCGAACCCGAGACGTAACCGTTACTGCTCTTTAACCCTTAATGAACTTCGCTGTCCTTAAACACTTGAGCTGTATCTCTTTTAAACTGCAAAATCAGGGTCTGAATAGTTGCCAAAAAAACTACCGTAAGTGCCTTCCTACATAAAAAATCGGTTTCACTCTACGTTGTTTAGACTATGTTATAAACGTAACAACGTAGTGTTAGCTGCCCTGTTCTGCCATTTCCTAGGACTGCCTCTCTCTGCTGCCTCACGTACGTGAACTGTGACTCGGAAGTTCTAACTTCTCCCAACATAATTGTATACTGGGTTATCGTTCCATAGATGTCTGGCTTACGTAATCAACTTAAGCTGCAATAGGAGATAACAAACTTCCTCCTTTGATGGGGGATGCAATGAAAATCACTCAGTGGTTGAATATTTCAGCTATTCAAAATGTTATTCAACATCTTAAATTTCAAGAGATAATTATATAAATATAAACAATTTTAATATAACGCTTTCCAACTTACTTTAGAGACATAACCCATAGCTTTCGCGTAGTGTTTAACTTCAACTTCAGTGCTCTTTTTGGGTAATTTACGCCCTTTATCTTTTTAAAGTAATATCGGACGATGAATGGAATTGGTGAAATGATGCTCAAATGCGCCCAGGGTCCATGGAACTTAGAGTTACCCGTTATTCGTCTTTTAGGATAAGGGAAACCCCCGTAAAAATCCTTATGCAGGTAACTCACCCTGACCTAGATTCCAGCTCGGGACCCCTTGAACGTGAGGCAGACATACTACCATCTACACTACGAAGGCGGGCATCTTCAGTGCTGTTCTTGCTTACCCACAGAGTATTTTTTCTTTTTCATTTCATTGGTGATTGTATGGTACAATCTACATATAAGGCAGAACAAAGCCTAATTGGATAAGGTCTGGGATGTCTTGGACATTAGCCAGGGATATTGTTTCTTGTATGCGGCCTAATTTGTGTTAACATGTGTTCTGAATTGATTCCAGCTTGATCTAACAATCTATAAAATAAATGAAGTAAACATCTTTTTCTGGGTCGACAGTATAAGTACCAATAGTTGGTGCCCACCTTCCGCCTTGATAGCATAGGTCCTGTTGACAAGGCACAACACCTAAAGAGATACCTGCATGTGATGAAGCTTAGAGCAGACTCCACATGCACGAAGTGTGATGGAGAGGATGAGTCTTCTATACATATTTCGTGTGAATGTAAAGCACTTGCCAGGCTAAGGCACTTTATTTTGGGCTCATCCAAGACTTATCCTGTACTTTTGGGAGTCCAAGGGACTTGAATAAGCACTCCAATAAGAGGGGCAAGGGACCGAAAAGGCTCAACCCATTTACATTCATTCATTCATAGATGCTAGGCCTCTTGTCACGCTCAAAAGGTCCCAAGCTTGAATTTCGTTTAGAATAAGTTACCTGAATAAGGTTTTTTTTCCTCGTAGTTTTCCCTCATCCCGAAAGATGAATGACCAGAACTGTAAGCTCTATTGACGCTGGACTCATTTCTCCTGCTTAATTCTTCTCCTATATGACTTAACGTTGGAGGACGTAAACCAAAAAAGAAAATTATGAATAAAATTAGCTGGCCGGAAATGTAAACTCCTCCTTTAGTAGAAATGCACAATATCTTGCTTTATCTAACGTTTTCTGTCGTCATCTACTTACCTGTCGCTGTACATTTTTGAAGAAAGAATTTTCCTTCCCTTGTCGTAAAAGGTTTTACGTTTTGGAAAGCAAATTGAGAATATAGAACCTCTTCTTCCTAATTTGAAGAAAGGAATAAGAATGACTACCTTGTTCCTAAGCAACTATGCAACAGTAACTTCCATCTTCTTCGCAAGAGATGGACTGCTGATTTCACGTACGTACTGCAAAATAGGACTAGTACTGTTTCTGATTATGTTCCAATATATGGCTATATATTTACCGTATAGAAAGTTCAGATGTCATACACCGCATTAATGTTGGATCATATTAATAGGGTTTTAATGCTATAACTTTGAATTGTTTCCTCGAAAAACAAATAACTCATCTTCAACGGAGTATTCCTGTAGTATATGAACACAGTTTCAAATGAATGCAGTTCTCTTTCATCCCTAGCATAAACATGTAAGCAGTTTAAAATGAAATGCATGACTTTGAGCTATTACTGATCCATAACGTCTGGTTTACTGACCACGTTTCTTAGGTATTTAGCTTTTCTTAATTTTAAGTCTCTGCAATATACAAAAGAGCAATAAGGCTAGGGATTATAATTTCAATTGTTTCCAGAACTTTTAGGATCCCTATAATTACATCTCTGGATATATGTTTCTCTACATGTGTACTAAAATTCGCATAAAATTGTTATCGTGAAAAGAAAGCTCCCAACCCTTAAGCTCATGTGATATTTATTTATTTCCAGGAGTTCGTGCGACAATCCTTCTTGCAGCTGTACGCCGTTGATGCTGATGATATTCAGTTCTTCAGTTGTGTCCGATCCTACGAAAGCAGCTTGTTCCTCAAGTTGCTGTCTCCGGCATTCAATTTAGGAATACACAAGTACATATCACTCAGATTATGATAAACAGTCAAATCATTGCTTTTTGCTGTCACAATCTTCTGTTAAGGCTGCCTGCATTTCTTAACTAAATGTAGGATTGTGGGTTCCAAAAGTATATTTTGAAGTACGAACAATAATCCCAAAGCAACCAGAAAATATCGTACAAAATTCTAGCTACTGAAAATCCCAATAGTTAATGCTAATTGAGTGAACATGCACCACACTTCCTTTGCAAAGGACGGAGGATAACAGGAAAATAATTATTTAATGACGGTGATAGTGTTTAGGGCACATTAGAAAAGTATAACGATTAACAGCGCTTACGGAAACATACATTAAAGATATAAAAAGTTGACTAAGCGTAAGAGTGTTCCAGTTTTAACATTATGTAAATTAACTTATAAATTGGATTATTTACTGTCCGAACAAGCCTTACGAAAAAGTGGAATAGCGCCCAATTATGATAGTGAATTATATAGCAAATTATGAAGGACCGTTTAAATTTTTGATACTCTCGAAAATCGTCACTAACAAATTACTTCAGTCCAATATAATTTATAGCAGTGTTTTTCAAACTCTTCTGCCTCAAGGACCCCTTTATCAGCTAACTTGTTCGCGGACCCCATAGTTTGACAACTCAATTTATATGAAGCAGTAGACTTTTTCTTGAATTTTATAATTGGAATTTAAATAATTACTTAAGATACTTTTGTTGTTAAGTTTTTATGTTAAGTAAAACGTATGTAGTTCGGCACAGAGTAGATAAGTGACTCAGTAAATATAATTCTATGCTTTCTATTGTTTTAATTCAACAATATAACTTGACTTAATGGAAGGCCTCACGAACCGTCATTTGTTACAAAAGAAATTATCACATGTTTTCTGATATTACTTAGAAAAGATTTATTGTTACATTTTAGCGTTTCCCAAAGTAAAACTGCAAACTGTGGTTTAGAATGTAACGCAAATTAGAATGGAATCACAACGAATAGGTAATAACGTTTACTGAATATCTTTTTACGCATGCTTTCTGATCTCGTACTATTTATCTTTGTTGGTAGTGTAACAAAGAATCAACCGGTACCAACAGGTTGTGCCAAATGGAAATGCGCTTTGATAAAATTAAACTTTGAATACAACCGCTGAATTACGGCAGCGCTTGGCCAATCAAAGAATCATGAGTTCGGTTTCAAACTTCAAACGTACAGCGGAAGCTCTAAATTTAGCCTTGCGTCCATCAAGGTAACGTAAACACCACTAACCACCGATTGAAATATTGAAGCTAGTACACAACTGGTGAGAACATTAGATTACGTAAAAATCAAATGGAAAAGAACAAAATAATCAGCCTAATTGTGTGCACAAAATAATTGTATTTTAATGCTTTTTAACGAGATTGGAAACAAAAACATTTCAACTTACAATTATATTAACTTATTGGTACAGAATACGGGCTCTTCCTCTACGTTAAGTGAGGGAGACAAATTTGGTTTAATAAACCACATGTGCATCCTACAACATTTTTAATCAAGTGATATTTCAAAATATGGGATAGCAACATATAAGTGCTTCTTCTATTGATATTGAACACATCCCTGTTCATTTTAGGCCAGAACTATGAGAGCGCTGCAACTGTGTATCAGAGAGGGAAATCCAGGGATGGCTGAACAGCCCGGTCTCCGAAATGAGAGTGAGGGAAGTAGATGAACGGAATGAGGGCGAAGTGGATGAAAGCAAAGATAATGGAACAATTGGGTATGATGGGGAAGCAACCGGAGGTCCCAGAGAAGACCCGCCCCAGTGCCGTGTTGTTCATCACAAATCTGGTTGCGGTCGCCTGGAATCAAACAGAGTGGTGAGAGTCAAGCGGTCTAGTCGCTTCGCCACGGCACGGCCTCTATATGTGCGGTTATAAGTGCAGATCCTTAAATTCATTTTCAATGATTCTGCAAGCTCGCGCTTCCCTTTTAATACATCACACCATTTCAACTACGTTACTCTTGGTTTAGCTCATAAGGAGTTAAAAATCGCCGTGTTTGTTGATGAGATTTAAGGAGAATAATAAAGGGAAAGTACACAAAAGAAATCCATTTATGTTTGACGTACTTAAAATTTAATATTCCTGAATAAATTGCTATCATTTTTCAGATAGAACTACAGTAGGCAATTTTCTAAGCAGTTCAATGAAACGATTTGATAAGGGAAAGATGTCTGATCTGCATGGGAATTTTACTTTCCATTTTAAGTGTTTATGTTGTGCGTTTTATAAATGACGTACCTTACAAATTTATTAAATGCTCTATAAACTTCCTGCCAGCCACATGGTTGACATAGTTGCCAACCGTACTGGTCCGTCAATAACTGTTCGTCCTGTTTATCAGTAGATTAGCCTTTCGATGAAGCAGCAGTTTGTAAAACCTAACTGTCCCCATTTGAGAGTTATTTTAAATTTTTGGCATGGCAGTGACCTGATCAATTATACTTTCTTCTTAAATACCAATGAGACAAAATTAGCCGTTATTCCTAATGTTTTATTTCAAATAGTTTATAGTATATTTTTCTTGACTTGACCAATACTAAACATTTCTCAAATAATACTATCTTAGAGGAATATGTTATTCATTTTATTTTGACTTTGCAAAGAATGGTTATTAATGAGACTTGATTTGCCACTTCATTGTGAGGTGATAATGTCGATTCTAATTGCATGCTCAAGAGTAAGCTGCAAGCTTAAGATGTTCTCACAACTGAACCTTAAAAATAAAATACTATGACAAGTACAACCTAAATACCGACAGTCTAGATTGAGTAAAATGATTTCTCTGCTTAAAGTACAGAAACTTCAACAGATTATTTTAAGATATTTGTGAAATGCCATACATAGTCAGTTCCCTAGTAAATAAACAAATGAAACAATAAACTTCGTAAGGTTAATGGAGGATGGCTGATATGAGTTCAGCTGAGCGCAAATGCACATCTAGTTTGATACCTGGATAAGACCAGGTACCCTTATTCTATAAAAAAAAGAAAAGAACAAATATGAAGGTAAGCCTTTTGGACCCCAGATATTCATAGTATCTGCAGTCATAATACAACAAAAGAGAGCTTAGACAGCTATTGTAAACAAAATAAGTTCAAGTGATTCTTTTTTACTAACGAGAAACTATCCTTATATACCTAACGTATTAATAGTGTGTCTAGATGCAACATTTATCATCATCATCATCATCATCATCATCATCATCATCATCATCATCATCATTATAATCATTATAATCTTTATTATTATTATTATTATTATTATTATTAATATTATTATTATTATTATTATTATTATTATTATTATTATTATTATTATTATTATTATTATTATTATTATTATTATTATTATTATTATTATTATTATTATTATTATTATTATTATTATTATTATTATTATTATTATTATTATTATTATTATTATTATTATTATTATTATTATTATTATTATTATTATTATTATTATTATTATTATTATTATTATTATTATTATTATTATTATTATTATTATTATTATTATTATTATTATTATTATTATTATTATTATTATTATTATTATTATTATTATTATTATTATTATTATTATTATTATTATTATTATTATTATTATTATTATTATTATTATTATTATTATTATTATTATTATTATTATTATTATTATTATTATTATTATTATTATTATTATTATTATTATTATTATTATTATTATTATTATTATTATTATTATTATTATTATTATTATTATTATTATTATTATTATTATTATTATTATTATTATTATTATTATTATTATTATTATTATTATTATTATTATTATTATTATTATTATTAAAGTATCTGTTGAATTGATTACAAACATAAACAGACATTTGAAGATAGAAAAAAATTCCGGGCTCAAGAGCCGTGATCTGATGGAGTTGGAACATCCCTACCTTTCATTCACGTCTGCGATGAACGTCATCAGTGGTGGCGTGGTCTGAGTCTTCTGGGTGAAGACAACTGTAACTGAAACTTCGCCCAGAGGACTCAGACCACGCCACCACTGATGACGTTCATCGCAGACGTGAATGAAACGTAGGGATGTTCCAACTTCATCAGATCACGGCTCCGGAGCCCGGATAATCCTTCTATCTTCAAATTAGACTTCGACCTGTTTAAATTTTATTAAATTTAAAATTAATATGTTTAATATACAGAGTTATCAATTAAAATTTGCAGCTTTAAAGCTAATATTTTAGCTTACTCTACGGTCAAAATAGAGATTTAAAACTATATAGAATAATTTTTAGATTATTTCTTTATTGGGAAGGAGATGCTTTCAATCCTAGTAACTAAATTATTCCTAGGCACTGTTTTGTTCCAATTACTGGAATGGGTAAGTACTCCTTCAATGTAACTCTAATCAACCCTTATTTGGAATGAAGTGTAAAACAACGTTCGATATGCCTTCTCATTAATATTCTAGGCAGAAGCAAAAGAAAGAAAAGGGAGAAAGGACGTATGTAGTGTAAGGGATGCTGAAAGAAGACGAAGCCCAAGCAATTAAGATTTTAAGAAATATTGCGAGACAGTTACTTATCTTGTTAGCATAGCATAGTATATGCTTTGAGATATTTTCCATTAATTTTGTGCTGATGACGCGCTGAAGATTCTAAACATAATTCATCATGCAGCCTGCGACAAATAGGGAAGATAAATAAGAATAATTTACAATATAAACGAAGGATATTAACTGTCACTAAGCATCGTAATTAGGTAGCGTTGGATAATCTAGTATCTAATTAAAACTACAGTTCCTAGTATACCACAAGTAAAACGGGGAACTGTTGTGAGGAGTAGTGTAACACGATGGATGATAGAGCGAGTGAACCATCACAACGTTAGCAGTCAGTTTATATTACCCAGCGCATCCATAAGCGATTCTTGACAGCGAAGTTTTCTCCAAGTGATCAATCTTGACAACTTTCAAGGAAATTCTTAGGAAACAATATCCCTATCAGCCGTGAAGGCTAAGTTTTCCATAACATTACTCTATGCTAAACTAAAATGTACTTAACATTGTTGAGAGGTTCTTATTTAGAGTTTTTATTTATCATATTACTTTAATCTTAAGCGGGTCTTAAAGTACTTACAGCTGGGTAAGTCGTCATTAAGGTAGTTGTCTCATGTGTTTATGAGAACTCCTAGTGGTTTACCGCGAGAAACACGAGTTAGTTGGAAAATTTAATGTCCTGTCGGCACGTTGGCCATAGTAGCTCAAATGGTTAGAGCGGCTGGACGGAAACCAGAAGATCCGTGGTTCAAATCCCGGCTATGGCATTGGATTTCTCAATCTGGCACTACCCTTTCATAGTGCGTCCTACACACGGCTAGTGTGAAAAAAATAATTAATTTCCATGAATGTGATTTGATGCAAAATGGGATAACTGTAAACGACGATGGTGCTCTAAAAGCTCCACGTTGTGACGATCATTTTGGAACGATATAATTTGATACCAAAAGGTGCAAGGGATGAAAGATGGTTAATCATTCTCACCTTTTCTGTCGATCTTGAAGAATTCTTGTAGATGTATGCCTCGGCACTCTGTAGCAATGTGTCTTCTCTCTCTCTCTCTCTCTCTCTCTCTCTCTCTCTCTCTCTCTCTCTCTCTCTCTCTCTCTCTCTCTCTCTCTCTCTCTCTCTCTCTCTCTCTGGCCGTAGTATCGGAGCGAGAATAAGTTATAGAAAATAACCTTTTTCTGCCTTCCAAATCTTGGAATTTATTCCACAAAAACCATTAATATATCTAGTCACAAGGTTATGTCCTTTTATAAAATGATTAACACGACATCTATGCACTTGAAGATTCTGCAGACTTGAGGATCGGCACCAGATATAACAGGTCTTTACACTTCAATGAGCTCATATAGAGTGACACCAAAACTATTTGCATATTCTCGAATCTCTGCACACAAGGTTTCTAGTAAAATCTAAATTACTTTTACCCCATTGTTTCACGACAAAACATTACGTAATGACATTATTATAACAACTGTTACGTAAGTTGTTATTCTGTGGCCTACTCAGTTTTACATTCAATTTTTACACATCACATTTTCTAAAACTACTCAGAACAAATTCCCAAATATCTGAAAAAATATGAAATAGCCGTTACACATTCAAGAACGGTGGTCCTTTGCTTCTTTAGCATTTCAAGAGTGGTAAAAATCGACAGTTGAAGTTAACAAAACGAACGAATGTAAAATTGTTTTATTATGTAACCATAAAACGAGTTTTATATCATAAGAAAAATATAATCGAAAATATTTAGCATTTGGTGCAATAGCACATAATATCCCACCAGCTTCAATGACACAACACAGTTCCACATAGTTTTCAGGTCGTACCCAATTCCTAACTTACAATGAAACCTATAGATGTGTAAGTATGAACTTAATGATAATAGAATAACCTCATTTTTAGATATTCAGAATAATCCTGAGTATTTGCAGAGGCTAGTCTTCTGCTTTGCACTACTTTTTATTCTGTAATATCGTAAAAATGTCTTGGAAAGGAGCAAACTGATTAAGTATAGTAATTTTGGCTAGCAATAATATGGCACTCCTGGTTGAAAATGTAACCCTTTTTAGTTTCTAATAAATTTTAAAGAATGAGGGCGACGAAAGTTAATAAAATGTCCCTAGATAATGGAGTGATTATCTACTTTAAGAGTTGAGATAACGATTAAATTATACCACTAAATATTACATTAAAATACAACAATACAGCACTCACCTAAAATCTTACTGAATAGTGCATTAACATAATTTTGTAATTTAGGTAGAGGGAAAGGTAGTACTTGAAGCAAAGGATCGAAGCTTGTTTTATTCAAACATTGAAGCACTGATTGGTTTTAGCGTATTTTTCCTCTGGATGAAGACCATAACTATTTTATTTTTCGAGGCTAGGAAATGCAGATCCAAGAGAAAACGCCACGGAGTAAAAAGGAGACTACAAGCCTGTTATAGCCACGCCCATCTCGTTACGATATATATGCCTCGACGTCCCAAACAAATAATCAATCATCCTTTCCCCACAATCTTTCATTACAATGTATATTGCTCTTATATGGGAGGTATATGGACATCAAATCCTTGCATTATTTTCCTGCTTTTCCTGCTTTTTCCCATTCTCTTTCATTTCGAACGTTTTCTCTCTTTTTCTTTCTCCATCTGAATATTAAAAGACTATCAGTGGAAATAATGTAAATGTACTCCCGTACCGCAGTGGAAAGAGGCAAAAAAGTACTGCGTTGAAATTGCTTTCCATTTTTAACTTTGTTGGGACGCTCCATTCGCAGGAAATTGTTAATTTTTAAAATACTGTCTTTCAGTGGCCCTTAATAAGTCCCTGCATTTCTTCCAATTATATTTTGAAACAGTTTAAAATGAATGTGTTGTGTGTTCTGAGAGAAAAGGAACAAAATAAGGGGATTTTACTTACATAGTTAAAGTAGATGTGACTTAAATTAAAAATCTATCTAGGAACTTACATTACACTATCACCCTGAGAGATAAACTAGTGAGGGGAATAATGCGAGGCAAATTATTATTTGAGATGGAGTGCAAATATAGAATGAAGAATTTCATTATTACTTCAGAAGGTAAACTATGTAACAGTATTTTTGGGTTATGTTCGGAGGAATTATGAATTTATAAAATATATGTAGTTGTGTGATTGGCCGAAGTAGTAATGGTATGACGTCATACGACGTAATGTGGTGACGTGCCATTGGATCGGCCAATCACAAAATTAAGAAGAAGTAACGATAGTTACGATAAGTCAATAATCTTTAGGAGGAAGATATGTTCTTCAGTCTTGTTAAGTTACGATAAGTCAATAATCTCGTTTTGAAAGAGAGAGATGCTTTTGTTGTAATGGTGGAGTTATGAATACTGGTACTGGACCAGGAACATTTAAGTTATAATTTGAATCTGTATAAATATAACCAATTACAGAATTTGACTTCTTTATTCCGAACCACGACTTGAAACACAGATGTCTCATGACTCTTATTTATAATAAGATGATACTATTGGTGACCAGAGGAAATAGATAGCCGCAAAAACTCACACGAGAAGGGAAAGAATTGTGCGTCCAATATAGAAATCCTGTCTCAAATTGCATCCGAGCGGCTGATGAAGACGAATGAAAGTGAACATATGAACATAATTTTGGAGCCGATGTTGGTGTACAAGAGGATCCAAGAAAGAAATCAGAATTAACATTACATGACCCAAATTCTTGGCCCAACTATTATGTATTTAATTACAGGAATTATTAACTTATCTATTATGCTAAAGACGACACAGAATTTCAAGTACAATTCACACATTAACATCTATGAATTCTATGTTTCAAAACAGACATGCAGAATATTATTTGGTTTTGTTTTATGTTGTAAAGTATATATTTATAAATTAATTTTTTATTATTAATTAGTTTTAAAATGGCATTTACATTTGGATAGTATCTATCAACATTAAATAAGCAGAATACTTACGATTTTGCCCCCTGTTTTAGATAAAAATGCACTCCGATGATAATGCTTTATAGCACTATAGTACGATTAAAGGTCTAAAGAAAGAGTGCACGTGGATTACAAAATTAAATCCAGAAAGCGATATAAGGCAAGGTTTGCATACAAAGAATTTAGTCCAGTTAAATGGCTGCCCTATGAGAGTTTAGATATATCATTTCTCTAGTACTAATGTTATAAAGCGCGAACTTTTAAACTGGTTATTCTTAAATAACTCAACAGAATTTATTAACTCTTTCGTATTGAAAATCCTCAATTCATAACGGACATGGAGTGGAAATTACTTTTAAATTGAAATTCATAAATTATATAGAAGTACTTAATTGCTTAATTACAGCTTTAATAGTAAAAGTTTGCGAGATCTTAAGAACGGGAAAAAAAGAAGAGATTTTGTTAAAAGGTTATAAACGTCGAAGCATCCTTTATGATGTAGGAATATGTCTAGAAATCAGCTTCTCTTCTTGCGGATTCTAGGCCTTTAGAGCATAACGCCAGAAAGTTAAAGAAGAGGAATAGATTTATAAACAGCTTTGTAGAAGATGGAGAAAAAAGAGGCTTTCAGTTTAGATCCAGAAATTAACACGTTTGAAACTGTGAAGGGACAAGGGTTAAAAATACCGTGCATACACAGAGCAACTGTATGGAAAGCGATAAGAACTGAATAACGAGTGAATGGAAAGCTTGTGGGTCATTTCAGGAACTAAAGAACATAGTAGTATTCAAACACTGTATCGCTTACGAATGTGCTATATTGGAGCCATTTCGATTTTATTTTTGTACTGATGGCTAGCATACTGGATCCCAGTTACGAATTTCGGCTGCTTGTTGAAAATTCTTCGTCTGTCAGGATTATTCACCGTCCATCCTATAACCGAATGTGTGAGAGGGTAATTATGTGTATGTATGTACATGTACACATGTATATATTCCTACTTGTGTGTATATGTTTACAAAGCAAACCTTAAATTTGACCCCAGAAAAGAATCAATGCTTCTTGTTTATAATGGTATTTAAAGTTTGAAGATAATTATGGAACGTTTGAAAATATTGTAATGGAAATTAATTGTTCATTCACTCTGGCCGTGTGTAGGCTAAATTGTGGAAACGTAGTCAGACTGAAAAAATGCAATGCCATATCCGGGATTTGAACCACGGATCTTCTGGTTTCCGTCCAGCCGTGCTACCATTGAGCTGCTATGGCCAACGTGCCGATATGACACTAAATTCTCCAACCGACTCGTATTTTCCCGGTAAACCACTTAGGAGTTCTCATAAACACATCCGACAGCTACCTTAATGGCGACTTACATGTAAGTACTTTAAGGCCCGGGCTTTATAGTTGAGCACTATTAGGTCCATTAATGGAATTTAATTGTTCCTTCACACTGGCCGTGTGTAGGCTAAATTGTGGAAACGTAGAGTGAGACTGAAGAATTCAATGCCATAGCCGGCCGCGCCGGCTCTCACCAAGGCGGCCCGGGTTCGATCCCAAGCGACCGCAAAGTGAGACTTGTGGTGGATAACACGGCTATTGGGGCGGGTTTTCTCCAGGATCTCCGGTTTCCCCCGCCATCTCATTCCACCGATGCACCATCTTCATCTCATGTATCATCAGTGCCATCGCCTGTGGTTCCATATGTAGTAAAAGCGGGCGGTAAACACTACACATTTCAATGCCATAGCCGGGATTTGAAGCACGGATCTTCTGGTTTCCGTCCAGCCACTCTACCATTCTGCTACTATGGCCAACGTGCCGATATGGCATGAAATTCACCAACTGAGTCGTATTTTCCCGGGAAACCACATAGGAGTTCTCATAAACACATGAGACAACTACCTTAACGGAAACCAGAAGATCCATGGTTCAAATCCCGGGTATGACATTGAATTTTACAGTCTGACTCTACATTTTCACAATTTAGCCTACACACGGCCAGTGTGAAAGAACAATAATTTCCATTAATTGATCTGATAGTGGTTAACTATAAAGCCCGGGCCTTAAAGTACTCACAGCATAGTAAGTCACCATTAAGGTAGTTGTCTCATGTGTTTATGAGATCTCCTAAATGGTTTTCCAGGAAAATACGAGTCAGTTGGAGAATTTAATGTCATATCGGCACGTTGGCCGTAGTAGCTCAATTGTAGAGCGATTGGACGGAAACCAGAAGATCCGTGGTTCAAATCCCGGCTATGACATTGGATTTTTCAGTCTGACTCTACGTTTCCAAATATTATAATGTTTAAATTAAGGAAATAAAATTGATAAATTAAAGAAGACGTTTGTATAGGTTGCTACGAGTGACGTAAATATACAGAAACGCATGATTGCTATGGGCAGGAAGATAAATAATCTCCAGAGTATACTATCAGTATAAGTTTCACCGTCGAAGAAGCTGGGCTTAGGGATTACTACGGCTAATTTTAGAAAGTGAATATATTGGAGAGATTTAAATTTCAATTGTATTATGTCATCTTGGTCGAGAATTAAATTTAATCTCTTGAAGAATTAAACGTGTAAATTATTTTATTTTGGCAAATCATTTTGAGAAAGAAAAGACATAGGTCCAAGACGACGCCTTGAGATAGAAATATTCATGATCCCGCTGGGAAATCATCGTCCAAATCAATTTAATAAGCCGAGACCCAAAAGACACGAAGTAAGCTTCTTACAACCTAAGTAGAGCCAGACTGAAAAATTCAATGCCATAGCCGGGATTTAAACCATGGATCTCCCGCTATCCTTGCGGCTGCTCTACCCAACTGAGCAACTATGGCCAACATGCCGACATGACATTAAATTCTCCAACTGACCCATATGTTTCCCGGTAGACCACTAGGGGTTCTCATATGCTGAGACACGCACCTTTCTGCGGTGACTTACTATGCTATAAGTACTTATGTCGAAGGCTTCTTAGTTAAACCACTATGTTATTCAGGTAAATTGATGGAATTAATCATTTCTTTCATACTAGCCGTGTGTAGGCTAAGGTTTGAATAACCCCTAGTGGTCTACCGGGAAACATATGAGTCAGTTGGATAATGTAATATCATGTCGGCATGTTGGCCATAGTAGCTCAGTTCGTTAGAACAACCGCACGTAGAGCGGGAGGTCCGTGGTTCAAATACCGGCTATGGCATTGAATTTTTCAATCTTGCTCTATTTATCCAAACCTTAGCATACGGCTTGTGGGGAAGAAATGATAATTTCCATCAATTTACTTTCGCACAACCTTTAGACGCTTAATAAATTTCAACACTCAGTTCATAATACTTCAAAGAACGCCGCAACCTGAAGCGGAATGAAATAGCATATAAAATAAAATTATACATATTCATTAGAAGATTCCGTGCTAGAAGGCCGAGGTCCACTGAGCTTCCTCATCTTGGACGACGGCCTTTTAGCCGGGAATCTTCTAATGAACATGATGCTTGCCATGAAAGCCTTCGTTTATTTATACAGATTACATACTTAAAATTCGCTGCAATGGACCATAATAACAGCCATTGTACAAGGAGAGCTAATTGTTCCGTTGGAGGTATAAATAGACGTCTCGCTCCCAAAAGTACATTTTCATTTGCTTCATTTCATGAAGCTATTGGTAATAGAAATTGTGGAAGACAAAAATTGCTATTGGTGCAGGTAACCATGTAAGGATATTACTTGAACTGCTAACATATTGTTTAACTATGGACCAAAGATTCACGGGACGTTAACGAGGATAGTGTTCTTGCATCAATGATACTCGAAAACAACAGTTGAGTCCAGGGGGTCTATTCCCATCAGTCCTGGACCCGTAACCCCCAGGAGCCTACTACGTTAGGTACGGGTTTGGCGCACCCGTGGTCCCGAGCCAACAGTCTCCCTCGTGTGGGCTCCTCTTCGTGGTTGAGGGAGATGTTCATCAGGCCAACCCATGTGTAGGCCGTGCGTGGAGACCCGTGGAGACGGTTTTTAGATTCTTGTCTAGTTTAGAGTTTAGGATTTAGTGAACGAAATTTTTAGTAGGTTTTGATTGATGTTTTTTTATGTACGTGTATTTCTAATAGGTTTTGTTACACTTGTATAGTTTTTAGAAAGTTTTATATCTGGCTTTTGCCATGACTAGTTTTTTAAAGGGCGCTGATGACCCCGTAGTTGAGCGCCCTTATATATCTATTATCATTATCATTTATCCTGGATCCGTAGGACCAAGACCCGGGCAGCTTAAAACCAGGGAGTTATCCGAGTTGTCCCAAAGGGCGCTCGGCGTCCTCCGAAGGACTTTCCATAGGACAAGACCTGGGTGACAAACAAGGACACAAGACGGGATGGAAGTGGATACGCCACATACGCGCGCCAACACCAAAGGTGAAGGCTACCGATATGACGTCGGTGGGGCCGCCTGGCGATCTAGCACACCTTCTACTAGCTTTGCAGTCTAGTAGCCGGGATAATTAATGGCTTCCCTCAACCCCGTCCGAAGACGTACACGATTCCCACGGGTATCGCAAACACACTGTCCCATCGAGACCAGCCCAATCCGAACTGCTCCCGGAGGGACGGGCTCAGATGTTCGGCCCGAGGTTCCTCTAGTAACGTCAGAGGTACCACGAGTGCTAAGGGTCCGCAGCGCCCGCGCCACGGCAGCTGAAGGGGACGGATCGCCTCCCCTACGGGAACTCGTAAACAACAGTGAATATTGCAGGTAACAGGTAAAACATCTAAAACGTTGAAAGTGTAAGTTAAACGGTGATATGTTAATGAAAATTTAATGTTGGTAATGGAAGAACTGAGGAAAAGCAGTACATCAAAGTTAGTCATACCCTGCTAAAGATTTCATTGTAGTCTGAAGAGTTTTACCCTCAACAAAGTAATAAAAAAACGCAAACTTACGTAACCTCCGTATAAAGTTGAACTTCCTTGCAGCTTGTTTTCTCGACAATGTTGTTCTACAAGTTTATCACTAGAGGGTATGTTCTGGCAGAGTAAACAGCTTAATTAACATTCATGAACTGTAAGTTTTGTTAAACTTTTCTTTGCAGACACCACAATATTCGGTCTTGGATGCGATTATGTGGTTGGTCCGTTAATAATGTAGGTCCCCTTCTGACATAGAGACCCCACAGGGAAGCTGACTCTAGGCATTATCTGCAAGGGAAGCTGTAGATCCCGAAGGAGCCATGAGGATCAAGGCTAAGAGTTGCCCCACTTTTCTTCTTTTTGTCTCAGGAAAAAACAATCGATGAGCGAGATGCACTGGATTTCCATTGTAGTTTTCTATCTCTCTGCTTTAGAAGTAAAATAAATTTCATGCTTACCTATGGATTTCGATAGATATCAGATAAAATCTTACAATTTTTAAAACCAAGATGCTGCATTTTGTAAATAATGAGTATGTATTGAAACATACAAGGACTGTTCAATAAAGAATGATTATAGCTTTTTACGTTCACAATTTTTCGCACTTATATTCAATTTTGTTATATACGGTTAGCTTAATGTGAAACAAACACGCCGTAATAGTGTCATTGTTGGTACTCCTGGTTCCCAACTGTGAGAACCAGGCAAGTTCAGATATATTCAGTATCGCCTACCGCTGCAATGGAGGTAACGGGCGAGGTACAATATGTGGCTTTGAAATTGTGTTTTCGTTTCCAAAAATCTTCAGTTGAGGCCTAACAATATTACAGGAGGCCTATGGAGAGTCTTTTCTTCGCTACAGCACAGCTCGAAGGTGATTTAAAATGTTTAAAGAGGGGAGACAATCAATTTCAAAGGAAGGAAGACCCGGTGCTCCAATTACTGATCTTACGGAAGAAAACATCAACACTGCTGCTGCTATTGTGAGAGAGGATCGAAGAATTACCTTAAGATCACTTTGTGAAGTACTGAACGTTTCATTGGGTGTCACCGCCCACAAGTTGGTGACAGAAACATTACACATGAGACGTGTTTGTGCGAGATGGGTTCCAAGACTGTTGATTCTCGAACAAAAGGACATTCGCATGTAAGTCTGCTTGCATTTGAAGTTGATTTTAGCGGAAGATCCGGAGTTTCTTTCAAACGTAATCACTGCTGATGAAACTTGGCTACATCATTTTGATCCGGAAGGTATACAGCAAAGCTCAGTGTGGAAATCTCCTTCATCACCAAAGCCCCAAAAAGAAAAAGTGGTTGCTTCTGCTGGGGCAGTTATGGCCATCTCTTTCTTTGATCCAGCCGCGCCGTGGCTCAGTTGTTAGACCGTTTGGCTCTCACCAAGGCTACCCGGGTTCGATCCTAGGCGACCATAAAGTGAGATTTGTGGTGGACAACACGGCGCTGGGGCGGGTTTTCTCCAGGACCTCTGGTTTCCCCCACCATCTCATTCCACCGGTGCTCCATCTTCATCTTCAGTGTCATCGCCTGGGGTGCCGCATGTAGTAAAAGCGGGCGTTAAACACTACACATTTCATTTCTTTCTTTGATATTCATGGACTAGTTTATCAGCATGTTGTACCTGCACACACATCAGTAACTGGACAATACTACAGTGATGTCCTGAAAAAATTGTATGTCCATATAAGGTGCAAAAGACCACATTTCTGTGAAGTAGGCTGGATGCCGCAACACGATAATGCGCGGCCACATATTGCCAATATTGTTGCTGAATATCTTGCAAACATCAACGTGTAGTGCATCCCTCACCCTCCCCATAGTCCGGAGTTAGCCCCATGTGACTCTTTTCTATTCTCTAACTTGAAGAATCGCATTCGTGGGAGGCAGTGGTGAAGGCTGCGCAGGCGATTCTGAAGGATCTCTTAAAATGGTTTCCAGCATGTCTTTGAAGACTGGCAGAAATGCTGGGACAAGTGCATCGCATTCAGGGGAGACTTTTAAGAAGGACCATCAAAATTATGATGATGAGTAGATGTACGTTGTAAAAAAAAATTGTGATCATTCTCTATTGAACAGCCCTCCTACAATCCAATTTTATTCATAATGAACAATGAACTTCAGTTATCCAACTGCAATGTACAATATAATTCCTCTCGAAAATCATCATGCCAATTGGGGTGTGTAATAACAAAATTGTGCTAAGTGATTACTTATGTATATTAGCGCAATACACTGTGCGATAAATAGTGGACTATAGAAAAACAGTTGGTTTACGCCTGGGAAACAAATAATTATGTTAATAACCCTTTGCTTTGTTCATTAATAGGATATTTTTATTTTTTGTACTACCCACGTGGACAAAAGCACAGAACTGACCTAAAAAGACTACACTACATGTCTTTGAAGACTGGCAGAAACGCTGAGACAAGTGCATCGCATTCAGGGGAGACTTTTGAGAAGGACCATCAAAATTATGAGGATGAGTAAAGGTACGTTGTCAAAAAAATTGTGATCATTGTTTATTTACAGCCCTAGGATATAGGTCAGAACCTAACTATACATCCTACATTGAAGTAATTATAGAAATTTACAGTTAGGAATTTTTAAAAAAAATACTGTACTTTAGTAATGTGTAATATATTTTCGTCCTTTTATTTTCAGTACAAATAACCAAAAAAATTTCCACTAGCGTCTTTAGAGTGGAGTCAAAGTACCTATTTATGTGGCCCCATTCTGGTACCTTTTATCCAGTATGCTGCTTTTCTGAATTTATTTGAGTTATCAATGTGTTGGTTATTATGATTATTATTTATTATTAGCTATGTATCTTGGAATAATAACTAATTTAAAATCACAATTTGAAGTATAATTAATCTACTCTTTATGTTAAATAAGTTAATGGATTACAACTTTGTTAAAGCAGTTTCTGACTTGCACTGAAAACGTTCTTTAAATCGACTTGGTGCTTCCGTAGAAGATACCCAAACATAATTTATCTAAAACATTAGAAAAGTTAGACTCTGCTTTATAGTAAGAAAACGTTCCAGTTGAGCTATACAACAAATTTTGACGTTGGTTTAGGAAGAGAATAGCTGATCCAGTTTCCTTCGAGAGGGCATTCACTTGGGAAAATTATTGCTCAATGCGTTTAATATTCCTTTGTGTATTCCGTGGCACGGAGTGGAGACCGATAATAGCGTATTGCAGTTGTCATAACACCTCTGCTGGTATCTCCAACCTCCATATTACTGGTTAAATAGAGCGAGTGAGTTGGGGATATGGCCTGAATTATTTCAATTGCAATTGTATTCTCCTCTTGGGCGGTAGATTCCCCAGCTAGATATCACTCATGAACGGCTCTGGACAATTAACTCACTTTTATTACAGTAGGTGACTTTTACATTGAAAACTCGGCTCACAAAGCGATATTCAACCTGTAACGAAGTCAAAGCAGAGCATAATATACTGTTCTACAGGTTAAAAAAGAGGAAATGACTTGACCACGGTTATGAATGAGGCGTAAAAATAGCAAATGTTCTGTGTTAAAACAGGGAATATTGTATAATTAGGTCATATAATGGATTGTACGTGCGGTCTGTAGCACCCTTAGCTCAGTTGCACTACTAGCTCTAGGTAGGTAATTGAATTTGTGCTATGTACGATTAAGTTATGCCAAATGTCATTACCTGCTGATGGTCTCTAAAGCATCATTTGTGATGCCGACATTAATTTCTATTTCCTGTGTGTATACTTAAGGTGAGTGTATACCTATTTTGGTATTCGAGTTGAAATTTCGACAGCAAAGGCGAAACAAAGAAACCTGCAAACAAACCCAAGTGCATGTGTGTGTGTGTGTGTGTGTGTGTGTGTGTGTGTGTGTGTGTGTGTGTGTGTGTGTATGTGTGTGTGTGTGTGTGTGTGTGTGTGTGTGTGTGTGTGTGTGTGTGTGGTGTAGGTGTGTACAGTATAATTTAAAGTAGTATGACCTAGTTCCTTCACTTGGCATTTGAGCTCAGAATACTCCAAAAAATAACACAGTAAGCTTTTCTGGAACATTTTACAAATGCATGCCAACACTTACTTGGAATTTCTCCTTACTTTTTTCTCCTAAAAAATATCTGTGTCCATATGTATTAAAATATCTTGTGCTTAAGTTATGTGCATGTGAAATGACATACATAGGTTACTTTTCTTCTATCCAGCTTTGAAACCCTATACTGCAATGAATTTGACATAATTTTTGTAGTTGTAGCCTGTAAACCGTAAAGGTTGGACAAAAGTACAGATCTGTTAAAATTTAACAGTTACACTAAATATTTTTGCAGCATTTTCAAAATATCCATGTTATTTTGGATCATCTTCTTACTGATTCTCTTGTGTAAAATAACTTATTTGAATAGACTGTTGTAAAAAATATTTGTTTTAAATCGCTTTTATTTTTCATTTTCCATATTACACATTCGGGTATTTCTGTATTATTAACTAGGAATATAATTTTTAATTTGATGTATTTTATCATTGAAGCATAATTATTATATCTTTGAATAAGGTAGTGTGTCATTTTAAAATATGAATACTGGATATTCAGTACTACTGCACACCTTGTAATAGAGGGTGAGTATCAGCAAAAAATTCAGGAAACTTCCACCAATACAGTTCTTAAGTATGGACATTTGCGTGCTAAATCTATATTATGTATTTATTTATATATAATTGTAAGATTTTTTCTCCAGGTTCCTTTGAACTGCTTCTTTGTCTGAGAATTTTGCTTTATGATATAATTCACTCGATTTATCAATAACTGTTGAAGATAGCTAAAGATATCAGTTCAGGATGATCAAAAATACCACAGAAGTGTTGATATACTTTGGTGTTCTTTATATGGTGTATATAATTTTATGGAAGTAGTTGCTGATACTACTATGAAAACATACGAAGGCTGCTAAATAAGGAATGATAATATTTTTGTTTTACGTTTCTTTACTCGTGTTTATAATTTGTGTAGTTCTTCTCAAAATACTCTCTTGCAAGCGATGCATGTGTCCCAGAATTTTTATCAGTCTGGAAAGACATGCGGTAGCACTTTTGAGAGGTCCTTCCGCAGACTTCACTACTGTCTCTAATCATGCCTCACACGAAGATGTTTGTTTCGTTATGGAATAGTAAAATGTCATACGCGATTAAATCTGAACTATAGGGAGGGTGAGGGACTCGCTTTACGTTCATTTTTTAAGATGTTCGTCAACAACATTTGCAATATGTGGCAGGGTATTATCCTGGTGCAGCATTCAGCCTGTTTCACAGAAATGTGATCTTTTGCGCTTGATAAGGACTTGTATTGTTTTCAGGACATCCCTGAAGTATTGCTCAGTTACTGATGTGTGTGCAGATACAAAATATTGATAAACTATTCCATGAATATCAAAAATGAGATAACCAACTTTCCCAGCATAAGCAACAGTTCATTTTGGAGACTGCTGATGGGAGATTTCCAGATACTGCTTTGCTATTTGCTCTCAGGATGTAGCCAAGTTTCACTAGCAGTGATTACCTTTGAAGCTTTAACATCAAGCAGAGCTGAACGTGGACATCCCTTTATTCGGGAATCAACCGTCGTGAAACCATGGTGCACGCACGTCTCATGTAGAAATTTTATGTCACCTACTTGAGGGTGGCACTCAGGAAAATTTTCAGTATTTGAGAAAGTTTTCTGTTATTCTTCGATGCTTTCTTTGTCGTCGTCAGAAGGGCAGTATAGAGCACCGGGTCCAACTTCCTGTGAAATTGATTGACTCCCCTCTAAACAATTTAAGCCACCTTTGAGCTGAACTGAACAGACTTTCAATAAGCCTCCTGTAATGTTGTATAGGTCTGAGCTGAAGATTTTTCGAGATGAAAGCAGAATTTCAAACCGCACATTGTTCACCTCCATTATTTCGGTAGGTGATACTGAACATGTCTTTGTTTGACCACTTCTCACAGATGGGAACCAGGAATATGAACAGTGAAACTAGAACAGCGTGTTTGTTGTATACTGAGCTGAAAAAATATAATAAGATAAATTTCTAGTGGGAGAAATTAAGACGGCAAATGGTCATGATCACTGTATATTGAAGAACCTATCTAAATAAACCTACCATCCTTATGAAAAAAATTATTGTGTAGAATTGTATAGCTGAACCTATACCTCATGCATGTACATCCTGTAAAAATAACTTCCGAATAGATTTAATATTGAGGTGACGATGTTTAATCTACCTTTAAAATAGGACCTGAGTGAGAATACGTATATAACTCTCACAGTAGCATGTGTAACGACTAATAAGCTTGAACTTATATATCGAAATTTGGATGAAACAATTCTACAAGTAACATAACTGGGAATTTTGTTGAATCAGACTCTTACTTGCGATTTGCAACAGTGTCAATTGCAATAGAAGAGGTGTTCCTAATATTTTGAGAATACTTAGAAGCACATAACTTCAGCAATTCCAAAAGAAAGTAGGAGATTGGTTAATCATATTAAATACCTTTTAATTTCCACGGAATAAACAATGTTACTAAATACATTATTCATTTGCTTGAAGTTAAGGCACTTTCAAAACTACTGTAAGAGTGAATTAACGTTTTCATAATTAATTTTAATCTAAACCAACATAGCAAAGGATCTTTGAGATACTAAGTACTGTAATGTAATAGATAAAGAAAAATTACCTTACATATATCCATATAATTATATTTTGATGAAATTAAGGAAAAAATACATTCATCAAACACATACCCCTAGGAAGCAGACATCTTGCATTTATTTAAAACATATTACATTTTACATTCTTGTTTATAAAATGCATCATAAAATTATCCTTTTTACTTAAAACCATCTATATAATTATTTTCAGGTAATTTAAAATATTTACTATTTGTTATTGGTATGAATTAGCTTTAAAAATATTATTTCTTAGAACCGAATGGGTTCAATGGAAACTTAAAACTGAGACAATGCATCGCATATTCGCATTATTAAACAATGTTCACAAGTTATTCAGAAATTTTATTAATACCAATCCAAAATAATTTGTACCTCATGTAGTACTCTGATCAATTTAAGAAAAAAGACTACTGTGTAATTTAAAACATAAAAGTCCAATTTATGTTGTTCTAAACACAAGTATTAAATAAAAGGTGACAGAAAACGTTTTATTCACTATACTTAATTACGTTTTGCATGTTTATACATACCTTCTTTAAAGCTAAGCTCTTTTGTTTATCGAGGAACATTGACTTAGTGGTTTATTTCACAAATAGTACATAAACTTTCAATAAAAGGGATTTTCACCCATATATTGACACTGTTCAAGCATTATGTGCCATATATTTTTCTTGTTTTATTTAGGCACATTTATTATACTGAGTCTAAAGCTAACATTAATTTTAACTAGCACAGCTAATGAAGCAAATCTGAAAAGCAATACCCTTCTGTTTTGTAGCACAAGACTTCGTGTGCCATTAAGACTGATAGAGTAAAATGCACTTAACTGATAAGCCTTTAATGGTTTACATGGAAACCCATGTTATGATCAAAAGCACTTTTTTTAAACATTTTTGAGCGCTTAAGTGAAAACCGATTTAGCGCTGTCATTGCAGAGCGATTAATCGATTTTCAGAAAACCGTTAGGGGATATTTCACAGTGACTTGTTACGAAAATAAACAATGTTGATGCCTAAGGGCGCTTGTGTTTGGTCTATCTTTCACAGTAAATCGAGCACAGCCCCTGGGCATTAAACACAAAGTCGCTATATCCTTACACTCCGAAACATACCAGTGTCCATTACGGTTGTAATCATTCATTTCGATGACTCGCGAATAAAATACGACCACCTTAAAATTTTGACTTTTGACAAACTATACTTATACGTACACTTTTAATATTAGTATGCCTAAAACTGAATAAAATGAAGAAAAAGTTTCTTTTAGTCGAAATGTAATGTACTTCACAAAATTATTACCGAAACCTTTAAAACTACCCACCGTTTATTTTAAATAGGTTCACAGAATTGGTGTAACAATAGTAAATTTCAGAGACAATTGAACCACATATTCAACTCCTGTTCAGTGATGTTCAGTGATTTATTCAACTTACAGGTCAAGCAGTTACGCTATGCCGTCAAGTTTGTGAAACCAAGTATGATTAAAAATAAGTTACGGATGAAAAGTTTCCTTTAGTATTAAATAGACTTAACTATTGTGTACTTATTGAAGCAAAATTTTCTGAATAGAATACAATTACAAGAAAGCTTCCAGGTTAGAGAATAAGAAATTTCTCTCTAGTCTTTCTACACGAACCTGCGGAATCCTTATCCTAATTTCAAGGATGTTATATGACACCCAACGTAAATAAATATAATACAATATAGAGATGTGCATTTTAAATCTAAGCGAATATTTTATATGATCATTAATACGATCATTCAATATATCCCAGAAGAACCTCAGAAGAACCTTAGCAACCGAATTATCCGTACACTGGGAAGTGATGAGAATGTCTTGTAGCTTATTCTTAGAACTGACCTGGACATTTACCATTTTTTTGCTTGAAAAGGTAATACGAAAGCATACAAACTTACACACATTATTAAGGACATTTTTCCCCTATAGAAAACCAAGTGTATCACTAATTACATATTCAACCAAATTGGAGTTGACAACAAACATTAGTGTCGTTATATGTGGAGGTTGAAACAGATTGGGTAATGTAGGGGACACCTAACTTCTCGACCCACACTTAGGTTCCTCCAGGGTGGAACGTATGAGATGAAGGAACTTCAACAGACGTTTGAGCGCAGGAAGGGACACTGTAAACGGTAGAACTGCACTGAGTTTCCTAACAGTTCGTGACTTGATAATCCGGCTTGGAGAGATCCGATGCTGACCTACCCAAACCGCCGGAGAGTGGCTTAGAGGTCCCCTCCAGTGAGAACCAGGGAAAGCTCCTGGCAGCCTCCCTCTGAAGGAGTCCAAAAGAAGTTCCAAATCACCAGCCTCAGCGCCACCTGCTGAGATGGAAATGAGAGAAGATACGCTGAAAATGACACACTAGTCCAGCACTTGCCTTACCGACCAGCGAAACCATTGTAAAAATTCAGGTCGGAGTGGGAGACCACCAAAAGTCGAACCTGGGACCTCCCAAATGCGTCTTACAACGGAGCCAGCTCGCTAACTCTTTTTATATGTTGTGTCTACTATATATACTGTATTATAAATATCAAAGTCATACATTTCAACTGCATTTTTAACTTAGATGCCTATTATTAATAAAACAAAAGAAAACGTTTACATCTCTATAGGTAAGTAGTTGTGTATCAGAGGTGGTTAATTATGGGAAAACTTAAGCAATAAAGATGAAGGAAAAGAAGATATTTTTTGTGGTTTTAAGGTGCCAGAAAACAGTCACATTATTCTATAAGTTTTCTTGGAAGGCAACGATAAGCGGAGAGATATTCGATGTGCAGCAGAAATATATGGCAATGTAGGGGATCTAGAGACTCCGGGGTCCTGTTGTCGTTTATCATGCTCAGTGGAAAGATCTCCGCCTCTCTCCCATTCTGTTCCATCCGGAATGGGTTCTTCCGCAACTGCTCTTCCGCACAATGATTCTTTCTTCCTTTGTCCAAGCCAAAGACATGCCATTCCCAGGTACTGAACAGGTGCGTCTACAATTTACTTTCTTATCTACTCCTTTGAGGAAAAATACTGAATCTATAAAGGAAGATGTAGTATCTCTACCGCAAGATTTTCATCGGTTTGTGTGATGAATAGTGCAGCGACCAACGACTGTGTGGCAGAACCACAGCTCGACCTGAACCCATGAATCAGGGCATCTCAAATACGATTTAATTGAATGTGTACTTATAGAGGCATATCAAACAGTGTACATTTGAATTTACCGCTTATCTTAAGTGGTATAAGTATAAATGTAATAATATAAGTATAAATGATTTTTAAGCTTCTTTAACCAAAAGTCTATATATATTACACACATAAATCCTTTCACATTATAGTATTGACTAAAACTTGGTTGCCTTCACACCATTTTCTCTTCTCATTTCCCATAATGCAACATGTTTTCTATCTAGTTACTCTCAATCCACATAAGCTTTCATTACACACATACAAATTTCGTAGTAGATATAGAAAGAATGGTGGATGTGAAATTTCCTTTACATCTTTAGAAGGGATCCCTAAATCATGATGCCTCTGAAAGTCCATACTCTTTAAATGATCACGAAAAATACTGTTTGAAAAATCAAAATAATAGGGAAGTCTTCCTTATATTCCTGGCAGTTACCGTAAACGTTAGTGTCACGTGAGCGATGTTCTGCACATGCACACGTTTATTGTAAACAGATAACCTATAACCGGACACGTTATAGTTTATCATTTAACATGAGGCTTCATGGTTAGCATTGTTCCTACATAATGACCCAAGAAAGATTACGCTTTACCCGTAATGATGATCTAATATTGATGCGGGAGGTAGTTTCAACCAACTGATGCAGTCCCTAAGTGATAGTAATATTATATAGTAATAATAACCCACAAGGACATTCAGGCTATAAACAATATTCATATTTAGATATATAAATAATACACCAATACTTATTTAACATAAATGTTTTTCTGAGTCTAAAGTCTCTGAACATTCTTGGACATTCAGATTCCCAATCCTAACTTCACCGGAAACAGTACATATTTTTTGACTTAGCCCAAAGGCAGGGCGAGGTACCATGAGAAAAGAGAAAGCGACTTAGATATTAGGTCCAAAACTGCAAAATTTGAACATTGAGCGTAAGTGGGGATAGGTACCAGCCAGTAGAAAATTAATATTAGTTCACGTAATTTTTCAAACTCCAAAAAGTACATAGAGTGAGGGAAATTAAATGTAACGGCTGAAAGTAGGTTTTCTCATTAGAACACTTCGGTCCTGCACGCCTCAGTAGCGTGGATGGTAGCATGTCTGCCTCACGTTCAAGAGGTACCGAGTTTGAGTCTCGGTCAGGGTGAGTTACCTGCATAAGGTTTTTCCGGGGTTTCCCTTATCCTTAAAGACGAATGTAGGGTAGCTCTGAGCTCCATGGGAAAAGACCTACATATACAATTATTATATATAATAATTGAAAAAGTTAAAATAAAGCTGAATGCTGAGCCTTTATTAATTATAATTCATATATAATAGTATAAGGTAAGGAGAGAAGATGTAATTAAAATAGATGAAATAAAAATTATTAAATTTTGTGCTGCCCTGGATCCATTTGAGCATCATTTCACCTATTTCAATCACCGTCCGATATGACTTAATGTTGGAGAGGACGTAAAATTACAAAAAAAAAAAAAAAAAAAAAAAAAAAAAAAAAAAAAAAAACCGTCGGTCCTGTGATCTACATGAGACGGATGCTTATTCCACTTCCATATCATACACGAAGAAAAAGTACAGTATTTAACAGTAGTACCAGTGAGAAATAGAGCAAGGGTAAATATATATCGCTACGCCGCGCTATTGTTTCTATACATCACAATGCTGACGCGGGATACAGTGACACTACTACAGCAACCACTCGGACGACAACTTCACGGTGGCGAGCAAAGGAGTCTAAGGACAACAGCAAACTTTCATCCACAAAATTCGAGGTGTCTTCTTCATTCAACCCACAAGTCAGGACGCACCCTCTCCCTGAATCTTAGATGAGAGTACTCACACAAGAGCTACATCACAAGTCACCTCCAACCGCTTCCAAACTTCCTCTCCTTAATCTCAGCACGCCATCAATCCTTTAATTGTGAGGCATTGAGCACAAGAGAGAGCTCGTCTTCGTTCGCTATGGGCCGGACCGCCTCACAACCCATATGAAATGAAATAGCTGCAAATATGGTAGCTGCAGCTAGAAAAATGTTTCCTTACGTACAATAAAGGAGCACATGGATCACCTTCTCAAGCTATACCATCTACCTAAAAGGCCCAATAATTTCTTGTAAGGTGCTCTCTTCAATGATACAGCATGTGCATAATATTGCAATTTATTTCTGTCAAGCCATATTACGTTAGCCAGATTTGTTAATAAGTGACCTTTACTTCTATACACTATATTCATTGTTGCATTGGTTATTGCTGATAAATATGAAGAATATACGCCAAAAACTGCTTCCAAATTAGACAGCCTGTTGGGGTATGCTAATCGCCAAAGATATGTGCACAAACTTTCCACACCTGAAATAGTAAATGTACTATCAGTACAACATAACCTACTAATCCCTTAGAACGATGTAAACTGTTTATTCAAACTTACCTCTAGCGGAATATCCTTCTTATTACAATTACGTCTATACTAGCGGTCATAGAGCTATTATGTGTGTCCGTAAAATAAAGTCTCCAAGGAGATAGAGCCGCGAGGAACGCTATTACGCGAAATCCGGCAACATTGGTGTGTAGCATGGTTTCACCCCTTCAAATTCCCACCTCAACGACCCCTTGCAACCATTAGTTTTGGCTGGGCAGCCGTTTGCGATGGAGCTTCCTATCACTTCCGCCACCAAGTTCGAGTTGCGTGCAGTGATCCGTTTTTTGAGTGCCAAGGGCACTAAACCCACTGAAATTCATCGTCAGTTGTGCGAAGTCTATAGGCCACAGTATATGGACGTCAAAAACGTGCGAGAGAGTTTATAGACGGGCGTATAAACGTCCATGACGGACATAGTTCTGGTCCGCCTTCGGTTTCAGCCGAAACAATTGCAAAAGTAATGCAAGAAATGCTTAAAAATCGGCGTGTGACAGTTCGTGAGCTGTGCGAACTTATCCCTGAAGACAGTAAGACTACGATTGAAAAGATTTTGACCGAACATTTGCATTATCGCAAGGTGTGTGCGAAGTGAGACTCCTAGCCCAGTTCGGATGGGACATCCTCATCCATCCCTACAATACAGACTTAGCACCTGGTGATTATCATCTGTTTCCTAGGCTAAAGTCACACCTGGGTGGAACACAGGTTGAGCGCTACCTGCGCGACTTGGCGGGAGAGTGCTGTGGCAAGGATATACAAAAACTGCCACAGCGCATGCAAAAGTGCATCGATCGCAATGGTGATTACGTGGAAAAATAGCTGTAAGTTCCACCTTTCCTTCAATGTAACATTCATTGACAATAAATATGTTTTCTATATTAAATAAAATTGGAGACCTTATTTTACGCATACGCCTCGTATTTTATCAAAATGAAAATAGAATCGGCATTCTTCATCTGTAAATTGATTTAAATATGGTCTCAGAACTGCCACGCCTCCTTGGGGGACTTTTCTTGGTCTGTTAATTTTGTGCATTGTCATATCATCCAATAACTCATCATCAATGCCATCGAACGCTGCGATATCAAGTAATTGCTCCATTTTCTGTCATTAATGTACCGTATCCACTAACTGGTGCAAAAACTCTGACTCAGTTACAACATACGCTGCAATATATACCATATTCAAGCCACATGACAATAGCCGTTACCGTATCAGAAAACTCGCTGTGGCAGAAATACTCTACTAATAGCGAATATCTCGTATATAGTTAATACAAATATGTTATTCAAATAATTTTTTGTGAAAAGAAAAGGTACCAAAATTAAACTAAAGGATACTATACGAGGGAAATTTTCATGAAAGACGTTGTCTGACATTTTTGGAAGAGAAAACTTCGTTTTTAACATAACTATATTGAACTGAGTGGGATGACTAGGATATTCAGAAATCTGAGTTCGATTCGCATGTTCGTATTTCTTGAATCATGGGTTTATTGATGTTACTTCGGGTCACTAGGGGCGTGCTGGGAAGATTAATTACATCCCCCAAATTTTGTCTCCCTCCCCATCTCATTTCATTTTACCCTTCATCCGCTTGATTCTTTCAAGGCTGAGATGCGTCGAAATGTGCCATGGGCGCGTCGGTAGGGAAAAGGAGTGCTGGTCTCTGTAAAATTCCGTCCTCTGTTTTGCTGTTTCGGGCTTCCGAACCTCTCAGCGGGATGCGGCCATGTCCAGCTGTATTAGACGCCACCGGGAAGCTTCATGTGGAACTGTTATGAATCTGTTCTCTGCTCTGTCGTGGCCCCTGGCCTAACCACCCTTTGAGTCCTATCACCTCACCCTTACCTCGCGGCACCTCCCCTTGTAGAATGCAGATACAAACCAGCCTCACGTTGAAGAGGTCCCGAGTTATAATCTCGGTCAGGGTGAGTTACCTGGATAAGGTTTTCTCCACGGCTTTCCCTTATCCTGAAGGACGAATGTTGGGTAACTCTAAGCTCTATGGAACCTGGGCTCCTTTGAGCATCATTTCACCCATTGCATTCATCTTCCGATAGGACAATGTTGGAAGACGTAAATTAAAAAAAAAAAACAGCCTGAGGTGCTGAAATTCCTACCCATAATTCTTATTTTACACCCATATATACACCAGACACCAAAATTCTTCTGATACTTTGTTTTTAGTTTATATACACCTCTCGATAATACAAATGTTGTTTTATATCAACTAAAAATGCAATACCGAGATCTGAGTACATATTTGTCTATTTTTAGGACAGCATAACTCAAGAAAGACAAATAAATGCAGCACTTTTAATTTAGTCTGACTCAATTTAACTATATAACTGTAAAATACATAAAAATATACAATTTAAAAAATATATATTTTAAATACTAGAAGGAAGAAATGATGTTTTAATCTAATGCATATTAATTTAAACTATTTCAGACGTTTAAACACTGAGTTTATAAACATCATGAAGCACTTATACTGTTGTGGCTTCATTAGCAAGGATGTGAGCGGAGCAGAAAATTCAGTTCCTAGAGAGTCTAGCTTGAATATTAATTCTTGTCTTTCTCTCCAGAAAATGGGACAACAGAAAAGGAGATGAACTACAGTTTGAAATTTTTCACCACACATGCACTCGGGGTTGGATGTTAAGTGCAAGCGTGATAAGTATTCACCAAATTTACCATGTCCACTTAAAAATTGTGTCAAAACAAAATTTGGTACAAGAGTTTCACATTTTCCTCAGTCATATACACTAGGGAAAAATAATGTTTTTGTTAAACTTTCATTTGGAGTTGTTAGCCATTGTTGGTTCCATTCTTCAAGAATATGTTGATGTAGTGTTCTTCTTACATTAGAAATAGGACATAAAGGGTATGTCACAGGAATATAGGATTCTGCATCCTTCTTAGCCAAGCAATCAGCTCTCTCGTTACCTAAAATTCCACTACGTCCTTTAAGCCATCCCATGCAAATATAACTTTTAGTTGCAGCCAATTTGACTGATGTGAATTACATCACGTGAAAAAAATGTGTATTTTGGATTAACTGCCATTCGACTTCTGTCTTCTTTATTCCCACTAAATGTTTTGAGCACATTTTAAGATAACAGAGATGAGTAGATTCCTTATGTCTTTCTTTAATTTCGAAAGTTGTACACACCATGACATCAGGAAAGCTGTTTTTTTAATATATTTGCAGAATAATATAATCTGTGTTGTTGCAATTTATAGCGAAACATTCATTGAAATGAAATAAAATGTGTACTGTTTAACAACCGCTTTTGCTACATACGGCACCGCAGGCGATGACACTGATGATACATGAGATGAAGATGGAGCACTGTGGAATGAGATGGCGGGGGAAACCGGAGATCCCGGAGAAAACCTGTCCCAGCGCCGTGTTGTCCACCAAAAATCTCACTTTGCGGTCGCCTGGGATCGAACATAGGCGGCCTTGGTGAGAGCCAAGCGGTCTAACCACTGAGCCACGGCGTGGCCACATTCATTGAAGAAATATTTATCATGTTTCAGGAAGTTTAGAGTTTCAGGTTGAATTATTTGTAGAATATCTATGACAACAATGACACCGCATGAAAAATATGTCGTTGGTCATAGACTTTTCGGCAAACACTTTGTAAAACAAGGAAAGTAATTTAATATATTCAGGCACAAATTATAACTGACGGATCACAGAGAATGTAACAATGGAAACCCGTCTCCTTGTATGCTTCATAAACGATTAAAGTATATGCTGCAATGATTATTCATACCAAATTTTGTCACGTAATGTCGCTGTTGATAAAATTGTTCTTTAAGTTAATCTTATATCCTTAGAACAAATTAACAGATAAAACAAGGCAAAATAATAATGCCAGTATTTCGTTACAGAACAAAAATATTTTTAATTTTTAGTACACATATGTTTAGGGTAATATTAGTCTATCTGCTTACGTTTTCGTTTATATTTTAAATTTTCATTAGCTTATGCAAACGTTTCCAAACAAATTAATGAAATTTGGCACATCATAGCTAAGCACATTTTGTTTAAAAATTTGGACAAAAAAGTAGATATGTGGCTTTTGAAATATAATCCCATTGAAGTTGTAATATTTTGTATCCAAAAATATCGATTGTATAACTATCTAAGTGGCTACATAACGTTATGTAAATATTTTATTACTGTCATTTTCTGCTGATTGTTACAGTGCAGAACACAAGAAGTTTATGGAATTTACATAGGTTTGTGTTTCACTTCTAATCATCACTACAGAAAAACTTATATTTCCGGTTTTCAAAAATGACCTATAGGTGCTCGTTTCGCGGAAAGAAGATAACAGGGAGTGAGAGAGAGGAGGGATAAGGAAAGCGGAAGTAAGGGGGAGTCTCTATAGTAGTGTGAGTGGGGCTGCAGATTCTGTTAGTAAGGTATAGTTAAATATTTTTGAGGGTTTCCAAGGCTTGTATGCCAGACAGGAATCAAGCAAAGAAATTCCAAAATAACCAAGAACGCATAAAATTTCTCTACCTCACATTTTACCTTATGCAAAATAGATGCCTTAAATTTCTAGGCTATTAATTATAATTTGAGTAAACATTATAGCTTCCTCTTAAGCCTAATGACTAATTTACTGGTAATAGCTATTACACATGGAGATGTAAGTGGTAATTATACTGTCAATGTGCTCATATTGCTAAATGTGAGACAATTAAATTTGGTCCACCGCATATGTGCTGCTTCTGTTTGTGTATTTTACAAATTTGCTAATTGCAAGTCTATTCGTATGACCACGAAACGTAGAAACAACGAGTAAATTAGTTCGCTTTAATGTTCAAAATGCCATTGCAAATGTACCATTAGCATCATTGTCGGAATGTGCCGCATTATGCATCATAATGTAATAGACCATATGAGGCAAGTGTCTATTCTGTCACAGGATACACAGAAGATGTAATGGATATAAAACACAGCTAATAATATAAAGCCAGTTTAATGAATTTGACCATTCAGAAACAACACAATGTGGCCGTATGTCACCATTTAAAGTCTAACGTTAAATAAAGATAAATACCGCACCTTTAATAACATTTAGTTTAACAGCCGTCTTTTATTAATTATACAGATTTGTCAGTTTCACTGAAAATATAATATATTACCTTTACAGGAAAAACCATTGTTTACTTCATTGTCTTGAATGTGAAACGATTGAAGACAACTGAATACCGCAGCTTGCATATCATTAATACTGGGCAACAATGAAAATTGTTCGGGTTTAAAAATAGTGAATTTTCGTGTATTTGCATCTGCTAAATTAAAAAATCACCATAAAATGATAGATTAGCTTTTGTTTTGAAGATAAAGAAACATTTCATTTTTTAGAGTGAAGATTTTAAATTTGGAGGAATTTTTTGGGAGTTGGCACACCTGTCAAATAACAAAACACAAATGCTCTTCAGCTGATGCAAAAGTTAAGGAAGGCAGTTTTGTTGGACCAGAAATAAGAGAACCTGTAAAGGATCCGGCATTTGGCCAAATTTTGGAGGGGAAAGAAAAGGAAGCTTGGGAAGCCTTCAAGAGCGTTGTTCATGGATTTTTAGGCAACAAAAGAGATGACACCTACAAGCATTTAGTGACAGTGCTCCTGTAAAACTACTGTAACCTTGGAAGTAATATGTCCCTTAAGATCCATTTTCTCCACTCCCACCTAGACTTTTTCCCTCCTAGTTGTGGAGCTGTTGGTGATGAACATGGGGTGAGATTCCATCAGGACATTTCTGTTATGAAACTAAGATATCTGGGGCCGTTGGAATGAAGTAATGCTTGCGGATTACTGTTGGTCTTTGTGTAGGGATTCTGCGGAACTCCATCACAAGAGGCAAGCTAAAAGTCGACGAAGTCAATAGGACACCACATTATTCTCTTCAGACACGACAATCTGCGAAGTATTTTTCCAGCAATTTATAACTCTTAGCATGTAATTACCACTTAAAAAAAATCAAATGAACTTTCATTGTTGTTAGCATGTATGTAATTAAAATATGTCCTTTTCTCACAATCCGTTAATACGTAATACTTCCACTTTGTATATATCATAGAAACGAGCTAATAAAATTTTTTTCATTGTCATATTTGTTTTTCTCAATCCAAAAATTAGTAGGAGTTGCCTCATGAAGTGCTCGAAACTTTCAATTTTTTTTCCCCAGTGTAATTATCATATACCAATTATTGTAAGTATACCTATATATGATTTCCTTTCATGTCATGAAATTCATATATTTTCTTTAATTTTTTAATTTACCTACAGTTTTAGAATGTTCTGTATTAGATTTCAAAACGTTCTTATGTGTCTATCTCTGCACCAGCAGGAGGCCTTTGAACTTACGGGATGGATTGGCTATTAATTATTCATTCATTAGTTCGTTCGTTCATTCATTCCAAGATCAAGACTATTTAAAGGTTATTGCAGGTATTGCAAGTCGCATTTGCAGCTGCATGTCCATTATTCTTTTGTTAATGTGTATAGTGAGCAGTATTTGTGAATATGAAATCAGTGTATTGATCTCAGTTCTGTAGTATTTGAATATGGCCGTGTATGTGATTAAAACACACGCATGATGTTTCTAAGTTCTTCGACTTTTGAAATCGATTTATAAAAACTACAACCAGCAACTAGGCTTGGGTATTGCTAGAGCTTGGTGCAACAAAAAGTGTCAAATAGGTGCTACATAGGCCAAAATTAGGCAGTAATACACATACAAGGTCCTACTCCTTAAAACACATTGACATGGTGGGACAATATACAAATATAATCTATCCGTAGGGTAGGGAGGGCTATTCCGCTCATGGGGCTTTTCCGCCCGAAATAAGCAAATTGGTTTACTGCCCAATAATTATGGGCAGCGATGACTTTCCCGCTGGTTCATTATAGAGCATGGTGTTTATCCGACGTTTCTATGAATTTACTTGAGGCTGTAGGTTGCTGTTTTAATAGTATTAACAGAAGAAGGTTACAAGGTAATTTATGTTGCTTCTTTTTTGCCTTGAATAAGAAATAACGTTTGTAACTTGGGGTCTAGCATTTGCAGATAGAGAGACTTTTTATTGAAAATCGGTGTCACTGTAGGTTATAGTTTGGGTAATGCCCACGCATAGCAGATGGCACGTTTCTTTTCTCATAGTTCTCACATGGTGCGTAATTTCAGAAGTCAACATTTGGAGCTATTCCGCCCAGTTATAATATAGCTTTTGTACTCTTTTAACCTAATTGTTTCTTTTACTACTATTACTGAATTTTATTTGATCGTTTCAGATGGCACGCACATATAAACAAAGGAAGCTAGAACGAAACTGCACGAGGACGACATTGCTTGTGCTGTTACGAGCGTATTAAACAACAATGTATGAGAGGAGCTTCCGGCCCTTTCAGAGAGCCTTACTCTACACTCAAGGATCGTGTTCACGCACATCAACGTCAAGAAGTATTGGAGGAGTAGTGTACAAAATCAGTTGGTCATTTTACAGTGCTGAGTTTGGAGGAGAGAAAGATTTACTTTCCAGGTTAAAATACTTGGCAGCACGAGGCTCTGTATGTACACCGGAGTGAAAAGAAAGAATAGCATAGACCTACGAGGGGGGACCGATAAGAAACTGGACTCCGAGGGTGCTGCCACTCGTTGACATAATGCAGTGTTCTCAAGCTAGATGGTGTTAGTAGAGACCTTCATGAAACTGCTGTGCAGACGCCGTCTGTGTAGAGCTGAACGTGCAAGTGTGGTATTGTGTTTCTCTTACTGTTGGCGGGTTACCTCTGCGAACTTTGAACAAAGAATGTGTGGGAAATTTTGTTTCCTGCTTAAGAAAACTGCAATGGAGGCACAGCAAATGCTTCAGGGAGCTTTCCAAGAGGACGCTATGAGCCGCACACACCTATTCGAATGATTTGGGCGCTTTAAACGTGGTGAGATGTGTGTTGAAGACCAAGCTCGTTCTGGACGCCCTTCAACATCGCGAAATGAGGAGAACATTGAAAAGGTCCACCAAGTGATAAACGACGATCGTCGCCAAATGATCAAAAGAATTTCAGCAGCGACAGGAATCAGTTGGAGCTCGTGCCAGTGGATTTTGAGGGAGGATTTGCACATGAGACGTGTTGCTGCTAAACTTGTTCCGAGCCTTCTCACACAATGATAATGATATATATATATATATATATATATATATATATATATATATAAGGGCGCTCAACTACGGCGGTCATCAGCACCCTTTAAAAAACTAGTCATGGCAAAATCCAGATATAAAACTTTCTAAAAACTATACAAGTGTAGCAAAACCTATTAAAAATACACGTACATAAAAACATCAATCAAAGCCTACTAAAAATTTCGTTCACTAAATCCTAAACTCTAAACTAAACACGAATCTAAAAACCTTCTCCACGGGTCTCCACGCACGGCCTACACGTGGGTAGGAGCACAAAACCATCCGCATGAATGTGTGTCAGGACTTGAAAACAGAGATTGCACGTAATCCAAACTTCCTGAACAAAGTCATTACAGGGGCGAGAGTTGGTTTAACGGGTATGACCCAGAAACTAAGCAAGTGTCAATACAGTGGAAGACTCCCAACTCTCCCAGAGCAAAAAAGCAAGGCAAGTGAGGTCAAATATGAAGACGATGATCATTGTCTCTTTTGTTGTTCGTGGAATTGTGTATCGGGAATTCGTACCCCCTGGCCAGATTGTTAACCAGTACTTTTACTTGGATGTTTTAAGGCGTCTCCGAGAGGATGTGAGGAGGAAACATCCGGAACTTTGGCGATCAGGTGACTGGTTTCTGCATCACGACAACGCTCTAGCACACGTGGACTTAACAGTGACCCACTATTTGGCATCTCAGAGGTGGTCTGTCGTTCCCAGCGCTCCGTATTGGCCGCACCTAGCTTCGTGCAATTTTTTCCTATTTCAACAAATGAAGAAAATGCTAAAAGGGGAGCGTTATGACGATGTGGAGGCGGTAAAGGCAGCTTCGCAAAGGGAATTGGGCAATATCAAACTTGAAGAGTTCCAAACATGCTTCCAACAGTGGGAAAAGAGACTTAACAAGTGCATCACATATAATGGAGAGCATTTTGCACGTGACTGAAGTAATTTTGTAAAAATGTTGATCAATAAAGTTCTTATGATAAATATCCGGTTTGTTTTGGATCACCCCTTGTAATGTAAAACTGAATTGTGGGAATAGTGAGTCAAGTGATGACTTGGTTCCTCCAAATTGAATACAGTGATGAGGGAGATGCACCATGTGGATTCTCTGGGTTAGAGTTTTACTCTCAAAAATCAGCAACCAAAGGAGACTGAAACCAAGGCCAGAAAAGTGGACTATGGTTTTCACGAAGTGTGCGTTGGTGCAGTTGGTAAGTAATACTTCGTTTGTGGCAAATGTATTTAACTAAAATGCAAACGTACTGTGAGTGGTAATAGCCCCAGGGCTGGGCGTAATACCCCCGTTAATTCTGAGATTTCTTTTTTGTGCAACATTCGCTGATTTATTTGATGCCATCTATAGCAAGTAAAATGTGTGTTTTATAACGTCTTTAAGATTTAAGGGATTAATGAAGACTTTTCTGCTGTACGTTTAACACAAAGATTGTTATTTATTTGTTTTATAACACCGTAAATTTGAAATGAGCGGAATAGCCCCGCTCTAACCTATTCAATGTTAACCAAATTCCACTATTCTCTTAATCAACTGGAAACATTAAATTTGCACCCTTCAGTGATTATGCATTTTTAAAGCCTGCCCTACTTATTGTCACTTAATAATTATTTCTGTTCAATACGTTTTAGACTCCCACGCAGATTTTAATTATTACTGCGTGTGCTTTGTTTTATTTGTAAGGATACTCGTGTTGCTTTTATAATGAAATGAGTGTAGTCTATTTAGGTCAGTTCTGTGTTTTTGTCCACGTGGGTAGTACAAAAAATAAAACCATCCTATTAATGAACAAAGCAAAGGGTTATTAACATAATTATTTGTTTTCCAGGCGTAAACCAACTGTTTTTCTATAGTCCACTATTTAGCGCACAGTGTATTGTGCTAATATACATAAGTAATCACTTTGCACAATTTTGTTATTACACACCCCAATTGCCATGATGATTTTCGAGAGGAATTATATTGTACATTACAGTCGGATAACTGAAGTTCATTGTTCATTATGAATATAATTGGAATGTACGAGGGCTGTTCTATAAAGAATGATCACAATTATTTTTGACGACGTACCATTACTCATCCTCATAATTTTGATGGTCCTTCTCAAAATAGTCTCCCCTGAATGCGATGCACTTGTCCCAGCGTTTCTGCCAATCTTCAAAGACGTGCTGGCAACCATTTTTTGAGAGATCCTTCAAAATCGCCTCCGCAGCCTTCACCACTGCTTCTGATGATGGATAATGCCTCCAACGAAGGCGTTTCTTCAAATTAGGGAATAGGAAATAGTCACACGGGGCTAAATCCGGACTATAAGGACCATGAAGGATGCAGTGCACCTTGATTTTTGCAAGATATTCAGCAACAACTTTGGCAATATGCTGCCGCACATTATCGTGGCGCAGCATCCAGCCTGCTTCACGGAGTAGTAGTAGTAGTAGTAGTAGTGGGGCTTAGGGGCGCACAACAGCTGAGGTCATTAGCACCCGAGCTCAGACTAGGTAAAGCCCAACTGAAATGTAAACGCTAAAAACAATAAAATCCACTAAAAGGTCCAAAAACACAAAAAACATAAAAGATGCTCAAACTGTTAAAATAGCTAAAATAGGAGTGCCGAGATGAATCTAAAAGGAGGCACGGCGAGGGATGTTGAAATCATATGGAACGAAGCATTCCGCTGCGCTGTAAAAAGTCGAAGAGGCCCTCCACAGCAGCAATATCATCCCTCAACATTGCGCTGAGGTTGGATGCCAAACCCAAGGAGGAGCGCAACGTTGAGTAAAATCGGCACTCCACTAAAAAGTGCTCTACCGTCAAAGGCTCACCGCAGTGAGCACAATGAGGTGCTGAGTCCTGGCGTAACAAGTGTTGATGGCTAAAACGGCAGTGCCCGATGCGAAGTCTAGCTAAAATAACTTCTTCCCTGCGAGAAGAACGTGAAGATGTGGCCCAGGGAATCGGAAGAGGTTTAACCTCCCGGAGTTTGTTCCCAACGAGCGCGGACCAGTCATCATGCCAGCGAGTGTTGATGGCTCGGCGAAGGGAAGCACTAAGATCCTCGAAAGCAACAGAATTGCTAAAAACTGTGGGGGATAAAATAGCAGACTTCGCGGCGGCATCAGCAGCCTCGTTGCCCGGAATGCCTACGTGTCCGGGAACCCAAACGAACGACACGTGGAACCCTGAATTAGCGAGCGAATGCAGCCGATCCTGTATTCGCTGTACTAGGGGATGGCTGGGGTACAGCGAACGAATGCTCTGTAGAGCACTCAGAGAATCGCTACAGATGGCAAAGTGGTTAGAGTGCTGCTGGCTGATAAAAAGTAGGGCTTGATAGATACTAAAAAGTTCAGCGGTAAAAATCGAGCACTGTCCGGAAAGACGAAACATAAAGCGCTCCGCAGCAGCTACGAAGGCACAGCCAACACCTCGGTCGGTTTTAGAACCGTCCGTAAAAATTAAACTGTAGTTCTTAAAATGCTGCTGAAGTTCTAAAAATGCGGATTGGATGCCAGTGGTCGGAAACGCAGACCTGGGCATCGACGTCAACCCAAGGTGGAATAGGGTGTCATACCGCGACCAAGGAGGAAAAATAGATTCCCTGCGAGGTAATACTGGCGGTAGTGTGACGTCCAGGGCCCGAAGAAGCAGGCGAAACCGAACACCGGGCGGAAGTAATGCAAGGGGGCTGACAGCGTACTGGCGATCAAGAGACGAGTCAAAGAAAGGCGTGTACGTTGGGTGCGTGGGTAGGGAGGATAGACGGCAGGCATAGGTGCCTAAAAGAATATCTCGCCTATAGCACAGGGGAGGTTCAGATGCTTCAGCGTACAGACTGGGGATGGGGCTTGTTGGAAAAGCACCAGTAGCTAGACGTATCCCCCGATTGTGCACAGGATCCAAACGGCTCAAAATGGAAGGCCGTGCCGACGAATATACCACACTCCCATAGTCAAGCTTTGATCGTACCAGGGACCGATAGAGCTGTAAGAGCACGGTCCGATCAGCTCCCCAGGATGTACCTGATAAGACACGTAAGATATTGAGGGACCGGGCACAGCGACCTTTCAGGGAAGCGATATGAGAATCCCAGCTAAGCTTCCTATCGAACGCCAATCCTAAAAATTTAGCTTCCTCTGCAAAAGGAAGCGTATGGGGACCGAGGTGGAGTGAGGGTGAATCAAACGCCTTACGGCGCCAAAAGTTCACGCACACGGTCTTCTCGGTGGAAAAATGGAAGCCGTTGTGGAGGCTCCAAGTGTAAAGGCGATCTAAACAGACCTGGAGCCGACGCTCCAAGATACTCGTCCGCCGAGAGCTACAATATACGGCGAAGTCATCAACAAATAACGAAGAGGATATTCCAGCGGGAATACACTCAGTGATAGGATTGATGGCGATGGCAAAGAGGGTAACGCTGAGGACCGAACCCTGGGGTACCCCGTTTTCCTGATGGAAAACGCGGGATAGATTACAACCCACCCTGTGTGCAGCTACATGGTGCATAGTGATAAACAATTCCATGAATATCAAAGAATTAGATGACCGTAACTTTCCCAGCAGAAGCAACCAACCACTTTTGCTTTTTTTGAGGGTTGGTGATGAAGGAGATTTCCACACTGAGCTTTGCTGATTTTTCTCAGATTCAAAATTATGCAGCCAAGTTTCATCAGCAATGAATACGTTTGAAAGAAACTCCAGATCTTCCACTAACATCAACTTTAAATCCATGTAGACCTGCATGCGAATGTCCTTTTGTTCAGCAATCAACAGTCTTGGAAACCATCGCGCACAAACACGTTATTGTCACCAACGTGTGTATGGCACCCAATGAAATTTTCAGTACTTCAGAAAGTGATCTTAAGGTAATTCGTCGATCCTATTTTAGAATGACAGCAGCAGTGTTGATGATTTCTTCCGTAAGAGCAGTAATTGGAGCACAGGGTCCACCTTCCTTGGAAATTGATTGTCTCCCCTCTTTAAACATTTCATTTTAAACCACCTTCGAGCTCTCCTTTAGGGAAGAACAGACTCTCCATAGGCCTCCTGTAACATTGTATAGGCCTCAACTGAAGATTTGTTGAGACGAAAGCAGAATTTCAAAGTCACATATTGTTGCTCACGTGTTACGTCCATTGCAGCGGTAGGCGATACTGAACTTGTCTGAAGTTGCGTGGTTCTCACATTAAGCTAACAGATTGAATTTTATTGCGAAAAATTATGACCGTAAAAACTTGTGATCATTCTTTATTGAACAGCCCTCATATATAAGCAGGAAAGTAACATCAAAATTCAATTACACAATTTTAGACAATATTTAGTTATTTTTAAAAATATTAAATTGATCACGGCGATTTACAAAATAACCTTAAACTTGCTAATAAGTCACTGGCTTTGTCATCTGTTTTCAAAATGAATAACAGTAGAGTGCATCAATATTACTCCCGTATGCGTTGTTGTTGCTGTTTTAATTTACGTCCTCCAACGTTAAGTCACATCGAACGATGAATGGAATGGGTGAAATGATGCTCAAATGAGTCCAGGGTCCATAGCGCTTAGATTTACCCGACATTCGGCTTTCTGGATAAGGGAAACCACGGAAAAAGCCTTATCCAGGTAACTCACCCTGACCGAGATTCGAACTCGGGACCTCTTGAACGTGAGGCAGACTTTCTACCACCACGCTACCGAGGCGGGCGTGTGTGTGTGTGTGTGTGTGTGTGTGTGTGTGTGTGTGTGTGTGTGTGTGTGTGTGTTTGTGTGTGTGTGTGTGTGTGTATGTGTGTGTTTGTGTTTGTGTGTGTGTTTTCTACTCCAACCAAGTGATATTAAATGAAGATTAGATCGACAAAGTATTTGTAATTTGTTGAGGTTTTAGTTAACCTTTGGCTCCAAATGTTCTACAGATGGTTGTTCGTGTATTCCCTCCTTTATACACATTCTTTCATGACCATTAATTAATTAATTAATTTATTTTTTGCTTATATTGAATGCATAAACACTTATTGTTTATTTCATGTCTCATTTTGTAGGAGCAATTTTGAGGTACAAATTACCCTCCCGCAAACCCTTTGGTTACACCAGTACATATTCAACCTGAATGGTATTTCTTTTATGCATTTGCTATATTACCATCTATTCCTAATAAATTAGGAGGAGTACCAAGAGGATTTAAATCTATTATATCCCTTCCAGTTATAAAATGCAACAATGCAAATTATTGCCCCAAACTAATTTAATCTTTCTATATAATCCTAGGGTCAAGAGTAATTTATCATTAGCGTATATTTTTCTCAGTACGATCGAGTAGTCTATCCTCCAGCATATACGGCTGCTTGGGTGTTGGAAAAATTGCTATTGTTGTTTCCAAATGAAGTGTTGCTTCATTTCCCAACCAATTACCTAGCATGCGTATCATTATTTGATTTTTATTTTGCTCAACACATCCATCGGCAAGTAGGTCAATCTTTTACACAGATGCTGGGAAAAGCTTATTACTAAACCAATGATGGATACGGCATAATGGTTTCGTTGAAACTTTTAAACTGTTTACTAGCAATAAATCTGTCTAGCAATACTCAGCACAGAGATTGCAACACTGTTTCAAGTACAGCAAAATTATAATAAAACTAGCGAAAGTCTGCATTTTAATGGAAAACACTTTTATGAAAATCAAAAGAAACGTTTCTGTTCTTGGGAGTTCTAAAACTGCCTTTCTAGCAGTTTATGGCAGTCATAACGGCTAACAATTTACCTTAAATTTTATATCACTCTTTAAATTTTTAAACATATTTCTTTTCCAACTGAAAACAATTTGAGCATTTCTCTACGACAGAAATTTTGAAACTGGGATTACAATTGATTGTAAGAACATTAGAGAACAATTGTTTATTTTAGTACAATTCTTTTATCATTTTTATTTCCTGTCGAAGGTATAATATGGGAGAATATGAAACGTTACTCGTAACTCGAAACTGTTTTGACTTGGCAGCCATTTAAGAGGTTTTGTGCAACCATTAGATTACATTACATTGATTTATGCCAGTGAATTCGTTAACATTCACAAAGACCTGTGAACATTGAACATGTCCATTATTTTTGTGAGCGTATCTGCTTAACCCACATGTTCTTTTATTCACTTCCATGTTTTCAATTTGTGTACCAAAATCCTGTACTTGGTACACTTCTATTTCTAACTGTATTTAGACTTTAAGCAGAGAGTTAGTGCTGAGTTAAAAAGCCACTACAATTTCTCTGTCTCTTTACTTTGCTGAAAGGATTGTTCAATTAACATTTTGTAAAAAGAAAAAGTTTGAGTTATATAGGTTCTATTGTCAAAAGAGGAACAAAGAATTAAAGCAAAATTAAGTTTTAGGTTAAAATATTAAAGAAATTTCAAAGGCAATTCTGATAAACTCTTATTTGTTGTAATTTGTATTTATCTCAAATTTTATTACAAAAGATATAAGATAACACAGATACAGCTTTTTAATCCTCGTTCATGGTTTTGCTTCATATTGTAAGGTTTCCAATCCTTTGAAATGATGAATGGTTTGACAGATATTGTTACTTTGATGTACCAATCATTAAGCTCAATAAAATTTAAGGCTTCAATTTTACTTCAAGCTCTCTGCATACTTCGAATACCTTTAAGCGTCTCCCGCTGCCTCTTTTCTCTAAGGGGAAAAGCTCTTTTAGGGTTCTTTCCCTAGTCTTTGAAGTTCAAATATTGGTATTCCGAAAATGGAGGTAAAGGCATTTTGACATAACTGAATTAACTACCTACTCACGGAAACAAACTGAGAATCACCTCTTTGACTTGCTGCTCAAATTTTTATATATGACAGAACCTCTCCTAACCATTGTGGGTGCTATAAAATTATTATTGGAAGCGCCTGCCATCTTACATTAAAGGATTATTAAATGCAAAGCCAAATCTAACTATACTACTTGACTTCTTTGTTAGAAAATTTAAGAATGTCTAAAACATGAAGCTATGAATATTTTAGGGTAATAATTAGGACCCGGAAGTTGTTGGCCTAAAACTTCTCTGAAAGTCAGCTATAAAATGTCTTAAAATATAAAAAATGCACATAAAATATAAAATAATGACCTAAAAATTAACAATGTCTTTCATAATAATAAATTAATAACTGTCACAGACAAGTAGTGAATATATTGTTGGAATAACCAGATTTTAAAATTAACTTTCTTAGTAAATAATGCATAAATTGTGTCTGCCTCACGTTCAAGGGGTCCCGAGTTCGAGTCTCGGTCAGGGTGAGTTTCCTGGATAAGGTTTTTTCCGGGTTTTTCCCTTACCCTTTAAGACGAATGTTGGGTAACTCTAAGCTCTATTGACCCCGGGCTCATTTGAGCATCATTTCACCCGGTGCATTCATCGTCCGATATGACTTGACGTTGGAGGTCGTGAATTACAACAAAAAATTGCCAGTAAGTAATAAATTCAAGATTTATCATGTCATTTTCAATTTTATAAAATATGAAAAAATAAGTTACTGTACCCATTAGCCAAAACATACCTTACTTAGTGCTGCAGTACGCTACCATGGTCATCTTCAAGTTATCAAAAGTAAAGTAAAGGAACGGCGGTTGTCCACTAAAACTGTTTTGTACTTTGAGAAACTTCTCTACACTTCCATAGCTGTTATAGATGTATATTAAATAAAATGTCACTGCTTGTTAAATCCTGTTCAAAGGTATCAGTTCTGAAATTTTCTCCTGATATGTTATCGGACAAACTGTTTGGTATCACTTCCTTTTGTCCAACACAAATTTTAGTTTCTGTCTCTTTTGTCTCCCATCTCACCTTTTATATATTGTATTGTCTCTTCTGCAATCCTCACTAACTGAGATGACTTATCCAATGTCATGTCACTTTCTTCAAGGTGGGTTATGGTATCCGTAAAAAGCAAAATTTGGTTTAATGAAGGCTAATTTACCTTGGATTTGAGTATCAGAAGGCAGATCCTGTACGCTCTCAATTGTCTTAGAATATACCCTATCAAAGCTACTCACCACTTCTCTCACTATTTGAAAATTGTCACAGTGGTATATACATGACCATGGGTCAGTGTCAGGTCGGCTACGGGAATCGAACCTGTGCCTCCCGAATACGGGCTATAGATGAAAATGCCCAATAAATTCGTGAAAAAGACAGAAAATGACCCGAGTTGGATGCATCTAAATGTTTAAAAATGACTTTATTATAAAAATGTGTAAAAATGCATTTTGAGGACCTATAAAAACCATATATATCTAACGTATTTGTTCCAGAATGCACTTAATTTCCAATAAGTATCGTCTGTGACTACTCAGAAAAAAGGAGACTTTTCATCAATATTCGCGCCGTAGTAATAAGATAACATAAGTGCAAATAACGTAACAAATTCAAAAAATGCAGCAGGGAACTTCAAGTTCCTTCTCAAAATAGTCTCCCCTGAATGCGATGCACTTGTCCCAGGGTTTCCACTGAATTTCAAAGACAGGCTGGGCACCATTATTTGAGAGATCCCTCAAAATCGCCTCCGCAGCCATCACCACTGCTTCTGATGATGGATAATGCCTCCCACGAAGGCGTTTCTTCAAATTAGGGAATGTAAAACAGTCACATGGGTCTGAATCCGGACTATAAAAAGGGTAAGGGATGCACTTCACGTTGATTTTTACAAGATATTCAGCAACAACATTTGCAATATGTGGCCGCGCATTATCATGGTGCAGCATCCAGCCTGCTTCATAGAAATGTGGTCCTTTGCGCCTAATATGGACTTGCAATCTTTTCAGAACATCTTTGTATTATTCTCCATTTACTGATGTGTGAGCAGATACAACATGCTAATAAACTATTCCATGAATAGCAAAGAATGAGATGACCATGACCATGACCGTAACCACTTTTGCTTTTGGGGAGATTGGTGAATGAGATTTCCACACTGAGCTTTGCTGTTTGCTCTCAGGATCACATTTATGTAGCGAAGTTTCATCAGCAATGATTGATTACGTTTGAAAGAAACTCCGGATCTTCCTCTAATATCAACTTTAACTGCATGCAGACCAGCATGCGAATGTTCTTTTTTTCGGGAATCAACAGTCTTGGAACCGATCGCGTACAAACAGGTCTCATGTGTAATACTTCTGTCAACAACGTGTGGGCCCGCCTCAGTAGCGTAGATGGTGTCTGCCTCACGTTCAAGAGGTCCCGAGTTGGAATCTCGGCAGGGTGAGTTACCGGGATAAGGTTTTTTCCTCTGGGTTTTCCCTTATCCTCAAAGACGAATGTGGGGTAGCTCTAAACTCCATGGACCCTGGATACATTTGAGCATCATTTCACCCATTTCATTCACCGTCCGACATGACTTAACGTTGGAGGACGTAAAAAAAGTGTGTGTGGCACCCAATGAAATGGTCAGTATTTTAGAAAGTGATCTTAAGCTAATTCGTTGATCCTCTCAGCAGCAGTGTTAATGTTTTCTTCCGTAAGAGCAGTAGCTGGAACACCAGTTCCACCTTCCTTTGAAATTGACTGTCCCCTCCCCCTTTAAACATTGTAAACCATCTTCGAGCTGTGCTGTAGGGAGGAACAGGCTCTCCATAGGTCTCCGGTAACATTATATAGGTCTCAACTGAAGATTTGTTTAGAGGAAGAGCAGAATTTCAAAGCCGCATCTTGTTTCTGGCGTGTTACCACCATTGCAGCGGTAGGCGATACAGAACATGTCTGATCTTGCCGGGATCTTACAGGCGGGAACCAGGAGTACCAGCAGTGAAACTACTACGGCGTGTTTGTTTCACATTAGGCTTGTATTATAATCTCAGACGTTCCTTCACCAACGATATTTATTCGTAAAGGTATTGGTTTTTCTTTTCCTTCGTAAGAATGATGAATATTTTCCCAAAATGTGTTCAAAACACATTTTATTGGAGCTAGTTCGAAGCGCACAGTGAGCTACAATTCAAAAATATATAGGTAATTAAAAAAATATCCGTGTTAGTTTACTAGACTTAAATTTTGCGTAGCTTAAATATGAATAATGAGTAATATTTTGTTTATACAAAAATGGTTGAACTGAAATTATATATAACTAAGAACAGTTTTTCTACAGTTTTGTTCTATCTCTAATGACTTTATAATTATAACATATAAATTCAATGAGTAATACATATAATATCTGTATGTGAAACATAGGTACTTATATAAAATTCGCTGGAGTCCTCACTGAGAAAATACAAAATAGTGCTTAGTTGAGCGGGGGAAGGGGGAGATTTCGTTAAAAACATTTGCGTCTGAACCTAAACTGGCTTAAATTAAATACAAATTGCACTGCTTTATTGGACGATTTTTATTTGTAGTAATCATACACATACAAGGGACACACAGGTTTAATATATACCTGTACTTTGTATTAGAATGTTTTGTCTCATGGGACCTTCAATGTATATTTGCTATAAATTCTCGAAACAGAATACTTGAGTGAACTTAACGTATGATACATAAGTTGTAAAGAGAGTAATTGTTTTTTAGTTTTGCAAGTACTTACAGCATTTCTATACACATAGAACGCTACAAAATATAATAAGATAGTTATTTAATTTGTGTTTACACGCAGAGTAATTCCATACTTCCGAAGGGGACAGCATGCCACACAGCTTTCGCTTTGAAGAAGTGAAATTTCGCTTGGAATAGCAAGAAGTAGCACAAATAGTAAAACGAATTCATCTGATACATTAGGCATTCAAATGCTGCAGCACGGAGGGTATAACCGAACATCTAAGTTTGCTTTTCCACCTCTAGTTGCATTTACCCAGTAGTAAAATAACACTTCATTGCGCTACATCCCCATGAAAGAAGTCGTTCCATTTGGTTATATAAACAAGGTGCTGTATTTCGTGTTCGTCAGATAATAACATTATTATTAGATTTACTGAACTTTTTATTCCTATAGCATAAGCGCTCTCGAGATGTGCTCCATACTTCATATCACTTAAACGTGATAGTTTTCTGTCCTATATGAGGGATATAACTTACGAAACTAAAAATTGGACGATAGGTGTACAATTAAAAGTCATTAATATGCATGAAAATATTCATATATGATAATCTGATAGGTAAACAAAATGTGTATGCATATTTACTTATAGTTTCTATAATCCATTAGCTAGGAATGAATTTCCTAGTGAATTTCCCCCCAGAATCCATATCTATCCAAATTTCACCACAATACGAATTTTAACAGTTAGTACTTCCAAACAAAAGACGCCCTTTTGAATAATATCATACTCTGTCTGGGGGGAGGGAGACTATTCGTCTCTACGTGAACAACGTAGTCCAAAAACCAAAATTTGATTAAATACAAACCTATTATTTTCCAAATACATGATGATTTTAATGAAAATCATCTACTACAAGCTTTGTTTAAATGTTTTAAAGATTTGTTTAAATTTCAGTTTGTCTCAAAATTTTTATTAAAATATCGTAATTATAATATTGTGATATGACAAAATGCGTCTGCAATTTCCTGTACTTCATCATCATCATCATTATTATCATTATTATTATCTGTAAAATTTTATATCACGTGGACCACAAGCGACTACCAGAAAGTTACTTAAAGCTTCACTCCGTGGCCTGAAATTATAACGTTCAAAGTATTATGCAAATAACCTAGTTATTTAGTCACATATTTTACCAAGCTGCGCTGCTGAAACACATTTCAGAAGCCTTTAATTCGCATCTCACCGCACTTGGGCACATTTGGCTGATCCCAAATACAACAGACTACTGCAGGAAAATGTTCCAGCATAACGCCGAAACGGATGAGTTAAGCTGTTTTCGAGTATACACAGAGTTACAAACAAAACTTTTCCTCATTTTTCCTTTTTAAAGTATATGGCTGTAAAGGTTTTCATTATTATTTAGTATATATGAGATATTGATGGAATAATTTATACATTTTGCATAAATGAAGTTATTACGACACGCCCTCAACGTTTTATATACCTAACTGGGAAATCGTAGGGACAATATGGGACAAACTGGGAAATATACAAAATATAGAGGGCATTATTCTTTCTTTTTTAACGTTTTCGATTTGAATTTCTCAATAACAAACAAAAAGCAGAGTGGGTATAATGTTTAATCTAAAATTCGTTTCGAAGACTCTGCCAAACACACAGTTTAAGACTCTTTAAATATAAAACAATTAGAAACATTTCTGGGTGTATGAACCATTTGGTTGTGTTTTTGCGGCTGTGAACAGCATTGACTAAAAGCAACAGTTAATGAAAGTTAGACGTTAGTATTAAAATATTTTTCATCGAAGTAACACGAACATTTTAAAAAAGTTCTCATGCTACATTATATCTCATATACGAAATGTTTTTTAATCAAAAATGCTATGACAAACAGGACAAATGTCATTAATCTACAGAATTGTGGTCAAATACATCACTTTGTTGGGTTATTATCTATATATCTCTTGTTATTTGTTGGAATGTGTCTTTTGTTTTCAATACTAAAACCTTTCTCAAATGGAAAGTCGTTTTTCATGTTTTCCTGATAGTGGAAAGAGAATATAAGTTCAAAGGCTTAAGCCAACTTTATTATTTTATTCTAGTTTTACTTAAAGGAAACATTTAATACAATAATTTTACAAACGTAATCTCAATTAACATGAAGTAGGGGAAAATTAAGCGTTCGTATTAGCACTGGACAAGAAAAATTAATTTTTGAATGCTTCGAGCACTTCATGAAGCAATTCCTACTAATTTTGGGTGGAGAAAAACAAATATGACAATGAAAAAAATTTTATTAGCTCTATTTTCTATGATATACACAAGGTGGAAATATTACACATTAACGGATTGAGAGAAAAGGATATATTTTATTTACATACATGCTAACAACAATGAAAGTGCATTTGATTTTTTTAACTGGTAATTACATGCTAAGAGTTCTAAATTGCTGGAAAAATACTTCGCAGATAGTCGTGTCTGAAGAGACCCTTGTGGTGGCCTATTGACTTCGTCGTCTTTTAGCTTGCCTCTTGTGATGGACCAACAGTAATCCGCAAGCATTGCTTCATTCCAACGACCCTGATATCTTTGTTCCATAACAGAAATGCCCTAATGGAATCTTTCCCCATGTTCATCACTAACAGCTCCACAACTGGGAGGGAAAAAGTCTCGGTGGGAGTGGAGAAAATGGATCTTAAGGGACATGTTGCATCCAAGGTTACGGTATTTTTACAGGAGCACTGGCGCCAAATGCTTGTAGTTGTCATCTCTTTTGTTGCCTAAAAATCCATGAACAACATCCTTGAAGGCTTTCCATGCTTCCTTTTCTCTCCAACATTTGGTCAAATGCTGAAACCTTTAAAAGTTCTCTTATTTGAGGTCCGACAAAAATGCCTTCCTTAAATTTTGCATCACTTAATTTCCAAAATTTCCCGCTGATGGTGTTTTGTTATTTGACACGTGTGCCAACTCCCAAAAAATTCCCACAAATTTAACACCTTCACTCTAAAAAATAAAATGTCACTGTATTTTTAAAACAAGAGATAATCAATCATTTTTATGATGATTTTTGAATTCAGCAGATGGAAATACATGTAAATTCATTATTTATGAACCCGAAACATTTTCATTGTTGCCCAATGTAGTATGTCGAAGAATGAATTGAGATAGTCATGGGATTGCAGCTATTTTTAAATATTGTACCGCAAGAACATGTTGCAGTGATATTTTCCGATGATTGGAAAACATCTCATGATTGAAATATACTCGTGAATAGCATTACAAGATTAGCCAATCATATATGCATTTTATTATAAAGAATATATTTGAATCTAACAGGAGTGAAAGACGCAGTGTAAGCTTTCAGATAATGTAAAAACAGCGGGTAATACACATGGCCTAGATACGTTAGAGTAAAATAAAGCCTTACCACGCTCAAACAGAGCCAAGGAAGCTATCGACATTATGTGGGCGTGACAGACTAGCTAGTTTCTTCCTCTGATACACCGAAGAATCTATTGTTTAACAGTATGTTTACAGAGTAGCGTCACTGTTCTGTTTTCCGAGTTTTGTTTATTCCATGGCCTGTGTATTTGGTGCTATTGTTCACGGTTGAGCTGTGAACGAAAACCAAACAAATCAATGTTTGCTTTACCGCTCTAACATATGTCTATCGCTAAAGAACAGCAGGGCTCTAACAGAATTGTGTTCCATGACTTATTCCAACAAAAATCGATGCTATGTTCACATGACTTCGTCTATTCACTCGATAGAGCTACTCTTAAAAACGCTACACTTCTTTCTGTATTTTAATGCGATTAACATTTGAAAAAAAAAATGTTTGATTATAAACTGCATGGTAGGTGCAATCGGATACAATAAACTGAAGCGATACTGAAAAAGTTATAATGCACGTTGTCATATATTACTCTTGGAATTTCAATCTATCCTGAATCATCGAAAACAAATCTAATGGGCTCTAAAGAGTAGCAAAGTTTTTTAAAGTTAAAGCTTGTACATTCCAAATAAATTACTATTAGATACCATTACATATTTTAATGAGATCTGAATGTTTTGTGGAGCAGGTTTTCTCGGCCATGCTTTAACACTTATACAACGGTGTAAAAAATATGATTCTGTAATGTTTCTGTCACCAACCTGTGGGTGGCACACAATTAAATGTTCAGTATTTCAGAATGTGATCTTAAGGTAATACGTCGATGCCCTCTCACAATGCCAGCAGCATTGTTGTTGTTTTCTTCCGTAAGAGCAGTAATTGGAGCACAGGGTCCACCTTCGTTGGAAATTGATTGTCTCCCCTCTTTAAACATTTCATTTTAAACCACCTTCGAGCTCTCCTTTAGGGAAGAACAGACTCTCCATAGGCCTCCTGTAACATTGTATAGGCCTCAACTGAAGATTTGTTGAGACGAAAGCAGAATTTCAAAGTCACATATTGTTGCTCACGTGTTACGTCCATTGCAGCGGTAGGCGATACTGAACTTGTCTGAAGTTGCGTGGTTCTCACATTAAGCTAACAGATTGAATTTTATTGCGAAAAATTATGACCGTAAAAACTTGTGATCATTCTTTATTGAACAGCCCTCGTATATAAGCAGGAAAGTAACATCAAAATTCAATTACACAATTTTAGACAATATTTAGTTATTTTTAAAAATATTAAATTGATCACGGCGATTTACAAAATAACCTTAAACTTGCTAATAAGTCACTGGCTTTGTCATCTGTTTTCAAAATGAATAACAGTAGAGTGCATCAATATTACTCCCGTATGCGTTGTTGTTGCTGTTTTAATTTACGTCCTCCAACGTTAAGTCACATCGAACGATGAATGGAATGGGTGAAATGATGCTCAAATGAGTCCAGGGTCCATAGCGCTTAGATTTACCCGACATTCGGCTTTCTGGATAAGGGAAACCACGGAAAAAGCCTTATCCAGGTAACTCACCCTGACAGAGATTCGAACTCGGGACCTCTTGAACGTGAGGCAGACTTCTACCACCACGCTACCGAGGCGGGCGTGTGTGTGTGTGTGTGTGTGTGTGTGTGTGTGTGTGTGTGTGTGTGTGTGTGTGTGTGTGTGTGTGTGTGTGTTATGTGTGTGTTTGTTTTCTACTCCAACCAAGTGATATTAAATGAAGATTAGATCGACAAAGTATTTGTAATTTGTTGAGGTATTAGTTAACCCTTTGGCTCCAAATGTTCTACAGATGGTTGTTCGTGTATTCCCTCCTTTATACACATTCTTTCATGACCATTAATTAATTAATTAATTTATTTTTTGCTTATATTGAATGCATAAACACTTATTGTTTATTTCATGTCTCATTTTGTAGGAGCAATTTTGAGGTACAAATTACCCTCCCGCAAACCCTTTGGTTACACCAGTACATATTCAACCTGAATGGTATTTCTTTTATGCATTTGCTATATTACCATCTATTCCTAATAAATTAGGAGGAGTACCAAGAGGATTTAAATCTATTATATCCCTTCCAGTTATAAAATGCAACAATGCAAATTATTGCCCCAAACTAATTTAATCTTTCTATATAATCCTAGGGTCAAGAGTAATTTATCATTAGCGTATATTTTTCTCAGTACGATCGAGTAGTCTATCCTCCAGCATATACGGCTGCTTGGGTGTTGGAAAAATTGCTATTGTTGTTTCCAAATGAAGTGTTGCTTCATTTTCCAACCAATTACCTAGCATGCGTATCATTATTTGATTTTTATTTTGCTCAACACATCCATCGGCAAGTAGGTCAATCTTTTACACAGATGCTGGGAAAAGCTTATTACTAAACCAATGATGGATACGGCATAATGGTTTCGTTGAAACTTTTAAACTGTTTACTAGCAATAAATCTGTCTAGCAATACTCAGCACAGAGATTGCAACACTGTTTCAAGTACAGCAAAATTATAATAAAACTAGCGAAAGTCTGCATTTTAATGGAAAACACTTTTATGAAAATCAAAAGAAACGTTTCTGTTCTTGGGAGTTCTAAAACTGCCTTTCTAGCAGTTTATGGCAGTCGTAACGGCTAACAATTTACCTTAAATTTTATATCACTCTTTAAATTTTTAAACATATTTCTTTTCCAACTGAAAACAATTTGAGCATTTCTCTACGACAGAAATTTTGAAACTGGGATTACAATTGATTGTAAGAACATTAGAGAACAATTGTTTATTTTAGTACAATTCTTTTATCATTTTTATTTCCTGTCGAAGGTATAATATGGGAGAATATGAAACGTTACTCGTAACTCGAAACTGTTTTGACTTGGCAGCCATTTAAGAGGTTTTGTGCAACCATTAGATTACATTACATTGATTTATGCCAGTGAATTCGTTAACATTCACAAAGACCTGTGAACATTGAACATGTCCATTATTTTTGTGAGCGTATCTGCTTAACCCACATGTTCTTTTATTCACTTCCATGTTTTCAATTTGTGTACCAAAATCCTGTACTTGGTACACTTCTATTTCTAACTGTATTTAGACTTTAAGCAGAGAGTTAGTGCTGAGTTAAAAAGCCACTACAATTTCTCTGTCTCTTTACTTTGCTGAAAGGATTGTTCAATTAACATTTTGTAAAAAGAAAAAGTTTGAGTTATATAGGTTCTATTGTCAAAAGAGGAACAAAGAATTAAAGCAAAATTAAGTTTTAGGTTAAAATATTAAAGAAATTTCAAAGGCAATTCTGATAAACTCTTATTTGTTGTAATTTGTATTTATCTCAAATTTTATTACAAAAGATATAAGATAACACAGATACAGCTTTTTAATCCTCGTTCATGGTTTTGCTTCATATTGTAAGGTTTCCAATCCTTTGAAATGATGAATGGTTTGACAGATATTGTTACTTTGATGTACCAATCATTAAGCTCAATAAAATTTAAGGCTTCAATTTTACTTCAAGCTCTCTGCATACTTCGAATACCTTTAAGCGTCTCCCGCTGCCTCTTTTCTCTAAGGGGAAAAGCTCTTTTAGGGTTCTTTCCCTAGTCTTTGAAGTTCAAATATTGGTATTCCGAAAATGGAGGTAAAGGCATTTTGACATAACTGAATTAACTACCTACTCACGGAAACAAACTGAGAATCACCTCTTTGACTTGCTGCTCAAATTTTTATATATGACAGAACCTCTCCTAACCATTGTGGGTGCTATAAAATTATTATTGGAAGCGCCTGCCATCTTACATTAAAGGATTATTAAATGCAAAGCCAAATCTAACTATACTACTTGACTTCTTTGTTAGAAAATTTAAGAATGTCTAAAACATGAAGCTATGAATATTTTAGGGTAATAATTAGGACCCGGAAGTTGTTGGCCTAAAACTTCTCTGAAAGTCAGCTATAAAATGTCTTAAAATATAAAAAATGCACATAAAATATAAAATAATGACCTAAAAATTAACAATGTCTTTCATAATAATAAATTAATAACTGTCACAGACAAGTAGTGAATATATTGTTGGAATAACCAGATTTTAAAATTAACTTTCTTAGTAAATAATGCATAAATTGTGTCTGCCTCACGTTCAAGGGGTCCCGAGTTCGAGTCTCGGTCAGGGTGAGTTTCCTGGATAAGGTTTTTTCCGGGTTTTTCCCTTACCCTTTAAGACGAATGTTGGGTAACTCTAAGCTCTATTGACCCCGGGCTCATTTGAGCATCATTTCACCCGGTGCATTCATCGTCCGATATGACTTGACGTTGGAGGTCGTGAATTACAACAAAAAATTGCCAGTAAGTAATAAATTCAAGATTTATCATGTCATTTTCAATTTTATAAAATATGAAAAAATAAGTTACTGTACCCATTAGCCAAAACATACCTTACTTAGTGCTGCAGTACGCTACCATGGTCATCTTCAAGTTATCAAAAGTAAAGTAAAGGAACGGCGGTTGTCCACTAAAACTGTTTTGTACTTTGAGAAACTTCTCTACACTTCCATAGCTGTTATAGATGTATATTAAATAAAATGTCACTGCTTGTTAAATCCTGTTCAAAGGTATCAGTTCTGAAATTTTCTCCTGATATGTTATCGGACAAACTGTTTGGTATCACTTCCTTTTGTCCAACACAAATTTTAGTTTCTGTCTCTTTTGTCTCCCATCTCACCTTTTATATATTGTATTGTCTCTTCTGCAATCCTCACTAACTGAGATGACTTATCCAATGTCATGTCACTTTCTTCAAGGTGGGTTATGGTATCCGTAAAAAGCAAAATTTGGTTTAATGAAGGCTAATTTACCTTGGATTTGAGTATCAGAAAGCAGATCCTGTACGCTCTCAATTGTCTTAGAATATACCCTATCAAAGCTACTCACCACTTCTCTCACTATTTGAAAATTGTCACAGTGGTATATACATGACCATGGGTCAGTGTCAGGTCGGCTACGGGAATCGAACCTGTGCCTCCCGAATACGGGCTATAGATGAAAATGCCCAATAAATTCGTGAAAAAGACAGAAAATGACCCGAGTTGGATGCATCTAAATGTTTAAAAATGACTTTATTATAAAAATGTGTAAAAATGCATTTTGAGGACCTATAAAAACCATATATATCTAACGTATTTGTTCCAGAATGCACTTAATTTCCAATAAGTATCGTCTGTGACTACTCAGAAAAAAGGAGACTTTTCATCAATATTCGCGCCGTAGTAATAAGATAACATAAGTGCAAATAACGTAACAAATTCAAAAAATGCAGCAGGGAACTTCAAGTTCCTTCTCAAAATAGTCTCCCCTGAATGCGATGCACTTGTCCCAGGGTTTCCACTGAATTTCAAAGACAGGCTGGGCACCATTATTTGAGAGATCCCTCAAAATCGCCTCCGCAGCCATCACCACTGCTTCTGATGATGGATAATGCCTCCCACGAAGGCGTTTCTTCAAATTAGGGAATGTAAAACAGTCACATGGGTCTGAATCCGGACTATAAAAAGGGTAAGGGATGCACTTCACGTTGATTTTTACAAGATATTCAGCAACAACATTTGCAATATGTGGCCGCGCATTATCATGGTGCAGCATCCAGCCTGCTTCATAGAAATGTGGTCCTTTGCGCCTAATATGGACTTGCAATCTTTTCAGAACATCTTTGTATTATTCTCCATTTACTGATGTGTGAGCAGATACAACATGCTAATAAACTATTCCATGAATAGCAAAGAATGAGATGACCATGACCATGACCGTAACCACTTTTGCTTTTGGGGAGATTGGTGAATGAGATTTCCACACTGAGCTTTGCTGTTTGCTCTCAGGATCAAAATAATGTAGCGAAGTTTCATCAGCAATGATTGATTACGTTTGAAAGAAACTCCGGATCTTCCTCTAATATCAACTTTAACTGCATGCAGACCAGCATGCGAATGTTCTTTTTTTCGGGAATCAACAGTCTTGGAACCGATCGCGTACAAACAGGTCTCATGTGTAATACTTCTGTCAACAACGTGTGGGCCCGCCTCAGTAGCGTAGATGGTGTCTGCCTCACGTTCAAGAGGTCCCGAGTTGGAATCTCGGCAGGGTGAGTTACCGGGATAAGGTTTTTTCCTCTGGGTTTTCCCTTATCCTCAAAGACGAATGTGGGGTAGCTCTAAACTCCATGGACCCTGGATACATTTGAGCATCATTTCACCCATTTCATTCACCGTCCGACATGACTTAACGTTGGAGGACGTAAAAAAAGTGTGTGTGGCACCCAATGAAATGGTCAGTATTTTAGAAAGTGATCTTAAGCTAATTCGTTGATCCTCTCAGCAGCAGTGTTAATGTTTTCTTCCGTAAGAGCAGTAGCTGGAACACCAGTTCCACCTTCCTTTGAAATTGACTGTCCCCTCCCCCTTTAAACATTGTAAACCATCTTCGAGCTGTGCTGTAGGGAGGAACAGGCTCTCCATAGGTCTCCGGTAACATTATATAGGTCTCAACTGAAGATTTGTTTAGAGGAAGAGCAGAATTTCAAAGCCGCATCTTGTTTCTGGCGTGTTACCACCATTGCAGCGGTAGGCGATACAGAACATGTCTGATCTTGCCGGGATCTTACAGGCGGGAACCAGGAGTACCAGCAGTGAAACTACTACGGCGTGTTTGTTTCACATTAGGCTTGTATTATAATCTCAGACGTTCCTTCACCAACGATATTTATTCGTAAAGGTATTGGTTTTTCTTTTCCTTCGTAAGAATGATGAATATTTTCCCAAAATGTGTTCAAAACACATTTTATTGGAGCTAGTTCGAAGCGCACAGTGAGCTACAATTCAAAAATATATAGGTAATTAAAAAAATATCCGTGTTAGTTTACTAGACTTAAATTTTGCGTAGCTTAAATATGAATAATGAGTAATATTTTGTTTATACAAAAATGGTTGAACTGAAATTATATATAACTAAGAACAGTTTTTCTACAGTTTTGTTCTATCTCTAATGACTTTATAATTATAACATATAAATTCAATGAGTAATACATATAATATCTGTATGTGAAACATAGGTACTTATATAAAATTCGCTGGAGTCCTCACTGAGAAAATACAAAATAGTGCTTAGTTGAGCGGGGGAAGGGGGAGATTTCGTTAAAAACATTTGCGTCTGAACCTAAACTGGCTTAAATTAAATACAAATTGCACTGCTTTATTGGACGATTTTTATTTGTAGTAATCATACACATACAAGGGACACACAGGTTTAATATATACCTGTACTTTGTATTAGAATGTTTTGTCTCATGGGACCTTCAATGTATATTTGCTATAAATTCTCGAAACAGAATACTTGAGTGAACTTAACGTATGATACATAAGTTGTAAAGAGAGTAATTGTTTTTTAGTTTTGCAAGTACTTACAGCATTTCTATACACATAGAACGCTACAAAATATAATAAGATAGTTATTTAATTTGTGTTTACACGCAGAGTAATTCCATACTTCCGAAGGGGACAGCATGCCACACAGCTTTCGCTTTGAAGAAGTGAAATTTCGCTTGGAATAGCAAGAAGTAGCACAAATAGTAAAACGAATTCATCTGATACATTAGGCATTCAAATGCTGCAGCACGGAGGGTATAACCGAACATCTAAGTTTGCTTTTCCACCTCTAGTTGCATTTACCCAGTAGTAAAATAACACTTCATTGCGCTACATCCCCATGAAAGAAGTCGTTCCATTTGGTTATATAAACAAGGTGCTGTATTTCGTGTTCGTCAGATAATAACATTATTATTAGATTTACTGAACTTTTTATTCCTATAGCATAAGCGCTCTCGAGATGTGCTCCATACTTCATATCACTTAAACGTGATAGTTTTCTGTCCTATATGAGGGATATAACTTACGAAACTAAAAATTGGACGATAGGTGTACAATTAAAAGTCATTAATATGCATGAAAATATTCATATATGATAATCTGATAGGTAAACAAAATGTGTATGCATATTTACTTATAGTTTCTATAATCCATTAGCTAGGAATGAATTTCCTAGTGAATTTCCCCCCAGAATCCATATCTATCCAAATTTCACCACAATACGAATTTTAACAGTTAGTACTTCCAAACAAAAGACGCCCTTTTGAATAATATCATACTCTGTCTGGGGGGAGGGAGACTATTCGTCTCTACGTGAACAACGTAGTCCAAAAACCAAAATTTGATTAAATACAAACCTATTATTTTCCAAATACATGATGATTTTAATGAAAATCATCTACTACAAGCTTTGTTTAAATGTTTTAAAGATTTGTTTAAATTTCAGTTTGTCTCAAAATTTTTATTAAAATATCGTAATTATAATATTGTGATATGACAAAATGCGTCTGCAATTTCCTGTACTTCATCATCATCATCATTATTATCATTATTATTATCTGTAAAATTTTATATCACGTGGACCACAAGCGACTACCAGAAAGTTACTTAAAGCTTCACTCCGTGGCCTGAAATTATAACGTTCAAAGTATTATGCAAATAACCTAGTTATTTAGTCACATATTTTACCAAGCTGCGCTGCTGAAACACATTTCAGAAGCCTTTAATTCGCATCTCACCGCACTTGGGCACATTTGGCTGATCCCAAATACAACAGACTACTGCAGGAAAATGTTCCAGCATAACGCCGAAACGGATGAGTTAAGCTGTTTTCGAGTATACACAGAGTTACAAACAAAACTTTTCCTCATTTTTCCTTTTTAAAGTATATGGCTGTAAAGGTTTTCATTATTATTTAGTATATATGAGATATTGATGGAATAATTTATACATTTTGCATAAATGAAGTTATTACGACACGCCCTCAACGTTTTATATACCTAACTGGGAAATCGTAGGGACAATATGGGACAAACTGGGAAATATACAAAATATAGAGGGCATTATTCTTTCTTTTTTAACGTTTTCGATTTGAATTTCTCAATAACAAACAAAAAGCAGAGTGGGTATAATGTTTAATCTAAAATTCGTTTCGAAGACTCTGCCAAACACACAGTTTAAGACTCTTTAAATATAAAACAATTAGAAACATTTCTGGGTGTATGAACCATTTGGTTGTGTTTTTGCGGCTGTGAACAGCATTGACTAAAAGCAACAGTTAATGAAAGTTAGACGTTAGTATTAAAATATTTTTCATCGAAGTAACACGAACATTTTAAAAAAGTTCTCATGCTACATTATATCTCATATACGAAATGTTTTTTAATCAAAAATGCTATGACAAACAGGACAAATGTCATTAATCTACAGAATTGTGGTCAAATACATCACTTTGTTGGGTTATTATCTATATATCTCTTGTTATTTGTTGGAATGTGTCTTTTGTTTTCAATACTAAAACCTTTCTCAAATGGAAAGTCGTTTTTCATGTTTTCCTGATAGTGGAAAGAGAATATAAGTTCAAAGGCTTAAGCCAACTTTATTATTTTATTCTAGTTTTACTTAAAGGAAACATTTAATACAATAATTTTACAAACTTAATCTCAATTAACATGAAGTAGGGGAAAATTAAGCGTTCGTATTAGCACTGGACAAGAAAAATTAATTTTTGAATGCTTCGAGCACTTCATGAAGCAATTCCTACTAATTTTGGGTGGAGAAAAACAAATATGACAATGAAAAAAATTTTATTAGCTCTATTTTCTATGATATACACAAGGTGGAAATATTACACATTAACGGATTGAGAGAAAAGGATATATTTTATTTACATACATGCTAACAACAATGAAAGTGCATTTGATTTTTTTAACTGGTAATTACATGCTAAGAGTTCTAAATTGCTGGAAAAATACTTCGCAGATAGTCGTGTCTGAAGAGACCCTTGTGGTGGCCTATTGACTTCGTCGTCTTTTAGCTTGCCTCTTGTGATGGACCAACAGTAATCCGCAAGCATTGCTTCATTCCAACGACCCTGATATCTTTGTTCCATAACAGAAATGCCCTAATGGAATCTTTCCCCATGTTCATCACTAACAGCTCCACAACTGGGAGGGAAAAAGTCTCGGTGGGAGTGGAGAAAATGGATCTTAAGGGACATGTTGCATCCAAGGTTACGGTATTTTTACAGGAGCACTGGCGCCAAATGCTTGTAGTTGTCATCTCTTTTGTTGCCTAAAAATCCATGAACAACATCCTTGAAGGCTTTCCATGCTTCCTTTTCTCTCCAACATTTGGTCAAATGCTGAAACCTTTAAAAGTTCTCTTATTTGAGGTCCGACAAAAATGCCTTCCTTAAATTTTGCATCACTTAATTTCCAAAATTTCCCGCTGATGGTGTTTTGTTATTTGACACGTGTGCCAACTCCCAAAAAATTCCCACAAATTTAACACCTTCACTCTAAAAAATAAAATGTCACTGTATTTTTAAAACAAGAGATAATCAATCATTTTTATGATGATTTTTGAATTCAGCAGATGGAAATACATGTAAATTCATTATTTATGAACCCGAAACATTTTCATTGTTGCCCAATGTAGTATGTCGAAGAATGAATTGAGATAGTCATGGGATTGCAGCTATTTTTAAATATTGTACCGCAAGAACATGTTGCAGTGATATTTTCCGATGATTGGAAAACATCTCATGATTGAAATATACTCGTGAATAGCATTACAAGATTAGCCAATCATATATGCATTTTATTATAAAGAATATATTTGAATCTAACAGGAGTGAAAGACGCAGTGTAAGCTTTCAGATAATGTAAAAACAGCGGGTAATACACATGGCCTAGATACGTTAGAGTAAAATAAAGCCTTACCACGCTCAAACAGAGCCAAGGAAGCTATCGACATTATGTGGGCGTGACAGACTAGCTAGTTTCTTCCTCTGATACACCGAAGAATCTATTGTTTAACAGTATGTTTACAGAGTAGCGTCACTGTTCTGTTTTCCGAGTTTTGTTTATTCCATGGCCTGTGTATTTGGTGCTATTGTTCACGGTTGAGCTGTGAACGAAAACCAAACAAATCAATGTTTGCTTTACCGCTCTAACATATGTCTATCGCTAAAGAACAGCAGGGCTCTAACAGAATTGTGTTCCATGACTTATTCCAACAAAAATCGATGCTATGTTCACATGACTTCGTCTATTCACTCGATAGAGCTACTCTTAAAAACGCTACACTTCTTTCTGTATTTTAATGCGATTAACATTTGAAAAAAAAAAAATGTTTGATTATAAACTGCATGGTAGGTGCAATCGGATACAATAAACTGAAGCGATACTGAAAAAGTTATAATGCACGTTGTCATATATTACTCTTGGAATTTCAATCTATCCTGAATCATCGAAAACAAATCTAATGGGCTCTAAAGAGTAGCAAAGTTTTTTAAAGTTAAAGCTTGTACATTCCAAATAAATTACTATTAGATACCATTACATATTTTAATGAGATCTGAATGTTTTGTGGAGCAGGTTTTCTCGGCCATGCTTTAACACTTATACAACGGTGTAAAAAATATGATTCTGTAATGTTTCTGTCACCAACCTGTGGGTGGCACACAATTAAATGTTCAGTATTTCAGAATGTGATCTTAAGGTAATACGTCGATGCCCTCTCACAATGCCAGCAGCATTGTTGTTGTTTTCTTCCGTAAGAGCAGTAACTGTAGCACTGGTTCCAGCATCCTTTGAAATTGTCTCCCCTCTTTAAACATTTTAAACTAACTTTGAGCTATGCTGTAGGGAAGAAAAGAATCTTCATAGGCCTCCTGTAAGATTTTATAGGCCTCAACTGAAGACTTGTTGAGATGAAAGCAGAATTTCAAAGCAGCATATTGCTCCTTGCGTGTTACCTCCATTGCAGCGATAGGCGATACTGAACATGTCTGACCTTGCCTGCTTCTCACATACGGGAATCAGGAGTACCAACAATAAAACTATACGACATGTTTGTTTCTCATTAAGCTAACAGAAAATAATAAGATCGAATTTTAGTGTGAAAAATTATGATTATAAAAAGTTATGATCATTCTTTATTGAACGACCCTCGTATTAACTGTTTTTGTACAATCATGTGACAAACTTTATGTTCTTTGTCCGAATAAAATGGATTAGAATCCAGTAAGGTAAAAGGTACTTTAAATTGAAAGTATATTATTAGAATCAAGTGAACTTGCAAGTAAGTGGGACTTAAATCACCTTAGAGAAGTGATTTATCATTAGAAGTGAAAGGCAACCGCAAATATACAATGAAATAACAAGAAATCTACGTTTACTTGAACAATTACAGATCTGCAACAATATCGCAACTTTGGCAGACAGCAGCACGCTTTTAATATGCTGGAGCGATAGTATTTATCTTAAAATGTTTAGAAATATATAAATAAAACAGGTTATTTCAGTAAGATCTATGGAATTTACTTCAATAGTATATACGGAAGGTAGAGCTCTTGTGCCTTCATTTAGCCTGTTTCAGTCTATTTCCAGAAAATCGGCAAAATTAATTTATTCAAAGCTGTGTTTTCCGCATCTGTCTTTATCTTATTTCTTTTCCTCGATAATCATCTTTAACGTAGTACAGGAACATTTTCTACTAGCAGAGACTAGTAACTCGTAGATTCCTGATATATGGATCTAGTAGCAAGTTAGAACAAATTGTCCGTATATATGGACTCAAAGTATGCAATGAAATCCCTAAATGGCCATTGGATCCCAGGAAACAATAAAAAGCTTTCACGAAATACGTGTTTCTTGAATGGCTCCCAGTGGGTGCGTTCATCCCCCAAAACATGCACCTATATTTCACGTGGACTACGGTCTGTATACTCTCCTTTGGTGGTAGTCTATCATCCTAAGTGCCTTCTTCTATCATGGAATAACTGATGTTCCAAATAATTTTCCTGCTTGAGTATCTTGAACTGACGCCAATATTTGTGTATGTATTGTTTTAATTTGTTTTTGATGGTTCCGTCAAGTCCTTTTTGCGCTCTAATAAAACCTGTACTTTTTTCTGGATGTAAACATTTAATCTTAATTAAATAGGTTGCAATGATTCTGCAATAGAAATGCAGGTTATGTAAAAACCCATGCAACGGTTGGGGAGAGAAATATCTTTTCCTTTCATATTTCATTTATTATTTCCTCCATACTTTGTTTTTACTTCGTATGTGTTCACATTTCTATGTTACTTTATACAAGGGACGTCCAGAAAGTAAGTTCTGTTTCAATTTATCTCCCCTGCAGCACTGCGATCGCAGTTCCACATATGCGCTGTAGAGGCTCTCTATCAAGAAGAAGAAATGTACGCCATGGTGAGATTGCTGTCAGCCCAGTACGCTTTGTTGTGCTTGTTTACAAAGTCGGTGTTGAGAGAAAATCCCGCCGCTTGTGAAATCATTTTCTGAATGCTAGGAAAGTGAAACCAATTGAAATGTATCGGAAAATTTGCGATGCCAAAAGGCGTTATGTTTCTGCACGACAACGCACGACCACAAACTGCAAATGCGACGAGAAACATTTAACAGGGCTTTGGCTGGGACGTGTTTGACCACACCCCGTTTAGCCCTGACCTCGCTTCTAGCGACTTTCATCTGTTTTTGCATCTCAAATCTTTCCTTGGAGGTCAACACTTCAACAATGACGAAGAGCTGAAAAGAAATGTCTCCAACTGGTTGAAGACACAGGCGGCAAACTTCTATGAAGAAGGTATACAAAAACTTGTGACTAGCTATGATAAATGCGTGCAAAATTTCGGCAGTTATGTGGAAAAGTAGTTTAAGAGTTGTAAAATTTTGTGCAATAAATAATTTGTCTGTATGTACACACAATTTAATTTTATTATAAAACAGAGCTTGCTTTCTGGACGTACCTTCTATTTTATTAAAATAATAACTACAAATATACAACAAATTAACTAGGGATAGCTATAATAATTTTACTCAAAAGTCCCATGATTACAGATTCAATTTGTATATGCTTTGAGACACATTTATTCACGTCAATTCTATTCGTACCAGAACATTTTTCAATTATAAGTTCCTGAAGACATTTATTTGAGTAGCAACAGTGGGAAACTTTAATTTTTTATTTTAGAAAACTCAAAACCCTAGTATAAGTCTATATCATTATAAAAGTTCTTCTATAATACTAATTTGGCTTATTACTAAAATATAGAAGCAATCTTAATTTAGAAAAGATAGGATTTAAATTATAAAGCAGCTATTCTTCCTCCACTGATAAATAAACGTGCAAAATAAAATTCTGATTCTTTATAAAGTGAATTCTATAAATTATTTAATTAATCGAGTTGACTTAAATTATGGGAAACAATGAGAGACAGTTAATTCCTAAATATCCAAGATGTACACAAAGCTTAGCATAAACATCACTAAAGTACGAAAGTGCTCATTGATAATTACAAGAGAATAATGCATTTTAATATGTGTATTGTCAAGGCGGTTAGTGAAATGACGAATAATCTTTTAAGTTATAATTTCCGAATTATGCTCCTAGAGGCATAATGTACATTCATGTAATTTTATCTTGAAATAATACGTAGTCATTCCAACTCAAACGCAATAAATACAGCGGTTCTTAGAGCTACAAACAGAGATAGATTCAAGGACAATTATGTAATTATCAAAATTATCCAATAATTATACCAAATCAATCAATTTCTATAGATATAAGTCACATAAACTGGGCAGTATGCGAAAAGTAAATAAGATAATAGAAAGAGGTTTATTCGAAAATGAAATAACACACACCTACTTTCTAAATACTACAATTGCACAAACAAAATTAGCCTCTGTTAGAGATGTTTTAAAGAGAGTATTTTTATGTCCCCGTTAGCTGTCCTTATATTTTCTACTTTGATGTTCACATATATATTTCTTTATTTTTACACACACCTATACATAAAAATAATAATTAAATGCTCAAGACGGGTCTCTAACTCGTAGTCATTCGCACGACAGAACACAAAAGTTAACACTAACGACTATGGTCATAAGAACAGACGGAACTAGGGTGCTCAGAGTAATGGATAAAAAAGAATTGAAGCAGAAGAAATGAAATTAGTTGTTCTGTATGTGGTAGACTGCATCCTAAAATATTACGAATACTCTACTATGGGTAAATAATTATATAAAAAGTTAAAATCATATAACAAAGGCTTATAAAAACAACACTGAGTCATTACGTCACCTTGTAGACCAGATGTTTAACTAGTTAGTACTTTGGAACCGGAACAAGCGTTAGACTAAAGCCATAATGTTCATGATAATAATGATGATGGCAACGGTTTGGTTGACAATCTAATTCGAATTTAGTCCTGCAGTATATAAAATAAGTATTTGGCCATTTATTCTTCCCTACAACTTTACCTTATACTATTTAATACAGGCCTGGGATAGACCAATAACTTTCTGATCGAGGATATTCACTGTTGAAGTGACGTTACAGTTATGTAACAGACTTCATTTTGGCTATCAAATGTAAACATGTGGTAACTATTAGTTGCATTAATATTACTGACTTCAGTTTGGAAGTCATTTTATCTCGATGACTAACTATAAGATAAATATATCTTCACTGAGACGTAGAATTTTAAAACTCCAACGGAAGCGTGGCTAATTCACAAAGCTTAAGGAAGCTAACCAGTACACCGTCTTCCTTAAATATGAAATAGCACTTTCAATAAATTAAGATTAGAACAGCGTAAGACCTTTAATTATTACAAACTGCAGCCATTGGTGAGCCTTAGGGAAGGTGGCAGCATTCCTACAACCCTTACCACTTTATCAGTATTTTCCTGGCATGAAGCACGAGGAGCATTTTTATTATACAATCTCTTGCCTCATTCTTTCAGCCGCCACTAACCATTTACCGGAGATGACATTTCTTCCGTCTCCTTTGGTAAAATCGATCACCTGAACGACATTACGCGCACAAGTGAACCAAGTACGACTTCACTACAAAGTTCAAATTTTGAATATGGAATTCCAGTCACATACTTACTTCCTTTTTTGCTCTGCTACAAAATTGTTAGAATTCCAAGGATGCTGTATGGAAATGAGGTCTGTTGTAAAGCTGGAGGAAAACTCATTCTTCCTAACTCATTGTGATGCAAACTTTGATTTCTTGTCTTTGTGCCAAAATAATCCAAGTAGTTACTTTGCTAAATTACAACTTGCGAAGTTTAGTGGAAGGTTTCTTCTGAGATTTAGCCGCGAAGCACTTTCCTAAAAAATCTGCTTGTTTCATTATACCTTAACAACGCAGCTAAAGAAACTTATAGCACTTTAGGGCTTTTGCCTCACTCGTAACAAATTTAAAAATATCATTTGTAATCATTCAGTTTTCTCTGTCCCCCCACATACACACTGCACATATATATACGAGAGGGTGTCAAAAATAAACTGTTTTTTATCTTAAATCGCCCACTAGGAGATGGTGTTGGTAGTACCGGAGAGCTCTGACCTTGAGTGACGATTTGGATGGCATAGACAATTTCTTGTCCTGCTCAATAAGTAAGGCTATATTGTGAGGCACTCTTGTGAGTACTAAAGGGGCTATTAAGAAGGAAAATTGCAACAAAACAACCAAATTGTTCAAACAGGATGATCCTTCGTCAGGATAGCCTGGCTCGTCGCACCATCCAGACTCACGAAACAATCACTGAATTAGGCATTAAGGTGATGCTTCATCCACCTTATTCGCCGGGCCTAGCCCCGTGACTTCTACCTATTTCCTGCCGTAAAAAAGAGCTTCGGGGTCATTATTTACAGAGTGACCGAGATCTAAAAATAAAATTTTGGGTATACTCAACGGACTATCAAAAAGGGGCTTTAGGGAGTGTTTTGAATGAACTGGAATCGTATTGTGTCCGAGAGAGTATAATGTAACTTTGTGTGTTCGTGAAATTAAAAGACCAATTGCACAAACTCAAAATGTTATTTCTTTACAACGAATTACAGTTGGAACAATTGCCGATTACAAAGAATTACGTAGCGCACACAATTACAATTCACCAGTTCGTCTGTTACAGGTCCACTGTACACTCACAATTACGTACAACTCCTCTGATGCACGTACACAGTCTTCCCGTCCGTTCGCTAGCACGGCGCTCCTCCGGCTACTCGCCAAGAACTGAACTGACTCGCCAACTGCAGCCCCTTTTATAGGGAGATCGCTGTTTCTGGAAGCCTCGCGATTCAGTGAATTACCCCGACTGTTCCAGACATCAGGGGAAGGGGACAGAGATGGCTAGTGATGTTTTTCCAACCATCCCCTCGTTAGCACTACAAGATAAATGGGTAGACGTAGTCTCAATGCCTCCTTTTGCCCTCCTAGCCACTAGCTGGCCGGGCCTTCCGATAATTAGGTGACATTACTTTGAGGGTCTCTAATGCAATTTCAATAAAGGTTATCTGCATGTGGTTACCCACACAAGAGTACAAATAGCGTTGAAGAAAGTAGCCCAGGACGTAAAGGTTAGAAGACATAAATAATAATGAATTTGGACTGTACGTACAGCATTGGTAAAACTGATAGTAAAAGTCCATTCTAAAAAAGGTAACCAGAATACCCCTGAAGGTCTCTCACCATCACCCTCCAAATGCTTAAGGTATCAATATTTACGGAAAGGTCACTTATCTTTGTTACAATTAAAGTAATCAAGTTCAAGGTGTTTTGTTTATTATTAAAAATTATAACAATATTCTCCTTAAATAAAGCCATTGAAGATGTGGCAAAATTTAATTTCCTCAGGTGTGAAGCATCATATAAATCGGAAACAAATATCGATAAAAATTCTTTTAACTATAACAAAGGCAGCAAAAGGATAAGATTGGATGATTGCTACTGCAGACTCTAAAATTAAAAGTAGGTCTATAAATTAATTTACTCTTCTTAATTCCTTTATTATCCTCTGATAAAAGTATATTTTCTAGTTTTTATGACCTAAACGGACCTAATAATTTAAAACCTTATATAATTCAAAAAGTAAACCCAATGACTTAAAAATTTCTTTAAATGTAAAAAACTACAACAACAAAACGAACCGTAAAGAATAAAGTAAGCGAAGATTCGATCATAACATTGTATAAAGCAACAGCTCTCCCAATTGTAACGTATGGTTCAGAAACATAGAAAATTACGGTACAGCATAAAAGAAATATACAAACAAAAGAAATGAAGTTCCTTAGAAGTATAACTTGAAATATAAGACTAGACAAAAATGATGAAATACCACAACAATTATAAATAGCGGAATTAAATAAAACAATAATGGAATAAAGAACCGACTAGAAGCATCATCTACATTTACATACAATTCATATAATTAGCAACCGCAAGGATGAAGAAGTCTAAGAAGACCGAAGAATGGATGGAAGAAGCAAGCTTTGGAGCCGGATGGCCTAAACCACGTTGAAGAAGAATGTGCCCTTTATGGATACATTAAACGTAATAATTTTATTTATTTGAGAAAATATGTACAAAGTAGATATTTTCTACGAAACTTTATTTAGGTTTGTGTGTTTTTAGTGCTTAGAAGAGATGAGAAAGCAAGAGGGTTCGGGAGTAGGTGAGCAATTGCATACACATTATACTCAGACTTGAATAGCTGAGCAATGTTATTTTTGAATCAAGAGAAGTAGTGACTACTACAGAATACAGTAGATGAGTGGGAATATGGTTATTAAACCTTTTATTTAGACTAGGTTTACGAAGACTAACAAATTAATTTAAAGCAATAAACGTTTGTAAAGGTATTTTAGTTCTGGTCCAGGTTATCCTTACCCCTTTTACTATTAGTATATTAGTTCACTTCTGAGGTGGTGGAGATAGTGTGTCACACGAATCGCTTCGTTCCACATGAAATTATTTTGATCTGTATCAGAGATTCAGCACATGTGTTGTGTTGGATGCTATAAATTGTATTCCACACATTGCGTGCAAAGCGTTTAAGCCTTCCAGCTTTAATACATTGACGTCCCCACACATATGCAGAACATCCTTTTCTCCCCTCAGCCAGAGTTACGGTCACATACAAATAAATATAAAACATATATCAGTAATTTATAAAATGTATAGATTATAGGTCTTTGGTAGGGTTTTCTCTAAAATGATTTACGGGGTAGGTAAAAAGAATGGACCAATACTTGTAACTTTGTTTTTATAATATTGTGAAGTGATAGTTTCTTAGAAAAGTTGTAAGAAATCAATATGCCTTCATATTACTATGATTGTTAATTGGGCCGATATTTTTAAGGGTCACATATATTTTCTTCATGTTTTTGGTCCTTAGGTCTCGGAACATACAGGTAGAGGTTTTTTGAACTGTAATTTCAATTTATTAGGACGTATTACAGCACATGAAATTTAAAACAAGAAAACACTACATAACAAAATTAGAGGTGCTGTGGTGTAACACACATTGGATTCACTTCAAAAGATACTCAAAATGGCCTCCAATTACTGCAAAACATTACGAAAGTCCGGCTTTGAAATTAGTTAAGGCTTTCAGTATCACTGATAGCCCAATAATTTGCATCTTGTGCCCAATTCTTCGCTTTAACTCTTCAGGATCTCTTGGTTGGTCCTTGTAAGCCCTCCATTTCAAATATCCCCACAACAAAAAGTCTAAGGGGTTTAGGCCAGGAGATCTTGGTGGTCATTCAATACTTTCTCTTCAGGTCCGTACTGAGTAATCTTTTGTTCTGGATGCATTTCATTAATCAAGACACAACCCTCTTGTATATTGCTTGATTGCCCGCAGTACGCCCGCGTTCGCCAGTCTTTGGGCTTGGGGACTAACTTGCACGGTATTTTAGGTGACGACCCAGTGGCCGTGGACAAGGCACTGCGGTTTGTTGTTAAAATTGGTTTTAATAAGCAAGTCTGACTTGTATTTTATATTTATTAATTTTAGAGATTTTAAATTATTAGTTTTTAAATGGATTTTATGTGCTTTTAATGGTTGAGTGTTTTTATTTTATTGTACCTTTTTAGCTACAATGTGTAGGTTTTAGGTTTTAGTATTGACTTCAGGCCCAAATGACCTTGTTGTCGACGGGCCCTAAAACACCACACACTCACACGCTCACTCTTTTTGTATCCTCCTCCTGTCACCTTATTCGATTATCACTAGTTTTTCAATTCGTTATTTTTCCGTAAGTTGCAGCATGACTAATTACTTTTAAGAGGATTTTGCAATTTAGTAAGCATTATTGTTCTTATTAGCTTAGCTTTTGTTTGTATTTGTCCAGTCCAAAGCCACATATTGAAGTAGCCTATTGTACTGTTTAATTCAAAGCCTATTCAGTTTGAAGTAATGATGTGTTTTCCTTTGTTCAATACACGTGCAGTAAGGTCCTGATAAATTTAAATTACAGTTTAAAAGCTATTTCCTTGCATCTTCTGAGACTTGACGACCGGAGAAGTGCAGAAAATTAATGTTGCAATTAAGAACAAAAAAATAAAAAATAAAAATCTCATTATCATTGCTTGTAATCAGAGTAATGTGAGGGTATGTTGATATCTTACAGATTTTATAAAAGATAATACTTCATAGAGTTGCAATGGCCGTGTTAAAGCCATTTTTACATGCTTTTTACTCATGCGTTATATAAATAATACAAAAATCACAGGTTCCAAGGAAACAAGTGAATGTTTCCACATATTTTCTTAACCTTAAAACTATATGTATTAATTTTTACACAACGTATTACTATTCTGAATTTCTATTAATCAGAATAAAATTATACATATTTTCTATCATGTGCTAGCAGATGCAAAATATATATTGAAGAATGTTTTGTTATTTTGTTATCTGCTATACCGTAGTGTCCCATTTATAAGCTCTCACACCGCCTATCAGCTCCACTATTTTAGAGCATGAATTACTTTCTCTGGGAGTGTAGCTAGAACAATTTTGCACATTTCATTTTCTGACGACGATGCAGCGGAAAATTTAAAATATATTATTGATTGACAAACAAAAGGCACCAGATTGGTGTTATTTGCATTACGGACTGTGGTACAAGTGGTCAGTGAACTGTAACTACAGGTCAACTAGGAGTACTAGCTGTGGATCACATAATTTTAGAGAAATAGTTATGTGCATATACAGAAAATAAAAACTATGTTAACAGTGCCTTAAACTGTAGATAATCCTTAGCTTTAGAGGTAATTACAGTTTAAGAGAGTGGGTCTTAGTGTATTGTTTACCACACTGTTACATTTACCACCTTTTGTCACAGTTTTCTAATTAAATAAACCAGGCATTGTGCACTTGATACCAGTATATTCCTTGGTATTACAATTAAATGTAAAGAAAATTACGATGTATTATAGTTTGTCCATAAAAGGCAAAAGTCTTTAAAATAATTTCATATAATCATTTCAATTTTAATAATTGTTCAATATAAAATATGTATAAGTATATGAGTTAAGATACATGCAAAATAAAAGTTACATAATTTAATAGAAAAAAGGTTATTGAAAATCAATATTGAAAGAATAATTTCTTGAATTCCGAACCAGCATCCAATCTAGGGAAAATGTTACTGCTGTTAAAAAAGCTTTCTAATATTTGCACTGAAGAAATACCAACCGACAGAGCGTTGAGGCGTATTGACCTTCAGTGATCAGCGATGCGATCGTCTCTTATCTGCTCATTAGGAGAGTGAAATATTAGTAAGTTGGCGTAGAGTAAGACGAAAAACACATGAAGCGCTTGGGAGCTGTGTCTCTGATATATCAGGTTAGCCAATTATTATACGCAACACGGCTGCATAATCACAAAACTAACTTCAATTATTGAATAGGTACTTACGTAAATATTTATCGTATTATTTGTCAAGTAATGAAGATGAGGTTATACAGCCTGATCTTCTGCCATTTTCATAGCGGAAAATAGAGAGAAAACCAACTAAATTAGTTATTACAGCTTCGTTATTAAATGACTATTGCAACTATAGGAAGTCCGTGGTGATACAACTAATTTTCTAGTGTGATTAATGTGTAAAAATGGAATCACTTTTCAACTCACAAAGACGGTATGTCAAATACATCATCAGCAATGTTCTGTCACTGAAAGATATTTCTCTGTTTTGGCGCTATTATCGTATACAAATCATCAACCTAATTATCAGTTCTGTTAGTCTTCTGATTTAAGAAAAAGAAAAAGTAGGAAATAAGTAAGAAAAGCTATATCATTAAGGGATAGGTTCTCGTGTTAATTTCTCTAAGTATAGGTAACATGGTAATACAACTAATTTTATGAAGCGTGATCAGTATACAGAAATAGGCGATTGCCGTAATATAAATAATATGATATAATGGAAATTAATTGTTCTTTCACACTAGCCGTGTGTGGGACGAACTATGAAAGGGTAGAGTCAGACTGAAAAATTCAATGCCATAGCCGGGATTTGAACCACGGATCTTCTGGTATCCGTCCAGCCAACGTGCCAACATAACATTAAATTCTCCAACTGACTCGTGTTTTTCCCGGTAAACAACTAGGAGTTCTCATAAACACATGAGACAACTACCTTAATGGCGACTTACTATGCTGTAAGTACTTTAAGGCCCGGGCTTTATATTTCGGACCATTATTAGGTACAATTAATGGAAATTAATTGTTCTTTCACACTAGACGTGTGTGGGACGCCCTATGAAAGGGTAGCCGGGATTTGAACCACGGATCTTCTGGTACAAATATCTGTGGTTCAAATCCCGGCTATGGCATTGAACTTTTCAGTCTGGCTCTACTGTTTCATATGATTTAAATGTACCACAATGTTGAACTATACAAATTATATTATTTAATTTTAGATACTATTATTGCAATTACTAGTAAAATACAATCTCATATTAGAAATTAGTTTTTAATGGTGGTCCGAACTATAAAACCCGAGCCTTAAAGTACTTACAGCATAGTAAGTCGCCATTAAGGAAGTTGTCTCATGTGTTTATGAGAACTCCTAGTGGTTTACCGGGAAAAAGGCACGAACAGTTGGAGAATTTAGTATCATGTTGGCATGTTGTCCATAGTAGCTTAATGGTTTAGAGCGGCTGGACGGAGACCAGAAGTTCCGTGGCTTAAATCCTGGCTAAGACATTGAATTTTTCAGTCTGGTCTCAATCTCATATTAGTTTAGTAAGATGCATCTTAGTGAAAATATAGAAGCTAGGGACATATTGATAGTTTTGGTTTATATCACATTATATATAATAAATCCCTCACCCATCTTCGACATAGCTACCAAAGAAACACGTTGTGCAAAACACGTCACGGTAATGAAAGGTAAGCAAAAGTTCTACTGACTTTGATTCATTGTAACTGGAGGATTAAAGTGCTATAGGTACAATTCATCAGCAGTATCTATTGAGGAATCGCAAAGGGATTTTGATTCAGTGTTCTTGCTCTTTGCTGCCATACCTATATTCAATCACGTTATATGATTTCTCGCGCCTCCCATGTATGACGCGTTGATGTCCAGAAGACCAGATTGCATATAAAGAGCGTTTACACACATTGGACGAGAGGTTTATGTGCGATAACTTCACTAAATTTCTCTGTGTTTGGAATATTTTCCGGTACGCTTCCTCGCTTTGCCATATAGTATATCCCAGGCTTAAATCTGAAAGAGGTAACATGGACAAACAAAAACATGTGTTTGATCTGGATATAGCAGAAGCCTTAAACACAGAGAATATTTTATATCACTAATATGAAATTATAACTTTACTGAGTGTCTTTTCGTATATGTATCCATTGAGCGAATGCCACGAAGAGGCTGTAGTAAACTAAAGGATTCCGCGATGCTAAATATAAAATGCAGAGAGAACTTCAGACTGTATAGAGAGCCTGGAACGCTAAACAGTTTTGTCTACAGTTAATTGTTTTTTCGCCTTTACTGTTAATAATGCCATAGTTTATACTCGGAACGCTATTGTTTGACAGTTATGTTTACGTTTGGAAAAGATAACAAAGGCAGGAATTGCCGGCATGAGGAGGAAGTTAAGCTACTGCTACAGAAGAGTTTTTAAAGTTTGTATTATACGTAACAAAGACTAAGAGGTGGAAATTAGGACACGCCTGTCTTCCGCGTTATGCTCTGAAAGTTCACTGGCTTGATAGCAACAGAACATTGGCTGGCTAATTAGTCGCTGAGTTGACTCCACCCAGCTGTTGGCAAGTTTATTTAATGTCGTTTTTCGGTTCTTGGTCTTTCGTTGCATTTTACGCCATCACAGGACGTTTTTGTTACTGTGATTCAAATTTCAAGTGTGATCCCGTTAGCCGCCAGGGTAGAGAACGCTTTTATAACTTGATTCAAATGTAAAAACAATAGGCGTTACATCCATTATGGTGTTGTTTCTTCTACGTGATTGTGAGTGCGATCCCAAATCCCGCAAAGCAGACAGGCTTCATTTTCACTATGAGTTACGTATAAAATAATTCGGCAGCACCAAATTTATGTTCTATTAAAAATCACACTTTTCCTGATCTTTTAAAACAATTCATTACTTATTAAGGATTATTCTATATAAGTCTCTACATGAATTAAATTTCGGGGACTAAACCACCTAGAGACGTGTGCATGTTTTTTTTTACGTTTCTTCAGTTTAACATTCAAAATAATAGTTATTTACAGCCGTAACCTATTTCAATTTGTCGTAATTATTCTCCTTCCTATAATATGAAGCAAATTCAATGAAATTTCTCTCTGAATAATAGCTGGGGAACTTTTCTTTTACTTATATTAATATGGTGGTAGCTGTGAATTAAGAGCAGCCATTTTCTTCATGTCTGTTTATCCAACTGTTTGGTGGTACGGCTTTAATTTGGTAAATGTAGTAACTGAAGATTGTTAATATTTGCCTTTATTGGGTTTTAATATATATTCATTATTCACTATTAACTTATCTCAAGCCAGGTAACATCGTGTATCTTATCCTTAGCATTCAAATTGAATCAAAAGTGAGGTTATGCGTAAAACTGCTGACTTATCCCCAAGTAAAATGCTGCAACTGAGAGTCTTTTGAGGGAAACTCTTTATTCACAATGTGAAATAGCTAAGAAATTGTGTATTTAAAAAAATCTGTTAGTCACATTAATCAAGCTTTAACATTCCGTGAGACGTTGACCTCACAAAGGGATGGAAAATGCGGGAGGAAAAGAAAGCTATCACCAAGGATGAAAAGAAAACTTGTGCAGGTGGCAAAACAAAATAGAAAGCAACCAGCATTGACCTCAGTAATCAACTAAAGCACTACGGTACAGAAATATCAGCATCAGTAGTTCGCAGAAGATTATGTGAAGCAGATTTACCAGCACGCAGGCCTCGTAAAAAGGCTAAACTGACACATGCAATGGCAAAAAAACGTTTACAATGGGCCAAAGAGATGCAGAAATATCCAGTGGAATTCTGGAGAAAGATAAATAGTATTAAAATTGTATATAGCATAAAATTAAAATATGTATATATAAATTTTATGGAAATGAAATAAACAGCCTAAAGTTTGTTTCTCTCATTGCTGGTTTTGTTATATTATCTTTTAGAAATTTTAAAACTGTTTAATATTAATAAAGTTTTTACTATCTCAGGTGATTTTCTCATATGAATCCATGTTTGAAGTATGTGAAGAGAGCAGCCAATATGTTAGAAGGACAGATAAAGAAGCCCCTCAGTGTGTCGATCAAAGAGTAAAGCACCCAACATCAAAAATGGTCTGGAGCTGTATGCCTGTCCATGGACCTGGAAGATTATACATAGTTGTGCGATTTATGGAACAGAAACAGTATAAAAGTGTATTACAAACAAGACTATTTCCGTAAAGTAAAGAATGGTTTCCAAATGGTGATTTTGTGTTCATGCTATGACAGTGCGGTCTGCCATAGGGCAAAATCTGTAACCCAGTTCCTCAAAGAAAACAATGTAAAAGTACTACCATGGCCGGGGAATAGCCCTGATTTAAATCCAATAGAGAATCTGTGGGGTATTGTTAAACAGAGACTGAAAAAATTGAAAATAACAACAAACGTTCAGCTTATTGAGGGCCTGATAAGCATTTGGCACAGAGATGAAGAAATAAAGGAAAACTGCTCCACCCTTGTAGAGAGCATGCCTAAACGCATCAAAATGGTAATAAAGACTAAAGGAATGCATACAAAGTACTAAGAATTGAAAAAAAAATATTTTGTAATATTATTTTTGTTAAATAAATAGAAAATAAACGGTATATGTTAAAAATTTCACAATTGAGTCCAATAATTTGCACACTTTTGTGATATAGTACGAAAAGAATACACGCACTATTGCCAGAGATTCGTATTCCACAGACACACTGAAAGATGATACAATGATGCTCAAAGCACAAGTGACATCCTATTTGCATAAACATTATCTTCTGTTGTATGAAGTTCTTCGCAACTCACCGGTTAATGTTTGCGTCAGTTTCACTAGCTAAACTAAGTTCAACTTTCAGCTCATTTCCCTCCGGCATCACGTTGCCCATACCGGTGAGGTTTCCCTGTACAGTTCACGTTCTTTACATATTCGGTGGACGAAACCTATCCAGTACCGTTCCCTAGTTGGTCTGCATCACAGGGTGGGCTGTCCTGAGGATTACTGTACCTACAGTCTAACCAGGGCACCATACTGGACGGCTTCGTCAATCGACCCTGTAAAAGAGGTAACCTGTACAGGTAAATATCGCGGCTATACTGCAGCGTGACTCAAAGAAAGTTATACAGGAATGTGGTGTGGCAGAAAACAAAGGATCTCACATACGTTTTATTCTCATAAGGAAATGGCTTAATTTAGGAGCAGAATCATAAAAACATTAAAATACTGACTATAACATTCAAAAACAAGGCCCACCTCGGTAGGGTAGATAGCAGCGTGTCTGCCTCACGTTCAAGAGGTCCCGAGTTCGAATCTCGGTAGAGCTAGTTACTTGGATAAGGGGTTTTCCGGGGTTTTACCATATCCTGAAAGACGAACTTAAGTTAACTAAGCTCTATGGACCTCGGGCTCATTTGAGTATCATTTCACGCACTCCATTCATCGTCCGATATGACTTAACGTTGGAGGACGTAAATTTAAGAAAAAGAAATCGCAAACGACATATGGTTACTAATTTTGAGCGTCTACCTAGTAAATCCAATTAATCCCTTTCAAAATAAACCTGGTTTAGCGATGACGAAGATAATAATAATAATAATAATAATAATAATAATAATAATAATAATAATAATAATAATAATAATAATAATAATAATAATAATAATAATAATAATAATAATAATAATAATAATAATAATAATAATAATAATAATAATAATAATAATAATAATAATAATAATAATAATAATAATGATAAATAATAATGATAATAATAATGATAATAATGATAAATAATAATGATAATAATAATGATAATAATAATAATGATAATAATAATGATAATAATAATAATAATAATAATAATAATAATAATAATAATAATAATAATAATAATAATAATAATAATAATAATAATAATAATAATAATAATAATAATAATAATAATAATAATAATAATAATAATAATAATAATAATAATAATAATAATAATAATAATAATAATAATAATAATAATAATAATAATAATAATAATAATAATAATAATAATAATAATAATAATAATAATAATAATAATAATAATAATAATAATAATAATAATAATAATAATAATAATAATAATAATAATAATAATAATAATAATAATAATAATAATAATAATAATAATAAATATATTTTGTATTATTAACCTTCGCTGTCTGTAGGAAATTAGCCGTTAGTTTTCCTTTCATACGCCTCAGCGCTGCTACGAGTGAATCTCTTCTGTTTTAGCTATTCTTTGTCGGTGTTGGTCTAGATGGCAGGTACTCGTAAAACAATTGAAAGTGTGCGTATTTTACGTAAAATTTTCTACATAATGATTTTATATGATTTTCTACGTTATGATTTTATGCGTTTTTATTCTTTGCAACTTTATAATTTGCAATTAGGTGAAGGTTCACGTGCGTGGACTCCGGTTCCTATGCCAACTTAGGCAGTTTTCTGCTTTCATGAAAGTGGGGTTACGTGAAGGAGTTTCTGGCTATGGTTAGGTCTGGTTTATACTTTAATACGGGGAATATGTAAATTACTAGGAGTAATTATCCATTGCTATTCTTATTATATTATGGTTCATCATGATTACTTTTAGTTATAACAATGCTTCATATAAAATTACAATTATTTTCTTGCAGAAATATATCCATTTAATCAGGAGTTACTGCTCCAGATATTTAACAATAATAATGCTAAATTGTCAGAATATGATGACGAGTTAGAAAAAGAGCTTAATGAATTGCGAATTAAACCAGGTTCAGTTGATGTTGAGAATGAACAGGTTGATCTATAGCCTGAGGTTGAAGAACTGGAACCATCGTCCACCACTTCTGATTCCAGAAGGGAATTGAAGTGGAAAAGCAAAACGTAGGTTGTGATTTAGTTGGAACAAAGAGTTTACAGAAACACGCCTTATTAATTCAGCAATTTGCGGAACGTCGTTCCGGCCCTTTCCGGTCCAACTAAACCCTGATTTTTCTATGTAAGAAGTAGCAGCAGTACTTTTACATCAATACCTTCAGTTTGTCTTCTTTTCCTAGAAACCTTGCAATCCAAAACTAGTGTAAATAAAGGAGGGAGCATATCACATATATTAAATGTTTCTCTGAAGGTTTGCTAAAGCACCAGCTCTTTTGCAGAGCGACAGCTTCTAAAATTGATATACCCGGGTTCAAATATGCACAGATGTTCTATTTTTTATGCCGGTTCCCATGCCGCCACTCGCTAAAGTGAGTAGCGTTGAGACCTTACTGGCGCAAGAGGTTCGTGGGTTCGAGTCTCACATGTGTCAACATGCCATTGTGAGTTTGTAATTCTGTGTGTATGTAATGAAAAAGAAACAACTAGAAAAACAATGAGAACTGAAAAAAGGAGGATAAGATATTCTAGTGAACTCCTAGTCAAGGTTCTATAGCCAAGAACTTTGTATCCCAAATAACAGATTTAAGAGGAATATTCTTGGTGTGGTGTTCAGAAAATACATCCTATAGTTATATGTTTTACAGAACTTAGTGTTCTGATACATCTGTGGATTACCCACTTCTCAAAACTGAGAATATAGTGACATATGTATTCGATAAATTCGTTTAGATGGATGTTAAAAGTAACATAGAATACTTACGATTTTATTATGTCTGTAGATCAAATATGCAGCTAATGTGCTTCAAAATGAAAAGCACTACTGCGTTCTCAAAATTGCTTACCTGAAAAGAAAGAAAAATAGTTGAAATTACAGACATACTGGGTCAAAGACACAAAAATATAGCAAACCAAAAGCACTTTTCTATTCTGCAGTCTGCTCCAGATCCTAGTTTTTCTAAGACACACAGATTCCACCAGAGGTCCAATTATATTTTTATTTGAGTATATACTTATTTCTGCACTATTAGAACTCCGTTATCACCCCAGGTAAACACTTGGCGTTATCTGCTAACTTGTATGTTAGCGAAAGTCAAAGTATAGCATTACTTAATATAAAGTATATGTTCAATATGTTAGACTACTAAGTATGTTAATAAAACACAGTTATAAATTTCTAAGAAGTATTGGTGAGTTCTTGCAGAAAGTAAAAGAAAAATGGGCCAGAAATGTAAAGCATATAAGAAAGGAAGATGAGGGGAAATGGGACTAATTAAGTAATCAAGGAGTTATGGAGGTTAAGAGCTACCTGGCAGAACAGAAGACCAGGGTGTCATGCACGCCAAGGTAGCAACAAGGTAAAGAGAAGTAAATGTAGCCAAAAGTTGTAAATTGTAAAATTTTGGAATATGCACAATAAATATATAAAATCATAAAAATATTAATATGAAATAAGCAAAATTAACAGTAAAATTAGGGAATGTTATAGCTGACGTATAAATCTCTGTGATCCCATTCACGTCAATTCTTCAGGCATACCTTGCAGTTTGTTACTTACAGATGATACGAACGCAAATCCAACTCGGGAGTTCTGCTTTGTTTACATAAAATGCAGTTCTAAAGCTGGATCTATACCTTTAGAGCAAAGTACAACAAACCTAATTATCCTTTGTGAAAATGAATCATCAAAGTACAAGGGCTTGAAAATGACTTTATACAGCTCCGATGTTTAGTGGATAATGACACGGTGAAATAGAAACACTGTAGAGCTATTACTATAACGAAGAATGGAAGCCCGCCTCGGTAGCGTAGATGGTAGCATGCCTGCCTCACGTTCAAGAGGTCCCAAGTTCGAATCTCGGTCAGGGTGAGTTACCGGGATAAGTTTTTTCCGGGGATTTCCCTTATCCTTAAAGACGAATGTCGGGTAGCTCTGAGCTCCATAGACCCTGCGCTCACTTGAGCATCATTTCACCCATTTCATTCACCGTCCGATATGACTTAAATTTGGAGGACGTAAAATTACAAGGACAAAAATTGGAAATCGCCTGCGATCCTGGAAATTATATTTTATACTATTAGCATTTTGAAGGAGTTAACAGAAGGTTCATTTGTTTGTAATTCTACATTATAACTTGTATTATTACCTACTTTATTTTCACGGAATTGTTTACTTTATGCTTAATTAGGTTCAAATGTTTTGGTTATTAGAACTCTAATTACATTTTATCTGTCTGTTGTGCAATACAAAAGTACATTTTTTTAAGGAAGTACTTGCAGAAAACACCTTATATGACTTTCAAATGTGTTTATAAATACGTGCTTTGTTAAAAAGGGAACATTTTTAAAAGCATTTTTTCTCTATACTGAGAATTGTTTAAAGTGTGCCAAATAATTTTGTTGGTTCCTGTACATGCTGAAGCCCAAAAGGCTTTTAATTTGTGAAGTATACAATAGCAGGTTTTCAGAAGCTCGACTGAAATGCTAAATTAAACATTAGGCACAGCAGTGACACATTGGTATCTAAACTTTTCCAGGTTTAATTCCACTTATTTGACTGATACAAATATTCACTTCAATTTGTTGTATTTTATGGGAACGTATGAAAAAGTATACAGCGATATTCTTTGTTAATTGGCCAGAAAGCTTATGCCTTTGTTTTATTTTAATAGATGACATCATCTACCTATTGTGTAGAAATTTACTCTTACAAAATTAATCGAGTGAACAATTTTCATAAATACAAGAATTTTTACTATCTATTTTTCCTATCTATTTACAATCAATTAGGAGAACACAGTTAACAATCGAAAGGGAAATCTATTAAGAGCTAGTAGCAATATGGTGGTTTGGTATTCTATTTTCTTTATATGACGATAAGAAAACAGTTTTGCTTGAGAAAAGTACCTAGACGTTTTTAAACACTAAAACTAATATGAAAGAATATATGAATGTTGTTATGCTAGAAAAAATTATTTAGCACAAATTATGTTACTTTATGTGATCTTTCATCTATCCTAGAGTGTATTAATATGTATTTATTTAATGATATCTTTTGTTAACTTTCATTAGCCTTAACAATGGAAATACACAAAAAGATACGTCAATATTTAAAATACAATGAAAACCAATTAAAATAAAATTATTAATTAAAAATTAAAAAAGTAAAATATATAATGTAATAATATCACTGTGGGATTATGGCCATCATTTCTCTCTCTTTACTCAATATCTGTCATTGTCAGTGAATATAATGGTTGTAAGGATGAGCAACTGTTGAGGTTGCACACACGTGAACATTTTACTTTTTTAAATGGCAAAAGATTTATACGAAGGGCACTATTGTTTATTTTGAGTCATGATAATTCTTAATATTGTAGGTGCCATCTAACGTTTCCAATGGAAAGTTTGACAGTGTTGACCATAATCTACATAGACAACTTGTCAATAGAGAGCTTTTTGGTTTGTTTATTTTAACTTGGAATTAACACGTGAAACTATTCGCGAAATGATCTATTACGACTTTAGACGCGGATTATCAAAACAAGAGAGCATCGATCAACAAACTTCTACATTTGGCGACGAAGCTCCAACCTTTGTCTCTGTGAAGATCTGGAATAACGAATTTAATCATGGCCGTCGTTCGCCCAATGATGAAGTTCGTAAAGGTCATCCAAAATCACTTGTGCCAGAAAACATTGAAGCTGTGCAAAAATAAATAATGTAAGATCGTCCTACCACATATTGTGAGACTGAGGCAACCCCAGGCATTAGTTCCACCAACATATATAAAACATTGCATGAGTATTTAGCAGTGAAAGAGATTTATTCTCGTTGGATGCCACATAATTTGACGCAGCACCAAAAAGATGCACGTGTCGATTGCTGCACAAAATGCTTAAGAAATACAGTAGCAGTGCCTCAAAAGACGTATATAACATTGCAACAGGAGACAAATGATTGATCTATGCGTATGAGCCGGAACGTAAACAGTAGTCGACTCTATGGTCTCTATGGTTGTTTCAAGATGAAGCCAATACAGCTAATGTTGTTCGCAATCGAAGCACTTCGAAGCAAATGGTGCCTGATTTTTCATCGAAACTGGCCATGTGGCAACAGTGCTTTTAGAGGAACGTGAAACGGTCAGCGTTGAATGGTACACAACCATTTGTTTGCCGGAAGTGTTCGGTGAAGTAAGGAAAACCAACAAGAACCGTGAGATCGTACTTCATCAAGACAATGCGAGCTCTCACACATCTCGTCTAACAAAAGAGTATTTGAAGACTCAAAAGTCAAAATTATGGGTTATCCGCCATACAGTCCTGATTTGGCACACAATGACTTTCTTTAATTCCAAAATATCAAGAATAATTTGCGTGGACAACGATTTTTGTCGGCAGCAGAGTCGTTGGTGCCTTCAAGAACGATTTTTTTGAGGTGTCTCAGGATCATCAGAATAAATGGTTTAAAGAATGGATGCAAAACTGTATTGATCATCAAGAAAAATAGTTTTAAAAACGATAAATCAGTATTAAATCAGAAATTGCTTAGAAACGGTAGAGCCAGACTGAAAAATTCAATGCCATAGCCGGGATTTGAACCACGGATCTTCTGGTCTCCGTCCTGCCGCTCAAACCCTTGAGCTACTATGGGCAACGCGCCGACATGACAATAAATTTTCCAACTGACTCGTATTTTTCCCGCTAAACCAGTAGGAGTTATCATTAACAGTGGGCTAAGGTAGTTGTCTCATGTGTTTATGAGAACTCCTAGTGGTTTACCGGGAAAAATACGAGTCAGTTGGTGAATTTAATATCATGTCGACACGTGGTCCATAGTAGCTAAAAGGTTAGAGTGGCTGGATGCAGACTAGAAGATCCGTGGTTCAAATCCCGGCTATGGCATTGAATTTTTCAGTCTGGCTCTACCCTTTCATAGTGTGTCCTTCACACGGCTACTGTGAAAGGACAATTAATTTCCATTAATTGTACCTAATAGTGGTCCGAACTATAAAGCCCGGGCCTTAAAGTACTTACAGCATAGTAAGTCGCCATTAAGGTAGTTGTCTCATGTGTTTATGAGAACTCCTAGTGGTTTACCGGGAAAAATACGATTCAGTTGGAGAATTTAATTTCATGTGGGCACATTGGCCATAGTAGCTCAAGGGTTAGAATGGCTGGATGGAGACTAGAAGATCCGTGGTTCAAATCCCGGCTATGGCATTGAATTTTTTCAGTCTGGCTCAACTCTTTCATAGTGTGCCGTACACACGGCCAGTGTGAAAGAACAATTAATTTCCAAAAATTACTTTGTTTTAATTATAAGGCTCAAAATATATATATATATATATATATATATATATATATATATATATATATATATATATATATATATACAGGGCCCCTCATACATTAGAAATATCGGTATGGAATGTTTATATGGATTGCAGTAAGTAATAGAGAAATTAGATATTATTTATTTTTCGAAAAAGGAATTATGCTCGCAAAGACCACGAGTGAGAATGCCTTACCAGCGTACCCTATCTTATACTTTTGAGAGATGTTTTGGTTATTGTACCCTCAACATCTAAGTTTTAACGATGTTTCTGGTGAATGTTATGCACGAATGATTTTATGGTAGTAACATTCATTCAATATCTAAGATGCTCTGCTACGGAAAGTTGCGTTTTACATTCGGCTCTAAAAAGATCCAGGCCAATTCTTGGTCAAATGGGGCCGTTTTTCTTGTTAATGGCACAGTGGTAGCCGATAACGTTCTGGCTATTTATTTTCCAATGGGAAATTTATGTGCAGTTAGAGCTCTTTGCTGTGTTCACGCTGTTCTCGGATATGCAAACGCAAAGACTCCCGGTGAACAAAATGAATACACAATGTAGACAATATCCATTGCTTTTTATGAGAATGCAGTCTTATTTGTCGACGTGTTCCCTCTCCTCTGTATTCGTGACAGAGGTGTTATTACATTGTTGACCGAAACCCGGGCACACCCCGTGCTGTCCTGTCACACAATAAGCATGACATCGCGTTCAATAGCACCGATAGATGCCAAGGAAACAAACGTGCAACGCATAGCGAAGTCAGAGATGCTTCGCGCCTCTACTGCAGTTTGTCGCCACCCTCTCCATCCACGTAAACACAATATATCGCTGATTTATAACTGTTTTATGTAAGGGTGTAGTCTCAAAGGAACAGCTCGATACAACATTTCGAATGTTATTACCATTTTATAAAATGTTTACTTAAACATTTCTATTATTATGGAAGATTGTGGCATCTACATCTAAATACACGTTTTGCAGCTTGGTAATTCATGTAATACCAAACGAAGAATCAGCAATACTTCTCGGAAGATTTATATTTGTAAATTAATTATTCAACATTTTCTTAAATCGCAAATGTCTTTAAGGTTTAAATTACACTTGTACAGCGTTCACTTAAAATAAATACCCAAGTACGCAAATCTCTCTGATGAATTATTCACAAGGCTTCTTTTACCCAATGATTTATTTCTGCAAAGTACTTTTACAAAGGCCGTTTTCTATATTTTTCATAATCGAGATAGAGGTTTTCAGATAATAGTTTGATAACATATCTAACTGTAGATATGTACTTAAAAGGTGTATACAGAACGAACCGAAGTTTATATTACAAAACTAATCGGAATCAAAACTGAAAAGCAATAACAGTACAATTTTGAAAAATAAATTGGTTGTATGTATTTGTATAGCTTGTGGTTTACCCGTCATACACCATTATTTCTGAATACAACAAGCTTCACAGGATAGTAAATTCATGATATCTGCTTTCTTTATCTAGAAAACAGTTATATCTGGTGAAATATTGTGACTTTATTTGTAGAATTTACAGTGTTCGTAGAATTAAAAGGCCGAGTTGCAGAAATTAAAAATCTCCTTTGTTTCCGTAGAGATACACTGTTCAATTCTCACGTAACAACATTACATCACATATCACAATCTTCCAAGGTCGATGACAATAAACAGTGACAGTTGATTACATTAGCTTTCGTTACAACAACACTCTTGTTATTATGGTGCTGCTCAAAAGGTTTCCCTGGCTTTATCTTTGTTCACACAAACATCTCAGATAACGCACTGATTATTGTCGAAAGAGTGAGAGGGGTACTTGCGCGCTTCTCAGATGTTTGCTAAGCACCAATGAACGCATCACTTCAGCCAATATTATCTGAGAGTTTCTATTAACAAAGATAAAGCCAGGGTAACCTTTTGAGTAGCACGGTAATACACAACTGTCTTGTCAACAGCAACACTCTCAGCTGTTCTCTGCTTACTCTGTTTACAACTAACTCTTTGCGAGCCGTCACGTCCTTAAATACCTATTCCGTAAATTCGAGTTATTTCTGGAACAATGTTCTGTCACCTTTCAGAAGCGTAACCCTATCGGTGCCGGCAGGTCTTTTATCTCGCGCTATCATTATTTCTTCCGGCATACACCTTATCTCCAGGCTTTTTGTGTACACAAGCCGCGCTGCCACGTTCGGATTCGCGACAATATTAATATGGAATTTTTCAATAGAATGCAGCACTTGATACAGTAAAATTCAAATTACTTATCCCGTCGTTGTCACTTGTTTCTTCCTGTACCGAAATTCTACTACAGAGTATGTAAATCTAAGTGTAGCTTCAACAATTCACAATAACAAAAGAATTGGTGTCGTATTGAAAATTGAAATAATAGTTAAATAATTAAAGTTGAATACACATAAAATAAGGGCTATAAGCCACTGACACATACTAATATTATTATAAATTACTTCCTACGCAGTTCAAGGAGTTCCTGAAGGATATGACATTTAATTAGAAAAATAAAAATATACATAGCTGTGCCTGATAAAATAGGAGGTTTTTTTTTTTTTTTGTTGACGATGTACCTTTACTCATCCTCATAACTTTGATGGTCCTTCTCAAAATAGTCTCCCCTGAATGCGATGCACTTGTCCCAGCGTTTCCGCCGGTCTTCAAAGACATGCTGGAAACCATTTTTGAGAGATCTTTCAAAATCGCCTCCGCAGCCTTCTGATGATGAATAATGCCTCCCACGAAGGCGTTTCTTCAACTTAGGGAATAGAAAAAATTCACATGGGGCTAAATCCGGACTATAGGAAGGGTGAGGGATGCACTTCACATTGATTTTTGCAAGATATTCAGCAACAACATTGGCAATATGCAGCCCTTCATTATCGTGGTGCGGCATCCAGCCAGCATCATGCAAATGTGGTCCTTTGCGCCTGATATGGACTTGCAATCTTTTCAGGACATCCCTGTAGTATTGTCCAGTTACGGATGTGTGTGCAGGTACAACATGCTGATAAACCATTACATGAATATCAAAGAATGAGATGACCATAACTTTCCCAGCAGAAGCAACCACTTTTCCTTTTTTAGGGGTTGGTGATGAAGGAGATTTCCACACTGAGCTTTGCTGTTTGCTCTCAGGATCAAAATGATGTAGCCAAGTTTCATTAGCAGTGATTACGTTTGATAGAAGCTCCTGATCTTCCTCGAACATCAACTTTAACTGTAATGTTACCTCCATTGCAGCGACAGGCGATACAGAACATGTCTTAATTTGTTTGTTTCTCACAGGCGAGAACCAGGAGTATCAACAATGAAACTACTATGGCGTGTTTGTTTCACATTAAGCTAACAGAATATAACACTGGTCGACAAGGTTTTTTTCACAAGAGATCTGAATAGTGAATCTAGTGGCATTTTCCATCCTGAATTCAGATATGTAGTCAGAATGTTCCCATCAGGCATAGTTTTTCTGTAAAGGCTACTTTTCAAAATATGATTTTAGCGGTTTCTTTGACCTGTGATAGGAACCGTTACCTCAAATGTAGCTATTTTACTCAAGCTGTATTATTGAAATTATTTGCAATGTCATGCTGAAGTGCAATAAAACATGACTGTGCAGGTTCATTGTTATTCATTGTTGTTGTTTAGGCATGTTCAGACCTGTTTGGCATTGTGGTGTGTCAGTATTGGGCTGACTGTGTGATTGTTGAGTAGTGAAATATTTCCTTCCTTTCTGTTTAGAAGTGTATTGTGTATATTGTGCATGTTGTATTTCTGAGCTTTATTTTTTCATCATGCCAAAAAAATTGTGTAAATCATGCAGATAATTTTTGCTGTATTTGTGGTGAGCTGACCTTCAAGTCTCAGAGGCGAAATTTCACCCCACTTTTAAAGAAGTGTTATAAACTTTACTTTGGCTATCAAGTTGGTGATTTTGATAAGAGCTGGGCCCCAAATACATGTGTGTTTCGTGTGTTAGACTGTTGACTGGGTGGAAAAATGGTACACATCATATGACATTTGCAATTCCCACGATTTGGACTGTTATTTTTGTTTGACAAATATTAAAGGAATCACATCTAAAACAAAATATACAGTTAAGTATCCGAATTTGCAATCTGCAATGAGACCTGTCTTACACAGTGAAGAGTTCCCCGTACCAGTATATGCAGATACGACCTTAAGCGATAACTCTGGTTCTGACCTGACTGAAACTCCAAATGATTCATATGAAAATAAAAATGATCTTACATATGAAGCCAGTAGCTGTTCATCAGAACCATACTTTCCCAATCAGCAAGACCTTAGTGACCTGATTCGCGATTTAAATCTGTCTAAATAGCAAACGGAAGTTTTAGCTTCCAGACTCAAAGGGTGGAATCTACTCCAACAAGATGTAAGAATTAGTAGATATCGTAGCCGCCATAGTGTTTTCAAAGTATACTTCTCTGAAGAAAATGGTATTGTGTTTTGTAATAATATTTGTTCAGTTATGGAAACTCTTGGGCTTCAACACCGGCCAGATGAGTGGCGATTGTTCATAGACTCCTCTAAAGTAAGTTTGAAGGCTGTGCTGCTACATATTGGCAATAAACTTCCATCAATACCGGTAGCGCATGCCACTGATATGAAAAAGACATATGAAAATATGAAACTAGTTTTAGAGAAAATAAAATATGGAAAATATGAATGGAATGTCTGTGGTGATCTAAAGGTCATTGCTTTATTGCTTGGTTTGCAACTTGGGTTCACCAAATTTTGCTGTTTTTTGTGCGAGTGGGACAGCAGAGATAAGAAGTCTCACCACGTTAGAAAGTCATGGCCAAAACGTGAATCTCTTATCCCTGGCCAGAAAAATGTGGCAAGAGACCCTTTAGTGAAGCCTGAAAAAATATTTTTACATTCATTGCATATTAAGTTAGGAGTAATGAAAAATTTCGTCAAAGCTATGGATAAACTTTCTGATGGATTTTTGTACTTGAAATCGAAATTCCCCAAAGTCAGTGATGGTAAATTGAAAGAAGGAGTTTTTATAGGACCACAAATCCGATCATTAATGGCTGATGAACATTTCGAGGGACTGTTAAATCCAATGGAGAAAGAAGCCTGGCAGTCTTTCAAAAGTTTGTGTTGCAATTTTCTTGGAAACCATAAAGCAGAAAACTATCGTGACAGTGGCTAATCTTCTGCTTTCCTATAAAACTATGGGATGCAACATGTCTTTAAGCTCCATCTCTTTACCTATACCTTTCAAGTTTCTCACTCCTGTTCTCGCCCAAGCAAAACATACTCCCCATAACTTATTACATATGTCTATAGATCCTACCCTCCACTAGGTTGTGTTTATTTCTTCTTCTTCTTCTTCTTCTTCTTCTTCTTCTTCTTCTTCTTCTTCTTCTTCTTCTTCTTCTTCTTCTTCTTCTTCTTTCTTCTTCTTCTTCTTCTTCTTCTTCTTCTTCTTCTTCTTCTTCTTCTTCTTCTTCTTCTTCTTCTTCTTCTTCTTCTTCTTCTTCTTCTTCTTCTTCTTCTTCTTCTTCTTCTTCTTCTTCTTCTTCTTCTTCTTCTTCTTCTTCTTCTTCTTCTTCTCTTCTTCTTCTTCTTCTTCTTCTTCTTCTTCTTCTTCTTCTTCTTCTTCTTCTTCTTCTTCTTCTTCTTCTTCTTCTTCTTCTTCTTCTTCTTCTTCTTCTTCTTCTTCTTCTTCTTCTTCTTCTTCTTCTTCTTCTTCTTCTTCTTCTTCTTCTTCTTCTTCTTCTTCTTCTTCTTCTTCTTCTTCTTCTTCTTCTTCTTCTTCTTCTTCATCTTCTTCATCTTCTTCATCTTCTTCTTCTTCTTCTTCTTCTTCTTCTTCTTCTTCTTCTTCTTCTTCTTCTTCTTCTTCTTCTTCTTCTTCTTCTTCTTCTTCTTCTTCTTCTTCTTCTTCTTCTTCTTCTTCTTCTTCTTCTTCTTCTTCTTCTTCTTCTTCTTCTTCTTCTTCTTCTTCTTCTTCTTCTTCTTCTTCTTCTTCTTCTTCTTCTTCTTCTTCTTCTTCTTCTTCTTCTTCTTCTTCTTCTTCTTCTTCTTCTTCTTCTTCTTCTTCTTCTTCTTCTTCTTCTTCTTCTTCTTCTTCTTCTTCTTCTTCTTCTTCTTCTTCTTCTTCTTCTTCTTCTTCTTCTTCTTCTTCTTCTTCTTCTTCTTCTTCTTCTTCTTCTTCTTCTTCTTCTTCTTCTTCTTCTTCTTCTTCTTCTTCTTCTTCTTCTTCTTCTTCTTCTTCTTCTTCTTCTTCTTCTTCTCTTCTTCTTCTTCTTCTTCTTCTTCTTCTTCTTCTTCTTCTTCTTCTTCTTCTTCTTCTTCTTCTTCCTCTTCTTCTTCTTCTTCTTCTTCTTCCTCTTCCTCTTCTTCTTCCTCTTCTTCTTCCTCTTCTTCTTCTTTTTCTTCTTCACTCCCAGGGCTAGGCAATGCTGCCTGTTCCGGCTTAAAACATGTCTAACCATCGTTTTCGTGGTCTTCCCGGATGTTTCTTTCCTCTAGGTTTATAGTTTATAACTCTTCTTGGGATCCTATAGCTCGGCATTCTCTCAATATGCTCTCTCCATTCATTTCTATAAATTATTATTTTTTCTTCTAAAGAACTTATTTCTAAATCTTCTCTTTTTTTCTTTTGCAATTTTATCTAAAAGAGTACATCGCTTTACTGCTCTTCAAAATATCATTTCGGCAGCCTGTATCTTGTTTTTGTCCGCTTTTGTTAATGTCCATGTTTCAGAACCAGAAGGAAAAGCAGCCACAGACATTACATTATAAAATTTCATTAGTGTTTCTTTTCTGCTTTTAGTTTTCAGGCTTCTATTTATTATGCCGCATATTTTTGAAACTTTGCTAATATATTTTTAAAATCATTTTCATATTTATAACTGACATATGTTCCCAAATATTTAAAACCCGTTACTTGCTCTAAGATAATATCATCAATTACTATCTAATAGGGTCTTTACCTTGAAACGCCATTGTTTTTGTTTTATTTGTGGAAATTTTGAAATTATAATTCTTACATAACTTCTGTAAAATATATACTGCTCTTTGCAGCTAAACTTCAGTGTTACTTATACTTATTTGGTCATCCGCAAATAGCATCGTCTTAAGAACAAAATTTGGTGCAAGATGAATGCTTCCGTTAATCTTAAACATCCACTCTATAATCAGATCACCTATATAAATTATGAATAGAATAGGAGACAAACTGCAACCCTGTCTTACACCTTGATTTTTACGTATCCATTTACTATACATTCCATTTCCAATATGTATGCTGATTGTTGTATCCTTATATATAGATTTTAGAATTCTAATGAGATGATTTGAGTAGCCTCTTCGGGTCATAATTTCCCACAATTTTTTCCTTTTTACATGATCAAATGCTTTTTCATAATCAATAAAAGCTATATGCTTTTCCAGATTAAATTCACTTCTTTTTTTTCTATTATCTGCTTAACTGTAAAGGTAGCATCTGTACAGGATCGTCCTTTTCTAAAACCATTTTGTTCTTCTAAAAGTGAGCATCTGTAATGGTTTGTAACCTTTTATTTAAGATTCTTGCATATAATTTATATCTCGCATTTAAAATACTTATTCCCCTATAATTCTCACATCTGTTTCGAGCACCTTTCTTAAAAATAGATATAAATCGAGCATGTCTCTAGGATCTTGGGATTTGGCATCCATTCCAAAAACTATTAATTGAATTCAAAATTCTTTGATTTAGTATCGGTTCACTATATTTCAATAATTCTGCATTTATTGCATCGGCTCCTGTGGCCTTCCTATTCTTCATTTCTTTTAATGCCGTTTCTAATTCTTCTAAAGTAATTGGATCAAAATTTCAGCATATAAGGTCATCATTTTCTTCTTCTTCCAAAGAGTTATTATACCAAAAATCTCTGTAATATATAATCCATTGTTCTCCTCCTATTACATTTATATTTGCTACATCTCTTTCTTCACTATCTAGATGCTTAAGCACTTTATAGGCCTATCATGTATATCATCTTCAACAGTGCTAATAAATTTGTCCCAGGACTCTTGGTGAGCTTACCTTACAATATTTTTCGCTTGATTTCGTTTTTCCCTATACATATCCCTTGCTTCATTAGTTTGTTGTTGTATCGCTTGTAAATAGGCTAATTTCTTGTCTCTTATTGCGTTTGAAATGTCTTCATTCCATATTTTTAATCCTTTATTCTTAGGATATTTTCTTTTTTTGTCCAACACTTCGTTAGCTTTCGTTTTTACGCCTTGTATAACATTCTCCCATTCCTCATTGACATCCTGTCTTGTTTCTTGTTTTATTTCTCTATATAATCTCAGTGAGCTTTTGTCACTTGTACTGCTAAAAGTGTCTTGTCTGTCAAGATCTCCTAATCTTAACTTATTTCGAGAAGCATTTATCCAAGAATGACCCATACCTATCTGCTTAAATACGTCGTTCATTTTATGTCCCCAAGACCCTCCCCAGTTACTTCTCTTTTGAATGTGAAAACATTATTTAATAATATAGCCATCTTCCAAGTTAGTGATTCTGTATAAATATTGTCCTTGATAAGATTTTAATTTTAGTAGAGAACCTGCCCAGTTCCAATTGTGCTGCCGCATTAGGTGATGCTATCGGTAATCCCAATATATAACTTTATTTAATACAAAACATGAAAATAATCTATAAATCCGCATTTTAGAACATTATTACGCCATTCTTTAACAAAAGCACCAACCACGCTCGGATTCTCGGTTTACGTCCATTTCTACATTACCTTTATACACCTAAAGCATTTCTCCAGTGCTTCATGCAAGCAACGTAGCAACTCAAATTGTGTTATCCATACAAGTGTATATAACAATGCTCAATCAAGCCGTTCGACTCCCTATTTGCTCATATTATACTATGAAACCGCAACTCATGATAGCAAATTGTGCACTAACATGGCAATTCTATTCACAGTTGATGTTCGCTTGTAGTGCTGCTTGCAAAACGCCCTTATGTGGCACTTCAGATTCACAAGTAGAAATAGATTTATTCAGACTCTGGAGGTAAAGTCATTTTCCATCTCACACGTAAAGCTGATTCTACATAAATCAGACCGTGTCTATATCCCCAAAATGTGAAATAAGCTGAAAAAACCATATAACACACTTTGTACACAAGCACGAATTAACAGTAGAAAATCCTCATTCATGAACAGTTTATAAATACTAATGAACTACCCTCTATAGCTAGAATTTTATGTTTAAATACTGGTATTGTGCCTTAACAAATGAAACCCAATCTACATTACAACGAGAAAATAAAGAATAATTTTAGCAAACTATTAACGTACGAGGGCTGTTCAATAAAGAATGATCATAATTTTTTTACGGTCATAATTTTCCGCACTGAAATTCAATCTTATTATATTCTGTTAGCTAATATGAAACAAATACGCCATAGTAGTTTCATTGTTGTTACTCCTGTTTCCCGCCTATGAGAATCAGGCAAGTTTAGACATATCCAGTATTGCCTACCGCTGCAATGGAGGTAACATGCAGTTAAAGTTGATGTTAGAGGAAGATGCAGAGTTGCTTTCAAACGTAATCACTGCTGATGAAACTTAGCTAGATCATTTTGATCCTGAGAGCAAACAGCAAAGCTCAATGTGGAAATGTCCTTCATCACCAACCCACAAAAAACAAAAGTGGTTGCTTCTGCTTGGAAAGTTATGGTCATCTCATTCTCTGATATTCATGGAATGGTTTATCAGCATGTTGTACCTGCACACTTATCAGTAACTGGACAATACTACAGGGGTGTCCTGAAAACATTGCAAGTCCATATCAGGCGCAAAAGACAACATTTCCGTGAAGCAGGCTGGATGCTGCACCACGATAATGTTCGGCCACATATTATCAATATTGTTGCTGAATATCTTACAAAAATCAATGTAAAATGCATTCCTCACCTTCCCTATAGTCCGGATTTATCCACATGCGACTTTTTCTATTCCCATCTTGAAGAAACGCCTTCGTGGGAGGCATTATCCATCATCAGTAGCAGTGGTGAAGGCTGCGGAGGCGATTTTGTAGGATCTCTCCAAAAGTACCTGTCCTACACGGACTTTGTTTTGTAATTTTACGTCCTCCAACGTTAAGTCATATCGGACGGTGAATGAAGGGGGTGAAATGATGCTCAAATGATTCCAGGGTCCATGGAGCTTAGAGCTAAGCTACCCGACATTCGTCTGTGAGGATAAGGAAAAACCCCGGCAAAATCCTTATCCAGGTAACTCACCCTGTCCGAGATTCGAGCTCGGGACCTCTTGAACTTGAGGCAGACATACTACCATCTACGTTACCGAGGCGTGCACACGGACTTGTGGATGAAAGGAAGGGAGGTAGTCGTAGCTCCTCGTGGTAGCCAACGCGGGTGCAACGCTTGCGGGCACCGCTGGTGTGCGAAAATTTAGGCAGAGTTTAATTTAGAATGATTAATCAGTTTCCTAACAGTGGCAAAATTGAAATTGTAATAAAAACTTTAGTATTCGTTGTACTTATCAATCCAACTCCATAGGCGTTACAGTTAAACTGTGTCAGCCAATTCATTAATTCCTTTAACAAAACTGAGACTCAGCTACCAGCAACCATAAAATGCTTAACAATTTTATTTCTAAAGCCAAATGTCAAAAAAGAACATAATTACTATGAAAGTTTCATATATATTGACACTTTCTACACTAAACATAAATTTTAGATTGGGCTGCCCTCTAGTGATCAAAGTAAAACTATGGAGCGCCAAAAGTTTGCGTTTACCACCGTTAGATGGCACCGTAAAAAATATATGTATTCACATTATATAAAACGTAAATAAACGTAAACAAATGATGTTCTTTTAGTAATTTATTGCTGCAGGCTGTTGTAACTTATGTTTCTTAAGGTGCTGAGGTAATTAATTGGCGCGATAGAACTATAAACTCTGGGTAGTATGAAAATGTGGCGGAGAAAATGTGAATAAAGGACCCTAAAGAAGACTAAAAATATAAACGAAATAGCATTGGGAAGAAATGAAATATATGTAAGTATATCGGAGTCCCGATTATTAATGCTATGAGAACGTTCTGTCAGTTGCGCTCTTATAAGGAACTTCAGCCTTTATCTAAAACTATTTCTGGATTTAGGATCATATCAAATCGTTTATTTCTGGTGCTCTAAATTGCGTAGGCTTGTCGTTTATCAGGTTTGGAGAAGTGACCAGAGCTGTGCACACTCAGGAAATGGTAGCTCTCTCATTATGTTATTTAAAAATAATACAATATGGCTGTAATCAAGGAACATGACATAACTTCAGTTAGTATGCTCTCCTCTGAGCCAAAGGTATGTACCATAGGAAACTTTATAAATTAACCAGAAAAAAACATTTTATTGTTTCTGACTCTGAGATAATGGTCAGAACATAGTAACTTACTTAAATGAAATAAAATTTGATATCATAGCCTAAAACCTTACGCTGCTTAAATACTTTTCTTCTTTTCATCTACGTATCTTGGTGTTTACTCGAATGCGTCGATCTGGTTGAATGCTTTCCACGTGGCTTTACATTCTTCTTCTGAGTGTACTACTAAATATGGAAGCTATGGTGAATGTTGACATGATTTCTCTTACGTTCTGTGATCACAGAGAGCAGTAAATAGAGTAAAATTTTACAAATTCACTTGGGGTATATTTCACAAGCAATGGGCAAAGAAAGGGGGCATAAATGAAAGATTTTGTTATATAAGGAGAAGATAGCTCGAAATACAGGCCAAAAGTTTGTTTCTAAGTTATAAGTAGGAGTAATTATAAGATTAACAAATATTCCTATGTCTTCATGAAGGGATTTCTAATAGCTAGAGAACAAAGTTACATTTTTAAATCATTCTTGAGTCATAACGGTTATAAATGTAACAACTCCAGAGGTCCAGAGGTAGTCCTAGTCGGGCGGGGCTTTCCCCGTCCGGGTGTCATATTGCCGCAGTACCTAGCCGCTTTGCGGCTTAACCTGCGAAATGAACTAGTAGATCCATGTTCTGCTGGGGTGTTTGAATTTGTTTACTGTTTGAAATTTTGGATAGGTTTGGAATGGGTTGCCCCTCTTTATCGTGGGCAGCTGTACTTAATCGTTCTCCCTTTTTGGGAGACACGAATTAGTTTTTTGCCCCGTTTTGGATACGGGTTGTGTAGCGCTTGTCCTTTGGCGTAGAAGTTGTTCCCAGAGACATCTGCGGTTTTCCTTGGGTTACCCAAGGGGTCCCAGGACGTCTCTCGGCAGTCTGAAGGACGGCAAGCGCCTTTGATCTCTCGGGTCATACCTTCCCAGGGAGTTCACTAAAGGGTTGGGGTGAATTTGGATTTTCTCGTACATTGATCGTGCCCTCTCGCGAATGACGTCGACAATGTACGGGATCTGGGAGTGCTCATGTAGGATATGAGCCGGGAATCTCCAGCCTGTATCGTAGATGATGCGTAGTGCCTTGTTCTGCAGCGGCTGGAGTCTGACGAAAGTGGTATTAGCCACTGTTCCCCAGATCTCACAGCCGTACAGAATCATAGGCGGAATGATCGCCCGATACAGTTGGAGTTTGAGACGGATCGGCATGGTTGATCTGAAGATAGGGTATAGGCTCCGGAGTGCGACGTGCCCCAGCTGGACCTTGCCCCTGACGTGCGGAACGTAAGTTAACTTACGGTCCAGCGTCACCCCGAGATACTTCGCCGTTTGCACCCAAGGGATTCGACGGCGCCGTAAAACGAAGTTCTGCTGCAACCGGTTGGCTATGGTTTTCGCCAGGAGAATAGCAGAGCTCTTCTCCGGGTTAATTGCCATTCGCCATTTTGCGCTCCATTCGCCAATGGCCCGGAGCTGGGTTTGGATTTGCCGGAAGCTGTACCGTGTATTCCTATTGACTGCGAAGATCATGAGATCGTCCGCATACTGACAGGTTTGGGTGTTGTGATGAGTTGGGATGTCGGCCATGTAAGCTGCGAAGAGCGCCGGCGACAGCACGCTGCCTTCCGGTACTCCAGCGCCAATGGGCCGCTCGGTGGACAGCTTCCCCTCCATCTTTACTCGGAAGCTTCGTACTCGGAAGCTTCGGTTTCCGAGGAAACCGGCCACCAAGGAAATGTATGGACGGGGAATTTCATGCTCCAGGAGTTTGTAAATGAGTCCTTCATGCCAGGTAGTGGCGAATGCCTTCTCCACGTCGAGCAGCACTGCTACCGTTTTAGACCTTTCCTGGAAACCCAGGGAGGCCTTCTCGGCAACCCGCAGTAGCTGCTCGGTCGTGGAGTGGCCAGAACGGAAGCCAAACTGGTGTTCCGGGATTAGGCCCCTTTCCTCCAGATGAGGAAGGAGCCGGGAGAGGAGCAGTTTTTCGAATACCTTCGATAAAACTGGGAGAAGGCTGATTGATCGGTAACTGGAAGGAAAAACCGGATTTTTCCCCGGCTTTAAAACGCACACCACGCGCGCCTCCTTCCAGATAGCTGGAAAGTGGCGCATGTATAGGCACGCGTTATAAATCCGGGTTAAGTGAATCACGGCTCTTCGTGGAAGGTGCTTGAGCATTTCCGCTGTCACACGGTCCTGCCCAGGTGCTTTGTTGGTTCTTAGAGAGTTAAGCGTGGTCGCTAACTCTCTAGGGGTAACGATGGGAATGTGGAACTCCTCGTGGTCAGGGGGCGGAGCTTCTAGGAAGTCCTCCACCACCTGTTCCACGAGGTCAGCATGGTCATCGTCCATTGGCTCTACCCTGGGTTGGAACTGAGCCTCCAGATAATCTGCTAGCGCCTCTGCCTTTTCTTTCGACTCGTAGACGAGTCGACCTCTAGGGCTATGTAGGGGGTGCTGGTATACGGTTTTGTCTTTCCGCAGGCTACGGACTATTCGCCATGGTTTTCTCTCCTGGAGATTGGTTTGCCTTAACATGTTTTCCCAGGCCTCTTTGCGGTGTGCTCTTAGGAGTCGTCTTGCCAGGGATTTGAACCTCTGGTGTACTTCTCCTATCCTGGGATGGCGAAATCTCTGCCACAGCTTTCTTACGGCGTTTTTAGCCCTTATGAGTTGTTTGATGGGTCCTGGGATATCTGTGGGGTTTGGCGTGTCTATTGGGATGCGGTGTGTGTGAGCACGGACCGCGTTGAGGATGGATGTGGAGAACTCCCTGGCTGCCGCCTCGAGCGACTCCACAGAGTCGATTCGAGGGCAGGCTTCCACGGAGTTTTGGATGTGAAGAATGGCGGCATCCCAGTCGACTTCATCCACCCAGTCAGCCGTTGCCAGAGCTGCGACGGTAACGTCTGAATTGATCACAACTGGGTTGTGGTCAGAATCCAGAGCATTCACCGCCGTGAGGTCCAGATGAAATGGAATGTTCTTGGTGATTGCGAAATCTATGACGTCCGCCCTGCCACGAGGCGGGAAGTGCGTTGGACCCCGCGGGCCATGCGCATGAAGGGTTGGATCTCCGCAGATGAAGCGGTAGATGCTCCTTCCCCTATCATTCTGGGTTCGGCTGTTCCATCCTGGGTGTTTGGCATTGAAGTCACCGGCTATGCACACTCGGTGGTCTAGGTTTAGGAGTGCCCTGTAATCCGCTTCATAGAAGGGATGGTTGGGCGGGTCATACACCGCCACAAGCACTAGGTCTGAACCGCCCAAGGAGAGCCTTATGGCGGTCGCCTCCAAGTGTTGAAGCGGGGGGATGGTAATGGGAGTATGGGTGATGTGATTTTTGATGAATATAGCTGTACCACCGCCCCGCCGGCCGACTCTATCGGCTCGGTGGACGGCGTAACTTGGCAGGCTAAATTGTATACCAGCATGCAGATGCGTTTCGCATACCATAAGGAGGTCAATCCCGTGGTCACTTACGAACTCCAAGATGCCCGGTCTCTGTTCCCGGACTCCGTTTGCGTTCCAGAACGCGGCTCTCAATGTTCGCTGAGTTCTTCTCAACGCCATTTACGAGCTGGAGTCAGGGAAGAGGAGCCGTGCAGTCTGTTGCAGAATGCTGTGCTTTTGCAGAGCAGGGATGCGGGGATCTGTCAGTTGCTCCCTGCAGCGCCTCAGAATGGGGAGGGAGCGATGAATCAGTTCGGCGAACCAGGCAGAAAGCTCATGGAACTCCGCTAAGTCCTCGTTTGAGACGCCAGTGTCCCAAATCGGCGCAGGTGTTGTAGCGAGGGGTGCCTCTCCCTCATTGGCTGTTGAAGCCACTGTAGCTGGAGCTGGTGGAGGGGGGAGAGCAGTGGCGGCAGGGCCGCTCTGTCTCTCCGCAGGTTCTTGGGCTGGTTGCCCGGCCGTTGCTGCCGCAGTTGCCGGCGGTTTCTCCCGCCGGGCTGCGGTGGCCTTCTTCTGGCGAGGAGGCCGCTGTGGCTTTGCTTCAGATGCAGCTGGTGGTTGTTTGGCGGTAGTTCCAGAGCTTACTGGCTGGGTCGCTGCCGGAATCTGGCCTGCCTCGGCCTGCTGCAGCAGCTGTTCCTGCTTGCGCAGCGCCTGGGCAAAACTGACTCCAGGCCGAACTTGTGCTGGCTCCCTGTTTGCGTTCCTGCCCTGTCTTGCCTGCACTATTCGCAGTCTAGCGGGACAGCCGCCGTAGATGCCTATGTGGGCCTCTCGGCAGTTGGCGCACTTTTTCTCCTCTCTGGGGTTCGGGCATTCGTTGACGTGGTGAGGGCCTGAACATCGTATGCAGGCGGTCTTCCTCTCGCACGCATGGCTCGAGTGGTGGAAGCCCAAGCACCTGTAGCATTGGGCTGGCCCCTCTCTGCCATGGTACGGTTCGATTCTGATCTTGGTGTTGTAGAGGTGGGACACCTCATCAATTTTGGGAAGACCTTCGCCCTCCTTCTCCACTATTACGAGGAATAGTGGCATGGGAGTCCTTACGGGCTCCTTGCCTTCCTCGCGGACTTGCTTGGTCAGCTGGACCACGGTACGCGGCGTAATGCCGTGTTCTTCCGCCAGGCCCACCTTTATGTCCTCTGGGTCGGTGTCAGATCCGAGACCTCGGATGACTCTGCGCACCAGGTTAGGTCGCTGCAGCGAGAACGTGTGGAATTCTATCCCCGCTTCGCGCAGCACCCCCCTGGCGGCTTCATGGTCCTCCGGGGTCGTGGTCTTTAGGATCACCCGACTTGGAAAACGGGTGGCCTGGAAGCTAGCCTGGAGCTTGGCCCTCAGTTCCCTCATAACCTTTATGTGGTTGGGGAACGGGTCCGACACAATTGGCGGGATTCTGGCCGCCTTTTGTGTGCGGGAGCTCTTGGCGTCCGCATGCACTGCAGGGGTGCCGGGAGCAGCACCCTCCGGCTTCGAACCGGAGGGCCTCTTGCGCCTTCCCTGCACGGTGACAAAGCCTTCGGCGTCTGTGTCGCTCTCCGGTAGGGGAGTTGAGACGCCCTGGAGGGGGGTGATGGTGTTGGAGCTCCCTGGTTTGGGGACTGGAGAGATCGGGACAGCTATCCCTTGGTTAAGAAGGCGGGAGGCCTTCTTCTGTTTCTTTTGTGCCTGGGCCTTGGCCTTCACGAGGTTCACCCGTGGGCCGGAAGAGGATGAGGATGCAGAGGTTCTACTAGTCATCTCGTCAGGACTTACCTGGCGGCTGGTACTTGGCTTGTCTGAGTCTGTAGCAGGTGCCATCCGGCTCCCCACAGAGGGTCGAGCGCTGTTACACGCGCCGATTGGGGCGGACCCCGGGTCCCAACCTAGGTCGGGACCCTTGGCTTTGACCTTGTGGGCCTGCAGTTTCGTCTGTCTGTCTGTCGGTCCCAAGTACTGTGTTCCTCTGGACTCTGGAGTTGCTGCTCGACGCGTTAGCTCTAGCAAGTCTGCTAGGAGAGGGTTGGCTGGGCTGCTGCAGCTTGCCAGTGCAGGAGAAGGCTCTGCTGGCTGGAAGAGGGCAGGCGCTGCTGTGCCTGCAGAAGAAGGCTGTTGCGCAGGCTACGCTGCGTAGAGAGAATGCGCTGCTTCGCCGGGCTGCTGCTTCCTTTATGGGCACACTCCAGAGCACGCGTTTTACATAAATGTAACAACTTTAGCATTCGTTGTACTTATCAATCCAACTCCATAGACGTTACGGTTAAATTGTGCCAGCCAATTCATTAATTCCTTTAACAAAACTGAGACTCAGCTAATAACAACCATAAAATGCTTAACAATTTTATTTCTAAAGCAAAATGTCATAAAAATAACACAATTACTATGAAAGTTTCATATATATTGACACTTTCTACACTAAACATAAATTTTAGATTGGGCTGCCCTCTAGTGACTAAAGTAAAACTATGGAGCGCCAAAAGTTTGCGTTTACCACCGCTAGATGACATCGTAAAAAATATATGTATTCACATTATATAAAACGTAAATAAACGTAAACAAATAACGTTCTTTTAGTGATTTATTGCTGCAGGCTGTTGTAACTTATGTTTCTTAAGGTGCTGAGGTAATTAATTGGCGCGATAGAACTATAAACTCTGGGTAGTATGAAAATGTGGCGGAGAAAATGGGAATGAAGGACCCTAAAGAAGACTAAAAATATAAACGAAATAGTATTGGGAAGAAGTGAAATATATGTAAGTATATCGAAGTCCCGCTCATTAATGCTATGAGGACGTTCTGTCAGTTGCGCTCTTATAACGAAGTTCGGCCTTTATCTAAAACTATTTTTGGATTTAGGATCTTATCAGAACGTTTATTCCTGGTGCTCTAAATTATGTAGGCTTGTCGTTTATCAGGTTTGGAGAAGTGACCAGAGCTGTGCACACTCAGGAAATGGTAGCTCTCTCATTATGTTATTTAAAAATAATACAATATGGCTGTAATCAAGGAACCTGACATAACTTCAGTTAGTATGCTCTCCTCTGAGCCAAAGGTATGTACCATAGGAAACTTTATAAATTAAATGCAGAAAAAACATTTTATTGATTCTGACTCTGAGATAAGGGTCAGACATAGTAACTTACTCAAATGAATTAAAATTTGATATCATAGCCTAAAACCTTACGCTGCTTAAATACTTTGTTTTACTTTTCAGCCACGTATCTTGGTGTATACTCGAATGAGTCGAGCTGGTTGAATGGTTTCCACGTGGCTTTACATTCTTCTAAGTGTACTACTAAATATAGAAGATATGTTGAATATTGACATGATTTCTCTCACGTTCTGTGATCACAGAGAGGAGTAAATAGGGTAAAATCTTACAAACTCACTTGGGGTATATTTCACAAGTAATGGGCAAACAAAGGGGGCATAAATGAAGGATTTTGTTATATAAGGAGAAGAAAGCTCCAAATACAGGCCAAAAGTTTGTTTCTAAGCTATAAGTACATATAATTATAAGATTAATAAATATTCCTATGTTTTCATGAGGCAATATCTAATGGCTAGAGAACAAAGTTACGTATTTTAAATCATTCTTTTTCCATTACGGTTACAAACGCTATTACGTTTTGTAGTCTGTAGAATTCAACGCGTGTGACAGAAACAGTTCATGTTACATAATATTTTGGATAAAATCATGTCCCTTTGTGTTTTATAAGATTTTTCGCTTTAAAATAATTTCCCTTACAAACTACTGAGACTTTAAAATATATCAAATAAACACATAGCAAAGTCAAGACTTCCTTTTAGAAAACCACTTCTTCCCAACAAATCATAAAATTTGAGCAAATGTGGCATATTGTAAATTGCATCAAGTAAAGACAAATCAAACACTTCTCTTTTTTATAACTTAAAGGTTTTGATTGACTAAAACGTAATTTCCATGCATTTTTGCATTTGATATTATATTTATATTATTAAATTTGACAAAATATGTATGACCTGATTTTTAATTATTTAAGTAAGTCTGTTCCAAAGCACTATACATATAAGATGTTATGCTTTAAGATATATACGAGGTACTTCCAGAAAGTAAGTTCTGTTTGGTAATTACATGTCTAAAGATACAGACAAATTATTTATTGCACAAAACTTTACAACTCTTCAACTACTTTTTCACATAACTGCCGAAATTTTGCAGGCATTTGTCACAGCGAGGCACAAGTTTTTGTATATCTTCCTCAGAGAGGTTTGCCGTCTGTGTCTTCAACCAGTTGGTAACATTTTCTTTCAGCTCTTCGTCATTGTTGAAGTGTTGATCGCCAAGGAAAGATTTGAGAAGCAAAACCAGATGAAAGTCGCTAGGAGCGAGGTCAGGGCTCTGCGGGGGGTGGTCAAACACGTCCCAGCCAAATCCTTATATGTTGTGAGTGAGTGAGTGAGTGTGTGTTGTTTAAGGGCCCGTCGACAACAAGGTCATTTGGGCCCCAAGTCAATTCTAAAAACTAAAGGTTACACAAAGTTAAAAAGTAAGATAAAATATAAACACTCAACTATTAAAAGCCCATAAAAAACTGATCTCAGTACTAAAAATTTAAAATCTCTAAAATTAATAAATATAAAATACAGGTTACACATGTTTATTAAAACCGATGTTAAAAACAAACCGCAGTGCCTTATCCACGGCCACTGGGTCGTTCCCTAAAATACCGTGCAAGTTAGCTCTTAGGCCCAAAGACTGGCGAACGCGGGTGTACTGCGGGCAATCCAGCAATATATGCCGCACAGTGAGAGGTACTGCACACGGAGCACACACAGGGGCCGGTTCCCCTCTTAATAGATAGCCATGCGTTGCACGTGTGTGCCCAATTCTCAGCCGGGTGAGTATCACCTCGGCCCGCCGGTTATCCCTGCAGGAAGTTGGCCAGGGTTGTACACTCTCCTTTATCGCCCGGAGTTGTGTGCCTTCCAGAGCTGTCCAGGATTGCTGCCAAGCAGATAGAAGCTGGCGACGGAAAAAACGTTGCACATCCTGGTACGGCACCTTAGTTGTTAAACTCCGGGGCAAATGGCAAGCGGACTTAGCAGCCGCGTCCGCCTCCTCGTTCCCGGAAATCCCAATATGGCCTGGGGTCCAAGTAAAAACGAAATGGTATCCGCGACCGAGCATTTGCGAGATCTGGGCCTGTATCTTTAAAACAAGTGTGTGAGTGGCAGTGTGCTGTTGCAAGGCCTGAAGCGCACTCAGGCAGTCAGTGCAGACGATAAAAGAGCCAGGAGCTAACTTGCAAATAAAAAGCAGCAAATAAAAGATGGCATACAGCTCTGCTGAGAAGACCGAAGTGGAGTCCAGAAGTCGAAATTTATGAGCCTCACCGTTAATGAAGAATGCGCAACCCGTAGCGTTACCTAACTGGGAACCGTCTGTAAAGACCGGAACGTAGTTAGGGTAACGGCCCAGTAATTCGGCAAAAAGTTGTTGGAACACCGAATGTGGAGTAGCGAGTCTAGGGTTGTTTGAAAGGGTTAGATCGAACCGCGCACGTTTGAGCTGCCATGCAGGATAAGGGCAGATGGAAGACCTCTCCACGCGAGGCATTCGGAGGCCATGGGAATGTAGGTGATCCCGAAATCTTATTCCCACGGGGCGTGTCCGAGAACCAGGGCGCATATAACGGTGGACTAAATCTGGACACAGAACTGGTTTGAAAGAAGGATGATTGTGATAACTTGCCAACTTCGACACGTATGAGCACAGTAACAGCGAGCGACGAATATGGAGTGGAGGTTCGCCTGAGTCTGCATACAGGCAGTCGACTCGACTGGTGCGGAAAGCTCCTGTGGCAAGGCGGATGCCAGTGTGATGCACGGTGTCTAAAAGGCGAAGTTTAGAGGCGGTCGCTGCGCCATAAATAAAACTGCCATAGTCAAGCTTGGACCGAACCAGAGAGCGGTACAGCCTCAACATTACAGTGCGATCGCCCCCCCCCCCAAGATGCTCCAGATAATACCTTCAGCACCCGAAGAGAACGATCGCAAGAGGCTCGAAGGTGACGAATGTGGTGCTCCCAATTTAGTTGTCGGTCCAAGTAGAGGTCCAAGAACTTCAGGTGCGGGACAAATGGCAGGGGTGTGCCGTTCAAATAAAGATCAGGAGGCGGGTGAATACCTCGTAGGCGGTGAAAGTGGATACACTGCGTCTTCGCAGCTGAAAAACGGAAGCCGGTTTGAAGCGCCCAAGCTGCTAGCTGGGTAATGGTCAGCTGCAGTTGGCGCTCAATGTGATCTATGTTGGCAGACCTATAATAGATAGCGAAGTCGTCAACATAGAGGGATGATGGAATTCCACTTCGAACGGCACTAGTGATGCCGTTAATCGCTACGGCGAAAAGGGTGACGCTCAAAATTGACCCTTGAGGTACACCGTTCTCCTGTATCCGCTCCCGTGATATCGTGTTTCCTATGCGAACCCGAAAACGGCGAAGTTTTAAAAAATTGCATAAAAACTCGGGTAGATGACCATGCATACCGTAACTATGAAGGTTACGGAGTATGCTGTACCGCCAAGTGGTGTCATAGGCCTTCTCCAGGTCGAGGAACACACCCACGGCGTGCTGTTTAAGTAGAAACGCATCGGAAATATACCCCTCAAGGCGTGTTAGATTATCGACACTTGAGCGATGGCGACGAAAACCGCATTGCAAGTTGGACAGATGGTTATGTTTTTCTAGCCACCAATTTAACCGAGCGTTTATCATCCGCTCGAAGGTCTTACAGATGACACTCGTCAGGCAAATGGGGCGGTTAGCTAGATGGAAGCGTGCGGTCCTTTCCGGGTCGAGGGATGGGGATGACAATACCCTCTCGCCAGGAGGAAGGGAAAAACCGCTCATGCCAAATGCGGTTATTAGTGCCTCAGATGGAAGATGTAGCAGCATCTGTCGGTGTACGTCATCGGGACCTGGAGAAGAATCCTTTGCTAACGCCAGAGAATGGGCGAGCTCGGCTGCGGTAAATGGTTGGTTGTACGGCTCGGTGCAGTCACTATTAAAATTAAGTGGTACCCGCTCCGCCTTTTCCTTAATAGGCAGGAAGAGAGCGTCATAGCGGGCAGTTTGGCTCGTGGCAGCAAATGTGGTAGCTAGGGCTTCTGCTATGTCCTGCTCGTTGGTGCACATGGAACCGTTGATGGCAAGGCCGGGAATTACCGTCCGGCGATACTTGCCATACATCCGCCGAACAGCTGACCATACTTGTTGGGTAGAGCTGCGCCGGGAAAGCGAAGACACATAGGCTTCCCAAGATTTACGCTTTGCGTTGCGCAGTATAAAGCGTGCCCTAGCGCGAGAACGTTTGAAGGCGACGAAGTTCCCCTCTGTCGGGTGCCGCTGAAAAACGCGCAAAGCACGTTTCCGTGCTTTGATTGCCAAACTACATTGCTCAGACCACCACGGTACAGGGATACGACGTGGTGTAGGTGAACCTCGAGGAATGCTGGATTCTGCTGCGAGCAGGATCGAGCAAGTAAAATATTCGACCATTTCATCGATGGTGTCGAAACCATCGTCGATGAGGTGTATGAGGGATTGGAATTTTCCCCAGTTAGCTTTGGAAATAATCCAGCGCGGATGTCGAGAAGGTACACATTGGCGACCAGAAAAATGAATGTTAATTGGGTAATGATCACTGCCAAAGAGGTCGGAAAGTACTGACCACTCAAGGAGTGGTACTAATGACGGACTGCAGAAAGAAAGGTCTAGTTCGGAATGTGTACCATAAGCGGATGATAGGAATGTCGGGTCACCAGTATTTAGCAGAAGCAGGTCAGACTTATCGAAGACGTCTACGAGGAGGCATCCACGGGCGTCATCAGTGTCTGATCCCCAGAGCGTGTGCTTGGCATTCAAATCTCCCACAAGGAGTAGTGGTGAGGGGAGCTGAGCCAATAGAGCTAGAAGATCACGCTCTGGAACTATACTGAGCGGCGGCAGGTACATATTACAGATGGTAAAACTGATGCTCTCCAGCTGTATCCGAACGGCCACAGCTTGCAATGGTGTGGTGAGAGGAACGTTGGCGGCTGAGATGTTAGGCGCCACTAAGGTAGCAACGCCACCGCTTGCACGCATACCTGCAAGAGAGTCGCTTCTAAATGCAGAGAAAGAGTGAAGGTGTAACGAGTGATTGGGATGTAAGTGGGTTTCCTGGAGGCAAATAATTGAGGTGACTGTTGAGAAACTAAATGTTGTAGGTCTTGAGCACGAGCGGAAAACCATTGACATTCCACTGGATTATTTCCATGAAGAGTTTTTAACGGGCCGTTTTAACTTTTTTCTAGACCTTGGCTGACTTGGGCCCTACGACTCGAAAATCGTTAGCCTCCTGTGACTCCGCTGATGTTCGGGAGTCAGAACTCCTACGGCTCGTAGAACGAGACCGGGATCTAATCGAAGGCGAGCGACTTTGCGATCTATGTTGTGGCCGGGATCGGTTTTTCACTATTACCACTGGATTGTTGTTACTCGGTGATGGCTTGGTGGCTGGAGTCTGTGCGGCTGAAACGGAGGCTGTGCTGGTGGATATACAAGCAGTCTGAGACGTGGGTTTAACGGCTAGAAAGTCAGTCTGCGTGGATGCGTGAGCGACAGGGACGTGTTGAACAGCAACAGTGGTGTTGGGAGTACGGCGAGCTACTGATGCATATCCAGTAGCAGTGTTAGGAGGCTTCAGTTGTTCGAAGCGCCGCCGTGCCTCTGGGAAAGTCAGGCGTTCCTTTACACGTAGCTCCTGAATGCTCTTTTCGTCCATGAATCTAGGGCACTGTCGCGAACTAGAGGGGTGACTGCCGCCACAGTTCACGCAACAAGGTGTTCGACTGCAGTTTGGATCGTCGTGCTTCGGTAGGCCACATTGCTCACAAAGAGCAGGATTGGTACATGTGACCTTAGTATGTCCGAACCGCTGACATTGGAAACAGCGCATGGGGTTCGGAACATACTGGCGGACGCTAGCACGTTCATAGCCGCAATAGATGTACTCGGGTAGCTTAGTCCCGGCGAAAGTAAGAAAAACCGTACGTGGCGGGTACTCCTTGCCATCTTGTTTTCGAGTTAGCCGGTACGCCTGACAAACGAGTTGGTCGGAGAGGCAACTTACTATTTCCTCATTCGCAAGACCATCCAAGCTGGAGGTGGTGACTACTCCTCTGCAGTTGTTAAGGATTTTGTGTGGGACTACCCGGATCGGGTAGGAGCCCAACAAAGTCGCCTTTTGCAGTTTTTTAGATTGGTCCGCTGTTGTGGTCTCTAATAGTAAGCTGCCGTCTCGAAGACCGGTAGCGTTTTTTACAGGGCCACTGATTTTATCAAGCTCACGTTTTATATAGAATGGACTAATATCTTTAAAGGTTTTGCCATCACATGCCAAGGTCATCAATAAATATGGGTCAATGAAAGAGGTTTTGCGCGGAGACATGATGATATAGCCCCCCATCCGGCACCGTCGGCGTCAGCCTGCCATCCGGGGGTTAAAGAAAAAAGGCACCGAATCTTCACGGTCTGTGCCGTCATGGGGACCTCACCCATGACCGATCTCATTTGTACCTCAGAAAAGCTACCCTTCAATATCCACTGCTTGTCCGTATGGATAAACCGTTCACCACGCACACCCCGGCTTTATGCCCCTACCACAGCAATAACCGCCTGTGGCTCCCCACTTTAGGCCGCGCTGCGCATAAAGGGCACACGCGGATTCAGGGGACTTGTGGTTGATTACACCGGGGTTCCGTCAGCGGTAACACGTCCGGTCCGTGATACTAACCCAACGACAAAACACGGCCGTCGGGAGATTAACACAGACCGGGCCCTCAAGGAGCTACGTGGGTGTACTTGACGGTGTGGACGGGCTCCGCACCTAAGGCTACACATAGGGGCAGTGCGAACGGTCCGCTCAACCTTCACTTTTGAGACCTCCGGAGAGCACACATGTCGGAAGCCGCGCTGAAAACCGTGGGACAGAACCACGGAGATAGGAGAGATCCCTGCTGGTGAGACAGGAGTTATAAACCTAAGAACTTACGTGCTAATAAGAATAATAAAGAACTAGAAGAGGAAGAATGTGATGCTTACTGACAGGCAGTAGCTACACGTGGCACAGTTGATGGAGATGAAGGGGATGAATTGAGGGTGAATGGCTAGGGACCCCGGGATCGCTAATCCCGTACCCACCGTAGTAGGTCCCTGGGGGAAAATACCAGAGCCTCTTCTGCCAGTTTTCGGGGTTACTGATGGGCCTTCTCGGCAGCCGTAGCGGTCCTGGGGTACACCAAGTCCCCACCGTACATCACCCCATCAGTCGGTCCCCTACTTCCTGTTGCCCACCCCTCGGGACGAGGACCACAGAGGTTGGATTTTGAGGGGCTCCTTATAGGTTGTTTTTCGTCGCATTTGCAGTGTGTGGTCGTGCGTTGTCGCGAATAAACCACAACACCTTTTGACAGCATTCCTCGGCGCTTATCCTGTATTGCGCGGCGCAATTTCCTAAGTCTCGCAATAAACATCTGCTTTCATTGTTTACCACGCGGTAAGTAATCAATGAGTAGGACGCCTTTCCTGTCCCAGAACACTGTGCACGTCATTTTTCGAGGTGTCAAGATTTGTTTCGGCTTAACCTTTGCTGGGCATGAGGTGTGCCTCCACTCCATTGATTGACGCTTACTTTTAGGGGTGTCATAGGAAACCCAAGTTTCATCTCCTGTGACTGTGCCAGAAATTCTTCGCCAACTTCATCATAACGGGTCAAAAACTGAAGTGCACTACCCATCCGTTTTGTTTTGAGTTGCTCAGTAAGAACCTTTGGCACCCAACGTGAACAAAGTTTACGAAATTTCAGTTTCTCGTGTAACATTTTCATGAAACAGCGATCGTGAGATTTGGGGAAATTCCATAGCGAATGGGTGCATTATAATTTGGTGATTGGCGTTTTGCCTCCACGTGCTGTTCAGCTGCGAAAACAAGGAGAGGAGATAAACACGTCACTGACACGTCATTGCCGTCACCTAGCAACCAGAAATCCACCAATCAAAAGTAAACTGTTGCCATAGCAACCCGAGCCGCTTATCCTATGTTGCCAACTCTATCGCACTACATCACGTGCTTTATGCATGACGCTATTCTATCGGCATGTTGAGGTTTACAGTAAACAGACACTGCTCCTATTGTTGCTTCGCTTATGAATCAGTAGTATCTCAATACCGTCGTCGTTCGTTGCCCTTTATTATGATACGGTATGCGTTGTTGGAAGGGAACAGGTGTGGATTTAGTTTCAAGGAATAGCTTATGACGTTTTCTGGGTCAATGACCAACCTTTACAGTTTAGTGACCAACCCTTACTTAGGGTATTTTTCCCTGTCATCACTGCCAAACTAAGAGTGTACTGCTTCAGGAAATGAATGTTTCACAGAGTGTAAACAGCTTTACATTTTTGCAATATAATTCGTGTGTTTCAGTGATCAACTTAAACGTTTCTGTGATCAACTTTAGTGTTTCTGTGATCAACTTTAATATTTAGCTAATAATCGTTACTCATGGCTACCGCAAACACTTGTGCTACAGAAACAGACACAAAGAAGCTATCTGCGAAGACCACAAAAATGTTTTTGGGCACGGAATCCCAATTAAAGGACAAGCAAGGGAAATTGTATGTTCCGTAAGAAAATATTTTGAGGATGAAAGAGACAATGGGAGTCCAATAATTCCCGTTTCAAAAGTACTGGACAGAACCTCAGCTGCTGTTGGTGTGAGTAAGAATACCATAGTTAGAGTAGGGAAAGAGAAATACGCTACTGAAGAAAATCAGGCATGTACATCGCGGTTACAAACTCGTATGCTCTACTTAGGTAACTGCTCACTTAAACGTGTAGACAGTCTTACGGCAATCTTACGATTAATACTGCAGTATGCAAATTTCTAGGAATATGTGCGTGTGCATTACTGCAACTGACTGCAACCGAACTTCCACCTCTCCTCTACCCGTCACCTTCATTGCCTAGCACGTGGAGAGGGACGGTTAAGTGGCAACGCTGCTATCCCCTCTCTTTCCCCACTCCTTCAACCGTCAATCACCAACTTATAATGCACCCATAATAATTGTAAACTTGCGGTTTTCCTGGATCATGTCATCAATCGCGTGAACCAGTTCTTCTGTACCCAACGTCCTTCATTGAACTGTCGGACCCATCTTCTTAGCATTGTATCACTCGTCGCATTTTACCGTAAACTTCGCAAATTTTCCAATAAATTTCGATTGCTTTCACTTTCCTAACATTCAGAAAACGAATCACAGATCTGATTTCAAAATCGGTGGGATTTTCAATCAACACCGACATTGTAAACAAGCACAACAGAGCGTATATGGTTGACAGCGATCTCACAACGGCGCACGTTTATTCTCCTTAATACAGAGCGTCTACCACGCAAGTGCAGAGCTGCGATCGCAACGTTGCAGCGGAGATAAATTGAAACAGAGCTTACTTTCTGGACGCCTCTTGTATTTCACAAACTTTTGGGGTTTTTGTTCATATTTTCATATTTTCGTAACGTTTATTTCTTACTTTTTCAGCGCCTGCTAATTTATATGGCGACCATGAGGTAACGAGGTTACCAAGAATGTATACCACAGTATTCCTGAAGGTATGAAATACCTTGTCAAGCTGAGTGCAGACGACTATTTTTGGAGGGGAAGCATAAGTTTAAAAATTAAAGTAAAATATTATTATCGATTTTCTTAAAAAAGTAATCAATCTGTTTATATGTGTAATTAAATAGCTCGACGTTCAAAACAAATTTAGGCGTGTCCATTCGTTTAGGAGGCTAATAGGGCAATTCTCTTTATTTCAATCTAAATAATTAGCAAAACTTACACTTCATCTGAAGCAGTAGGAAATTGCAAAAATTATGCTGTCCTTTTTTATTTTAGTATTGTTTAATGACCTTACTATAGAAAACATAGACAGTGGCCCTGGTAAATAATGAAAAAAATAGGAGGAAAACCTTCCAGGTCTAGGTTTGGTACCTTCCCGGCATTTACCAGTTATGAAGACTGCAAAAATCAGATAAATCTGGGGTATGGAGGAGCCCTTTGCGCGATGTGAAACACGAATTTCCCCATCACGGGTCCATATCTTAGTGGCCTCAGGTATTACGCGTGGTAATAAAAATATTATCACAGGTAATAACATATAGAATACTATATTTCCCGGTTGATTATCGTGTAGAACTCATGTCCCAATAGATCAGCTAACGTAAAACTGTGAGAACCATGAAATAAGGGGAAGATTTATTTTGTGATTCGTTAATCAAAAGTGAAAGCATCAAGATAATAGCCACATCTATATTTTCTTGTTTTGCGTATTTCGTTTAAATACTTCAAGAATGCTGAAGGACTATGATCCATGATCCTGGACTGTTGCATCAGTTAAATGATACTCAGATTAATCCAAAGTCCATAGAGCTTAGACTTACCCGACATTCATCTTGCAGGTGAAGAAAAGAAATCTAAAAATGCCTTAACCTGATGACTTGCCCTGGCCGAGATTCGAACTTGGGACCTGTTAAAACGTGAGGTAGACACTCTACCATCTGCGCTATCGCGACATGAATTTCTGTCACAATCAAGAGAGAGGGAGAGAGAAAGATAAAAAGAATGTTAAAATTTGCAATACCATCTCATAATGACTACAAAGCTATTTCCACATCTAATGAATAAATATTTTACCGTGGTCATTCGTTGAATTCATTTCTTGTCTGCTTTTTTCAACTTGCATTTACGCAGCGCAAGTACTCTCTGACATAAGTTTACTGACAAACTCATTCCTTCGCTTCTAAACCTTTAAAAGAAAATATTTAACCCTAAATCAAAAATAAAAAAGGTAGAAATGAAAATGGATGTTGAAACTTTATTAATGTTTTTACCAATTAATAATTTAAATTCTTCATGAAGTTTATTAATAACACTGGACAACAATGAAAATGTTTGGGGCTCAAAAATAGTGAATTTACATGTATTTCCATCTGCTGAATTAAAAAATCACCATAAAAATGATAGCTTAGCTCCTGTTTTAAAGATAAAGTGACATTTCATTTTTTAGAAAGAAGTTTTTAAATTTGGGGGTATTTTATTGGAAGTTGAAAAACCTGTCGAATAAAAAAACACAGTCAGAGAGAAATTTTGAAAATTAAGTGACGCAAAAGTTAAGGAAGGCCTTTTTGTCGGACCGCAAAAAAGAGAACTTGTAAAGGATCCTGCATTTGACAAAGTTTTGGAGGGGAAAGAAAAGGAAGCTTGGGAAACCTTCAAGGGTGCTGTTCATGGTTTTTTAGGTAACAAAATAAATGACAACCACAAGTATTTGGTGACAGTACTGAGCAAAAATACCGTAACCTTGGATGCAACATGTCCCTTAAGATCCACTTCTCCACTCTCACCTAGACTTTTTCCCTCCTAGTTGTGGAGCTGTTAGTGATGAACATGGGGAGAGATTCCATTAGGACATTTCTGTTATGGAACAAAGATATCAGGGCCGTTGGCATGAAGTAATGCTTGCGGATTACTGTTGGTCTTTGTGTAGGAATTCTACGGAACTCCATCACAAGAGGCAAGCTAAAAGACGACGAAGTCAATAGGCCACCACATGATTCTCTTCAGACACGACTATCTTCGAGGTATTTTTCCAGAAATGTATAACTATTGGCATTTTAATTACCAGTTAAAAAATCAAATGCACTTTCATTGTTGTTAGCATATATGTATCCTTTTCTCTAAATCCGTTAATATGTAATACTTCCACCTTGTGTATATCATAGAAACTAGAATTAATAAAGATTTGTCATTGACATATTTGTTTTTCTCAACCCAAAATTAGTAGGAATTGCGTCATGAAGTGCCCAGTGCAATTAAGTCTCATAGAATTGTGCGTTCGACATCTGCAACAATCGCCTGTTCTATTGCAATTACTTGTTTATCAATTCCACGAACCATCTTCTTTCTTTGTACTCTTTTCTAACTCTCTGGCTTATTCGTGAATTGTCTTACTGAACTTAAAAGTCTATCAGTGATCTTCTTATATAGGAACTGGATTTCCTCCAAAGTTTATTTTTCTCTATCTCTTATATAAATGCTAACATCCTAAGAGACATACAGAAAACTGGTAAATGTTGCACGTTTTTTCGTATGCACTCTGTAACATAAAATGCAACCTTTAGCCTAATAGTTTCAGGACTCTTTGTCTCATTATATTTGTACAAAAATAATGAAAAAACCATCAGCGCTCTGTAGAGCTATATGTATTTTCTCATCCTAACAAGATTACAATGTTTCATTCTACCGCAGGGAAAACATTTTAATTCAAATGATAATAAACTCCTAATTATTGTGTGTTTCAAATGGGAAGTTGTTTGTCCTTGACCCATTCGGGGTCCTGAGGTGTTGTACTGCATTCCCTCTCATTCAATCTCTAATAACTACTATTCACACTAAAACAGAAATTAAGATTTTGTAAAAACTGATCGATGAGGAAGGAGAGAGTAATGTATTTAACATAACCGTAAAAATCCATTATTTTAGCTCAAATAGTTTTCTTAATACAAATAAATAAAGTACAAGCCATTATATTATAGCAATGTATTACGACGTAAGCACTGTAATGGATATCATTATTGGTTTGAAATGTATGCGTGAACTTATATTTGAAATTACTCAGAACCGAAACGTAAACATTTGGCATGACGCGGTAAAAGAAATATGCACTTTGAATAAACCAAGGTGTTTGTTAAATTCGATGAGAGGAAACGATACACTTCTTGCTAGTCTGGCAGAACGTGTCTGGTCACATATCTTTGTTTATGAATGGTTCGTAATCTCTATTTACTCTAGAGTTCAAAGCAGCGTTATTCACATACTCTTCCATGAAAAAGTCTATCAGCTGGATCAATGAGACGCGATCCACCTTCCCCCTTTACTACTGCTAGAACAATCCAATAGAGTTAATGTGGGCTCAAATTATGTTGCAAACAGAAATAATATATTTAAACTGACTGACGTTGAACGACTTATTCACGAAGAAATTGACAAGGAACACAACATGACTGGGAAAACTGCGTGAGATATAAGATAAACTACAAGAAGATGACTTTTGGAAAGAAATAGCACGCAGCAAGGTTTTGGAACCTATCATCATAATTTGCAGTACTCAAGCTTTGAAGACAATGACAATGACGAATTATCTCTTAACGTAAGTAACATTCACATCTATGCGGATGCACCGCTGATATATTCGTTGGGTTAGAAAAATAAGTAATTCATAAGCCATACTTATCTTTAAACTAAATATTTAAAACATTTGTTTAATATACGACACTTATGTTGCAATCGTGATTACAACTGCATTATTATAAAACTTTGGAAATTTCTGTTTGCGTTCCCATACGTTTAGCGGCACGAATCCACGCAAGTGTGCGAGAGAGAGAGAGAGAGAGAGAGGGAAATATAAAAAGAGTGAGGATAACAAGGTGGCAACGGTGAAGGCTCTAACGCATCTGATTGGCTACAGGCGAGAACTCTTCCCATTTGAAACACATAATAAATGCTGCTTTATAAGCCAAATGGCACTGAACAGGGCCGCTCAAATTGAAATAGATAAAATTTACTGCAACGGGTCTTATAATTATAAAAATATTTCTTAGGTACAATTGTTTCAATTTCAATGCAACTCTGTGTGTTATCGGTGTATTAACGTACCATCTAGGGCAACGCAGTCAGTCCTTGCATGGGCCCCGGGAAGCCTTTAACGCTATGCACTCAGGTCCGGTCCACGAGATCAAAGAGACCAGCGGGTGGTCGTTAGAAACCAAAGACACGTCTCAGCAAGCAATTCCACCTCTGCAGCTATCCATCAGGCGAACCAAAGCAGGGATCCTAACTGCACTATTCCCGAGATTGGTCGCTTTCCTAAAGGACACGTAACTCGTGCTACCTGTGATGAAGGTATCCTGTGTGATCCATGGGAAATGGAACAACACGTAGCTGGAATTACAATCATATTGTAGGTATCGCAAATTGGTCTTTCGTTTCAGGTAATTCTGTGAACTTTAATAAATGAAGAGTATATACAGAATAAATTAGTAACTAGTGAAATATTGTTAGTGATAGATAGAATTTCATTTGCCACTGAACCTATACAATTTTTAATAGGCTTTGTCATACAGTATAAAAGTGCATCATTGTAGTATCTAACCTGTAACAATTATAAATCAAAATATCCATTTAAGTCATAAAAACAATTGTCAAATAAGAGTTTCTTAAGACTGCTTTTAAAACTAAGACAGTTTTACACAGAATTTAGAAGTCTATTGTAAAGTTTCAAACTAATACAGAGATGATTATTCAATGATTTAGTTAGTCTACATGATGGTATTAAGCATGCTCCCCTAGTGTGGCTATGTACAACATTATGTGAAATTAAATGCCAGGTCAGGAGATGGCGCGAGTATAGAAAATTGTGCCAAAGAAACGTAACTAATTAACTTTATTATCAAGCTGTATTGATATTTGCTTCTTAATTCGACGGAGTTCCATTTTTAAGGCCGGTTTCCAAGAGGAGCTGAACTGAAATGCAGCATCACGATTAAGCGTGCTCCTTTCAGAGGAAAACACCAAAGCCTCCTTAATTCTCCGCTCCCAGTAACTGTTACATTTTTCCAAGATGGTCGTCTCCCGAAAATTGGCTCTAAGGTCGTTATCAAAACAACGTTCTGCCAGCCTAGACTTCTCAGGTTATATTAAACTAATGCTCCATTCATGTTCCATTATTCTAGTAGCGTTGGTCCTTCCGCTATGTCCTATATACGGTGTCCCAGATTCACAGGGAATGCGATACACTCCTGGAACTTGGAAGTCCAGTTTGTCTTTCACTGGTCTGAACAGCTGTTTAATCTTCGGAGGTGGTTTGTGGATGGTCTTGATGTATTTGGCGAGAATTCTGCTGATTCTGCCGGATAGATTAAGTAGTTACGTTTCTTTGACACAATTTTCTATATTCACGCCATATTCTGACCTGGCATTTAATTTAACAAAAACAGTCTTTTGTTCAGTAATGCGAATTTTGATAGTGTTTTGTCTTTGTTTATATTTGTATTATATCCAGTATTTCATTTCGGTTATAACATTTTATAAATATTCTTATGATGGGAGAGATGCACACTCCCGAAACTTTGATATCTAATTTTCTTTTCACTTGGCTGGCTGCGCGAGAAGAAAGTGAGCGCATTCGTCGCCAGGAAAGCTTCAGCTCTTATTTTGACTTATCAGAATTGATTGATTTACTCTCGTTCAACTGATAAACCGTAGGAAAGCGATGTCCTACAACCCAGAAATATAAATATCGCTAATTTACACAATTTTCGATACATTCATTATTAGCAGTTTAAATCAAATATTTTATGCTTTGTAGAATTTCGAAATCTTATTTAGCTTATTTACTCTAGTCATGGAAATATTGGACATTCTATTCAGTAAATAATGAACCTGATTTTATATATTTAGCTATAACTTCTGCTTCCTCTTCCCGCTTATACTTAGAAAAATGTACCAGATGGCTCAACTGGCCCATCCTTCGTGTAGGCAGATACCTCTTCGTGCGTAAAATTGAGCTTTTTTTCTCCTTTTTTGTAGTTTACGTCCTCCAATGTTAAGTCATTTCGGGCGGTGAATGAATAGGGTGGTATGATTCTCAAATGAGTCCGGGGTCCAAGGAGCTTAGCCTTACCCGACATTCGTCTTTGAAGGATAAGGGAAACCCCCGGAAAAACCTTATCCAGGTAACTCACCCTGACCGAGATTCAAACTTGGGACCTCTTGAACGTGAGGCAGACACGCTACCATCTACGCTACCGAGGCAGGCGCTAAAGGAGCTGCTGAACGAAACGGGTAGCTCTAGTAGCACGGCTGTGGCGTGTGCGGACTTGGTTCTGCTCCAATTGACAAAAGGCAGTTCCCAGAATTGAAACAGCCTATGTAGTCCGCTCACATCACTGCCAACCTTTAACTGGAATTTCCCCGTTGCTTTCTGCAACTGTTTTAACGCACGAAGAGATATCTGTTTACATAAAGGACGGCCCAGCTGGGCTATATGTTATGTAATAATTTTTGCAAATTGAAAGCAGACAATTAGTTTCTTATGGAACAGTAAAGAATGTCATACACATGCAAATAATCTTACTTTCATAGTATATTTGCTGCAACACACCAATTTAAAGCCTTTTAATTCTTAATTAATCTACCTACTTTAAGTGTCGAAGTATTGTACTCTGTCTAAAATTACGTTATGGATATTTCTCAGAAATATTACATATAAAATCGGTGAATCCAGAAAGCATTTTTAGAAAAAAATCAATTCATGAAGATATTGGTTCACAATGTCTTTGGAGTTGTGAATATGCTGAGATGTTGAATTGAACAATTGTTTCTTAAAGACATTTCTGGAATTTAATAACAATACTCCAGTTAATCTTCCAATTGTAAAAAGGAAAATAAATGCTAAAGCTCATAAAGATACTAGGTCTGTGTAATGCACATCTTCATTTGTTTCTACTAAGACTAACATTTTACTTTTACTATAATGCTAAGTTACTGTTCAATGGTGTATTTCTATGTCAGCATTTATGAATCGATTCCTTCAAACATGTACATCACTAACGTGAAACACAAAAAACCCTGGGGAAACCTAGAGGCCTAAAATATAGATCCCGCATTTTACATAGGTTTATGAAATGCCTTATACCTAATATTAAACTAAAAACAAACTCATTCGACTGTAGTATTAGATATCGCAATTTCAACAGCTTCGGAAGCCTCCGGGTAGAAAAAATAGAGCAAAATGATTAAAAGACGTTGATCGCTTTGATTACACGAGTGCTGTTCAATAAAGAATGATCATAAATAATTTTACGGTCATAATTTCTTGAACTAAAATTCAAGCTTATTATATTGTGTTTGCTTAATGTGAAACAAACACGCCGTAGTAGTTTCATTGTTGGTACTCCTGGTTCCCACCTGTGAGAACCAGGTAACTTCACAAATGTTCAGTATCGCCTACCACTGCAATGGAGGTAACACGCGAGGAACAATATGTGGCTTAGAAATTCTGCTTTCGTCTCAACAAAACTTCATTTGAGGTCTGTAAAATGTTACAGGAGGTCTATGGAGAGTCTGTTCATCCCTACAGCACAGCTCGAAGGTCATTTAAAATGTTTAGAGAGGGGAGACAATCAATTTCAAAGGAAGGTGGACCAGGTGCTCCAGTTACTGCTCTTACGGAAGAAAACATCAATACTGCTGCTGCCATTGAATTACCTTAAGATCACTTTCGGAAATACCGAACATTTCATTGGGTGCCACCCACACATTGTTGACAGAAACATTACACATGAGACGTGTTTGTGCAAAATAGGTTCCAAGACTGTTGATTCCCGAGCAAAAGGACATTCGCATGCAGGTCTGTATGCAGTTAAAGTTGATGTTAGAGGAAGATCCGGAGTTTCTTTCAAACGTAATCACTGCTGATGAAACTTGGCTATATTATTTTGAACCTGAGAGCAAACAGCAGCGCTCAGTGTGGAAATCTCCTTCATCACCAATCCCCAAGAAAGCAAAAGTGGTTGTTTCTACTGGGAAAGTTATATTCACCTCATTCTTTGCAGGCTGGATGCAAAGAATTCATCTCATCTACATTTCCGTGAAGCAGGCTGGATTCTGCACCACGATAATGTGCGGCCGCATACTCCTAATTTTGTTACTGAATATCTTGCAAAAATCATTTTGAAGTGCATTCCTCACCCTCCCTATAGTCCGGATTTAACACCACGTGACTTTTTCTATTCCCTAACTTGAAGAAACGCCTTTGTGGGAGGCGTTTCCCATCATCAGAAGCAGTTGTGAAGGCTGCGGTGGCGATTTTGAAGGATCTCTCCCAAAATTGTTTGCAGAATATTTTTGAAGACTGGCAGAAACGCTGGGACAAGTGCATCGTATTTAGGGGAGACTAATTTGAGAAGGGCCATCAAAATTATGAGGATGGGTAAAAGAACTTTGTCAAAAAACAATAGTGATCATTCTTTATTTAACAGCCCTCCTACTAATAATTTATTAGTCATAATTTAATAAATTATTTAACGCAACGTGCATAGTGAAATCTTTTGACGTACAGAATAATTTTGCTTAATGCTCAGCAGGCAAACTCTTTATATAAGTGTCATTGAACTTTTCAAAGGTTGACATTATTTGAAAAATTAACATATTCTCTGGAAATAATAACTGGCAAAGGAATTTGTCTCATTAATACATAAAGATTTCAAAACGTCATGTATTTTAACTAAAGCTGTGTTATTTATAACCCTTTGAATGGTAAAAGCTGCATTGAAGGAATAGTCATTTCAGAAAATGTTTATCGTTCTCCATAATAAAAGTTTGACATACAGTTTTAACAGCTCTTGCGTAGTATATACTGACTTCGTCTGTTAACAATTGACAGTTGTGACAGTCTCCCATGTTGTACATTGCCAAATTATTTATGATAATGAAAAAGGTAGTTTCTGTATCTCACATAATCGTCTTTAAGCAATTAGAAGTTGTTCATGTCTGTAGTGCAGCAAGCAAAACGTCGTTTATGCACGTAAAGGTTTCATCAGGAAGAAATAACTGGTTGTTTTTGAAGGGTGGGAACTTTGAGGTGCAAATGGTCTCTAGGTGCAATAAGTGAAACACGTTCATCACAGCAATGGAGAGAGAGATATCATCCAAGTTCCGGACATACCACGGCACATCTAGAGCGTTGGATTCTTAGCATGACTGCAGCCTGAAGATTCACTCAGTCCAAGCGGAAATATAAACTTTGCCATAAACCTGAGAATTTCACGATTCGCAACTAAAACTGTGCTTAAAATATTTCTGCACGAATTACTTAACTAGACGTGGTACAGATATTTTTTCTGTCACTTATTCTCGTGTTTATGGTTACATAAATCGTCTAATTTACTTATTATTCATGAGAAACATGCTATCATTAAACATGATATAAACATCGAATTATTTGAACGCATATATTATTTTAGATTATGCACGTGATAGTTGAGTAGGTATTTGGACAAGCTCTTAAAGAACTTAACGAATATGGCAAGACACGTTCAAAGCTAGAATTTTCCACTGTTTATCTCGACTTTGTTTTCCGTGCTTGACACCTATTTCTAATTTCTTACACATAAACTTCATTCCTACCTTAAGGTTCTTTACCATTCATTTAATATAAAGTAAATTATTTTACTACATTTTTAATTACTACTAGACCCTCTTGCCTAAACTAGATATATATTCAATAGCGCAACAACTTTAATAATAATGGCTTTAAATTATTCATGCATTTCATTACAAAACTTTGATATTCAAATTGTTTTAATGCTTCTCGATTGCAAAAGTTCTCAAAATCTCCTAATTTCTGCAAACTCAAGATAATAATTCATAATAATTGTTCTTTCATTATCGTCCTTTATTACTTTTGCTTCTTTCTCTTTATGTAAAGACAAGCACACACAGTATGGATTGTCAACTGACGTCAAGAATTTTGGATTTGACCAACACCTTTGCTTCATGTTAATACGACGGTGGGTCAAGAAGTAATGCCTCTTATTTTTTTCTCACTTAAATAAGTAAGTTATCTGAAAACTTTGATTTTGGCGCAATTCCTCAAACCTTCTTCTCCAATCCCCTGCAGTATTAACTTCCTAAGTCAACAGGTGGCAGCACTGCATCCTCTTGCAAAATGACTGACGTCAACATTCGTATTAGACAGCGTTCTGTGATTGATTTGTTGACTGCGGTAGGTGAAACGCCAATTCGCATTTACGAAAGGCTAAAAAATGTGTACGGTGATGCAACGATGGATGTCAGCACTGTTAGACGATGGGTTCGTCGCTGTAACGAAGCTGAAGGGCAAACACCATTGCCAGATGAAAAGCGAAGCGGCGGGCCGGTGACTGCAGTGACTCCATGCAACATTCAGCGAGTCGATAACATCATTCGTGGTGATCGCCGGGTAACAACAGGTGAATTGTGTCGCATTACCTCCATCAGTAAAGGCAGTGTAATGACGATTATTCAACAACTGGGTCACTCAAAAGTTTGTTCACGTTGGGTACCAAAAATTTTAACCGCCCAAAACAAAGAAAGAAGGAAAACAATAGCCTCCGAACACTTGCAACGCTTCAATTTGGAGGAAGAGGAGTTTCTGGAAATAAATGTTACTGGAGACGAAACGTGGGTTCATATTTTTGAACCTGAATCACCAGAATCAACGTCACCGAAGAAAAAAAAATCAAAGCTCAGCGGTCGGCAGGGAAAGTTATGGCGACAGTGTTTTGGAATAAAGAGGGTGTGCTTATGAGTGATCTTTTGGAGCAGGGATGCACAATAAATTCTGAACAACACGTCAGATCTCTCAAAAAGCTGAAAGCACGTCTTCGATTAGTTCGCCCAACAAAAACTATGGCGGATATTCTTCTTTGGCTTGACAATGCAAGACCACACACCAGCCGTTACACCACTGCAGAAATTGAGAAATTGGGATGGCAAGTCTTACCTCGTCCCCGCTACAGCCCTGAACTAGCACCATCAGACTTCCGTCTGTTCGGAACACTAAAGGAAGCTCATTGTGGGATCATTTTGAAGATGAGGAGGCTGTGAAAATGTCCGTGTTTCAATGGCTTAGGAAGCAAGACCGTGTTTTACCACACTGGAATACATGCCCTAGTTAAAAGGTGGACCAAAACTGTGGAAAAGGATGGAGATTGTATTGTATAGTGACAAATTAATCGACAATTTTGTAGTTTTCAAGCTATGTAAATTGGATTCAATTTTCTTGGAATATAAAAGAGAAAATAAATAGGAGGTATTACTTTTGACCCACCCTCTTATTTACCCTCCTCTTTCATCTCCTTCTTGTGCAAACCCTACTGTTCTTAAGCATTGGTTCAGAACTTTTTATCAATTATTCACATTTACCTTATACATTTCTTTTATGTATACTATCGTCTTCCTCAATTTTGTGCCGTACTTGCTATTCTGTTTTCCTGTTTAACTCCAATATTCATCTTTCCTCTCATCAATCTCCTATTTACCTTGTTGACTGAGGTAAAATCACGTGCCGCCCATATAAAGTACTTCTAATAACATATGTTGTACTTGATTTATCACTACTTCATTCCAATCTTGTCAGGCTGCTCCTTCCGTAAGGGCGTGCTGTATCTGTGGTTACAACGAGGGTTGACACAGTATTAGCCAATCACCGTTGAAGCACGCCACATCCATCCCCAGAGCTCAAGAACTGAGAGGTAACCTTAATTCAAGTATAGCCTCTGTGGTGCCGTTTTTTGCAGTAACACGGTTTTAAATAAATGTCAGCATGAGAACATAAACTTGTCTCTATTCCGTTGGGCATAGCGCAATTCCGCTACGGTTGACAACACTGCTCGCAGTAGTAAACAAACTTCAACGTGAGAAAAACTCACTCAGAGGCAGGATCTTCTCATCTCTGAATTTAAAGTAGGGAAATATTTGCACTCAAAACAAGGTTTATCAATTATTCTTCTTATAAGGAAGTATACATAACCATTTGGAACTGAGAATGCAGTTACACGTGCTGAGTATTTCTCATCCCCTTGTTTCCCTGTATAGAATGCACAAATTTACATTTGGATCGAATCCGAGGAATTGTGTGCATGCCATTCACAATCACATTTCAGCAGTAGCGCGATACCTTAGTTGGTATTCCTGTTTCACGTATGGAATATTAATAGGGTTGAGGTAGGCGATAGAAAACTCCAGACATTCCGCCAGCTGCATGTAAAGAGGCACTTAAAGGCAACAAAGAAAGCGCATTTTCCCATTACGTGCCTTGATTACTTCTCTCCGAGTCTTGATGAATGCCGAAAGCGCTTTGCTACATTGAACTCAAAAATGGGTTTTGTTTCACATTTAAAAATTAGGGTTTATTGCAAAATTTACCAATAGCCTGCGTTCTGAATGTAAAGGCAGTAACGATTGCGGCGGATAAGCTTGTGTGTTTTAAAATGCAATACCGGAATTATTGAAGAGTGAAGTTTTTTTTTTAAATTTATAAGGGATTGATAGAGAGATAAATAATTGTAATACATAATTCCCATGTGTTGGAGTCAAGGTATAATGTAACAAGGCTGGCATGCATTACCCAGGCCATGTAAGACTTTGTCAGAAGACAGAAGCCATCAACAATGCAATTCAAGAATGTAGCGGTGAACACAACTCATCCTTGGTTCACATAAGCTTGCCCCGTATCTCTTAACGGTCACGTGACCTTATCATCTCTCATTGGCTGCTATTGCAGTATAGACTGTTGTGCGGTAAAAAGTAGTTCGTTATTTAACATAGTGATATATCTTTATATGTTGGAAGAGTATTGTCAAATTTATATTTTCGTAACTGTTTGAATTAAATATACTACGCAACAGAGCTGATTTATCGGAAATGCATGTTAATGCTTCAGCGAAGTAAAGAGGAGTTTCCTTTGCTCTGAAGCACATGGCACGATAACACGTGATTTAGCGGTAGTGATGACATATTTGTTTATATGACTTTTATCACTGACCTTGCTTTGAACTGCATTAGTCATATATCACCATTCGAAAGTGTGTTCTGCCGAGTGCGAGAGCTAAATTATTTTATTGATCGTTTACTGCGCGTGTACTTATATGTATAATGGCAGAGTCTATCGCCAGTTTTTCGCTAAGGCATTGCAAGGTAAAACCTTTACAAAGCGACAAAAAAAGAATTGTGGTGCATGTGTTTAACGCACTCACAGAGAAGAATCCGTCTATGTCAGTGAGAGAAGTCGAACAAATGTGCTCTGAACTTACAGGTGTTGGAACATCACAACGTGAAATTGAAACAACAGGAAAACTTACCACTTCATTGGGTGATATTGCTGTGTGGCGAAGACGTTATTTAAGGGCCATTAGACTGTACCGAGATACAAGTCACAAAATATACTACCTTGACGAGACTAGGGTGAATGAAGGACACACGACAATAATGGCGTGACACGACTTTTAAGACTGAAAGACAAGTATTTTCGCAAGGTATGTGTGCTCGTTTAAAAAATCCCAGTGGAAAAGGCCGAAGGTCTTTCATTATAAACTTGTTTCAGTTTCATTACTCATTCATTGAGTTTAAACTTGCTCAGTTTCATTATAAACTTGTATTTTTGCATGCCTTCATATTCTTATTTGTATGATTTTATGGCTCTTCCTGGAAATTATTATGACGTTTACTGAATGTTTAAATGTGACGTGAAGGCACCGTCTATTGCCTATGACGCGAAAGCATTAGCCAATTAGGGTGAAGGGGAAGGTAGTTGCAGGCGGAGTGATACATGTCAGCAGGGCAAGGTTATATGAAACAGAGATTAGCTAGTAATTAGGTAGCTGTATGCGAGGTCATAGTTACTAATTCACACAGCAAGCTTTTTATAATCAGAATGGGAAAGAAAATCTTCGAATTTCGCAATGACCAATATAAAGTGCGTTTAATAGACGTGTTAGCAGTTTTAAGTCTAGCAGGATAAAGTAGAAAAAATGAAGTGGGTGATGCTTATTTGGCGGCGCTCAAGCTAATAAAAGAGTATATTTTTAAAATGCGCGTCATGTATTCCAGTATTTTATAGTTAGGCATGTTTACTGTGATGGATTTACCAGAGCTCAAGCGTTTAAAGACTGCACGTGTATTATTAGATTTAGCGGTCAAGTGCAAGGGACTTTAAGTTGAACTTTTGCGACCCACGGCAATATATGGTTTATATACATTTTGAAACCGTAAAAGCTTAATATAACAAGAATCGTCCTACATAATTCAATAGCACATTTTAAAAGCTTATTAACTCAAAAAATGGGTCACACGCTTCAAATAGCACAACATTAACTTCCATTAATTTTATCGTAACCTTAACTGCGCTGTTTACCTTCAAAGGCATCCTCTGATGAACAACCCATACGAGAGCTGTTCAATAAAGAATGATAACATTTTTTGACAGCGTACCTTTACTCATCTTCATAATTTTGATGGTCCTTCTAAAAATAGCTTTCCCTGAATGCAATGCACTTCTCCCAGCGTTTCTGCCAGTCTTCAAAGACATGCTGGCAACTAATTTTTGAGAAATCCCTCAAAATCGCCTCCGCAGCCTTCACCACTGCTTTTGATTATGGATAATGCTTCCCACGAAGGCGTGGGAGCATTAGGAGTAGTGGTGCAGCATCCAGCCTGCTTCACGGAAATGTGGCATCCAATGAAATGTTCAGTATTTCAGAAAGTGATCTTAAGGTAATTTGTCGATCCTCTCTCACAATGGCAGCAGCAGTGTTGATGTTTTCTTCCGTAAGAGCAGTAACTGAAGCACCTGGTCCACCTTCCCTTGAAATTGATTGTCTCCCCTCTTTAAACATTTTAAACCACCTTCGAGCTGTGCTGCAGGGAAGAACAGACTCTCCATAGGCCTCCTGTAACATTGTACAGGCATCAACAGAAGATTTGCTGAGAATTTCAAAGCCGCATATTGTCCCCCGCGTGTTACCTCTATTGCAGCGGTAGACGATACTGAACATATCTGAACTTGCTTAGTTCTCACAGGCGGAATCCAGGAGTACCAACAATGGAACTACTACGGCGTGTTTGTTTCACATTAAGCTAACAAGATACAAAAGATTAAATTTTTAGCCCACCTCGGTAGCGTAGATGGTAGCGTGTCTGCCTCATGTTCAAGAGGTCCCGAGTTCGAATCTCGGTCAGGGTGAGTTACCTGGATAAGGTTTTTTCCCGGGGCATTCCCTTATCCTTTAAGACGAATGTCGGGTAACTCTAAGCTCAATGGACACCGGACTCATTTGACCATCATTTCACCCAGTTCATTCACCGTCCGAAATGACTTAACGTTGGAGGACGTAAATTACAACAACAAAAAATTGAATTTTAGTGCGAAAATTATGACCGTAAAAAAGTTATGATCATTCTTTATTGAACAGCCCTCTTATTTGTAAAGACAGAGAACTTTACAGTGGCATCTCTTTGAGCACTTAGCGATATTTAAACAGATTCAAAAAAAGGCAGCCCTTAATTGATGAGATAGAGCAACAAAAGGTGAACTGGAAAACCAGCTTAAATCAACTAAACGAAAGAAGAACGCAATAAAATTAATTGTAGACATCAATCGAGGGGAAAGAGATATACAGAAGAGATGCCTAAAAAGATTGAGTGGAAAGAGAATATCGGATATTATTTGTAAGCATCAGTAGACGAAAAGGGGATGTGTCCCAAGAAAGAGGTGGGGCTAAACAAAGCGTGAAGACCCAACAGGCATTGATATCTAATATATAAAGTGAAGAAGCGGAATAAGGATATTGTAACGCTTTTGCAGAAGCACTAATGGCTAAATGCACAGCAACAGTGGAGAATCACTGCAGTTTAAAGGGAACATGCCGCAGTCAACACATGCTTGTTTCTCAACATTCCATCTATGCGATTCCTAACAGAGGGCCGCCATGTCTCAACTATTCGCTTCTATAAATCAACATAAAATGAAATCCGTGTGCATTTCAACTTGGAAATTCCGATACTCGTGAGTAATGTATACCTAATAGGATAAATCTGTCAGATCCAGGTATTGAGTATTAGCCTTCGTTTTGGGAATGCAACGTTGTGATATATTTGCAACAAAACCACACATGTATATATGAGATCAATGGCAAATGTCAAATGCATTCATCACACAACTGAGGGCTCACTACTAAGAAGCATCATTCTGAGCAAATAAGCTTATAGTGGTGAACATACATGTTATATACTGTAGGATTTAGACGCTGAATTGCGACGTATGTATTATGTAAAGAGCTAAATTACGAATAGCTGATTGTAGCTAAAACAAGTCTTGTTTGCTCCATGTAACACAATAGTTTTTGTCATTGCTATAAACTATACTTACAAAAGCCAATATTTCCACATTCTTTGTATTGTTTTATATTGATCGCGACAAATGCTGTAATAAATAAAAGTTACATTAAATATTAAACATTTTGATATAATCAGGTTGAGATACATGAGGCTAAATCAATGGACAAACCTTACCTTTAGAAATCCCACCAATATGCTTGTAACTCGGTCCTCTTTGCTTGAGATTTTTAGAAACAAATAATACGTATATAATTATGCATTAAGTGAATGGCGATGAATACCTGAGACAGACCACCTACAGACAGAGTCAAATTTGTTAATGGTTTTCCGTGATATGCGTTTAAAAATGTTTGCCATAAGAGATTTTTGGATCTAACGTCTGCATCTGTAGGAAACGTCCACAGAGCTATGTTTTATACTCCTTGATTCTCATAAAGCATATATTTTTAGACTGCTTTCTAAAAAATTTGTTTTATTATAAAGTTTTGTTATAATTTCTTTCCAAGAATATGACTCGTTTATTCACACAAAAGCATTGTGACGATAGTATTTTGTACATTTATAAAAGGAGTAGGGTATTTTGTTGTATTTTTTTTATTTTACGTCCTCCAACGTTAAGTCATATCAGACGATGAATGGAATGGATGAAATTATGCTCAAATGAGCCCAGGGTCCATAGAGATTAGAGTTACCCGGGAAAAAACCTTATCCAGGTAAATCACCTTGGCCGAGATTCCAACTCGGGACCTTTTGAACGTGAAGCAGACACGCTACCACCACGCTACCGAGGCGGACCAAGAGTAGGGTAAAGGGAGGTATTTTCGTGACATGGGCAATTTCGTGATACTTTTTCGAAGGGATGTCACAGAGAAACAGTTGATGTTAACGAGCCTGCCGATAGTTCTGAGCTTTAGGAACAAATTATAAACAATGAAACACTAGTTAACACCAACAGGTTTCTCTCTGACGTCCCTTCGAAAGCCCGCCCATGTCTGCCTCACGTTCAAGAGGTCCCGAGTTCGAATCTCGGTCAGGGTGAGTTATCTGGATAAGGCTATTTGCGGGATTTTCCCTTAACCTTAGAAACGAATTTCGGGTAACTCTAAGCTCCATGGGCGCCGGGATCTGACGCCAGGAACCCCCGCCAAGGTAAAGCTCACTAGGGTCCTTTTCTGAAAAATCTTGTTGGTTGCATGTAGCTCATTAACTTTTAGCTTATGTAGAATAAACTCACAATAAGCCAGAACTACAGTTCCCAATTTTAAGATAAGTAAATCCTTCACTTTAACCTACACCATTTTAGAGAACACCTCCTTCCTGAACTCCCCACCTAGTGACGTTTACTGTATTAAGGTAACTCATTGTTACCTCAGATGTTAGTGCAAAGCATGAACGTTACATTAGCTGGAGGCGTGACGTGAACGTTACATCGTTCACATCGTTCACTTTACTCCAACAATTCTCAACCAGAAAGAAAGTGGTGGAGAAGATTCTTCTTCTCCAGTCCACAAATAGATTAATATAAGCATTCTTTGAACTAGACAATTGAATGTCAAGTGCAAAAACTGTGATTGAAATTCTCCTCCATTTGGGCGAAAGGATAGCTGATGTAGGTAGTGTAGTTATAACGCAGGCTCACTATGGAGTGTAGTACACCAATTTTTCAGGTCTTCTCTATATCATTTTTGAGACTACCGCTCAAATTAAATAATTTAAGATAGTTTAAATATGTGTATCCAACATAAGATGGATATGCATGCATATTGAAAAAGCAGGAAAAAGATTAAGTAAAATTAGATTAAAATGGTTAATCGTAAAAAAGGGCAGGATATACGGAAAGGGCTACAAAATAAAAATAAATAAAATTTTCTTTCTTCGGAAAACCTTCATGAGTGACATAGGGGATGAATCGTTTACATCTAAGAAAATGAAATAGTCTCTGTGTATAACGATTTTCTTTAAACGACGCCAATAATTTTAACTGCAAACTACTTGCTTCTCTCCCTTTGTTTGAAAATAAAGATGTCTGTGTACTAAATATAAAAAATATGCTTTTATGTTTAGACATTTATATACGAGGGTAGTTTGATAAGTTCTCGGATCCCCACGAGAGGTCAGCCCTAGCGCCACGAGTTGTTCACAGGATGTTCATTGAAGTAATCCCTGCAAAAATGTGTCACATCAACTCTTGGAAGACAGCTGTAGTGGTGATGCGGCTCTATTGTTGCTCCCATGTAGTGATTTGTCGCAGATAGAAAAAAATGAAGATTCAGCAGTGATTCAGCAGTGATCAAGCATTTCGTATCGAAAGGTTTAAAAGCAAAGGATATTCATACCGATTTTCTCTGAGACTGACACTCTGAGACTCGGCTCCTTCATATTCAACTGTTGCCAAGTGGACAAACAAATTTAAATTTCGTCAGGAGAGCTTAGATGAGACCTGTGCAGTGGCCGATCAAGATGTGTTGACTGTCCCAGAAATCATTGAAAAGTGCACAAAATTGTATTGTAAGATGGCCGATTGAAAGAGCGTGAAATTTCTCAAGCTTCCTGATGTCATCACATTTTTACTGAAGAATTATATATGAAAAAAATATCTGCAAGATATCTCTTGACGCTGGAACAAAAACGCATGCGAATGGAAGTGTCGGAACAATGCTTAGGAGCTAAGAGCAAGATTTGTTCGCCATTTTGTGTCCACAGATGAAACTTTGGCCCAAAACGATACGCTAGAGTGAAAAACTAGCCAAAATAGTGGAAGTATGATTCTCCGCCACCAAAAAAAAATCAAAGACAATTCTTTCAGCCGGAAAGATTATGGCATCAGTTTTCTGGGATATGAACTGCACCGTGGGGCTTAGGTAAAATTATGGAAAGGGATGGGGATTTAAATAATAAGGACCAATTGTGACAAAGATTTGCCTTCCACTTGCTTCGTCAACTATACTGGCTAAATATTTTAATTGCAAAAGGAAATGTTACAGCTCTCGCCTTTCAGGCATTACAGATTAACAATTACCTTATTTAACGTGATGATACCTATACGACTTCAGTGAAACCAAGAAATTGGGCGGCGTCCCAGTCTCTTTGAAAACTCAAATTATTCCAAATATAAGGTAGTACCTCAAAGAATTACTCTCCTGAAATTTAAGAGAAGCATAACCCAGACAGGTGGGTGATCAGTAAAGCCACACTCCGAAGTAATAAATCTCAAAGCTTAAGATCAAAACGAGCCGGCCCTCGTAGCCATGGTCGTTAGAACGTATTGTCTCTAGCGTTCCCCCGCGTAGAGGGTCGCGGGTTCGAGTCCCGCCCTGGGCATGGGTGTTTATGTGAATAGTGAACAGAAAACAAATAGGTAATTAAACGGAAACAAAAAACGGTTAAATAAGGAAAAGAAAACTGCATATCTATTATGAAAATAAAACAAAAAAGAACCAGAACTACTCACCGTCCGTGTGCCTTGAAAGTTGAGCCACGACTTCCCTTGTCTCGCCTGCCCGGAGATATCCGGAAGGAAAGACAAGACTACAACCAAGACCCCTCGTGGAGAAACGGGGAAATCTGAGTCTCAGCAAGAACGTGCAATCAGCATAGATATGAAGGGAATTCTATTAGTAAATTACCTCCACAATGGCAAACCATTACAGGAGAGAGACTATGCTAACTTCCTGGACCACTTTCAACAAAATGTACGTGAAAAAAGGCCAGGTTTAGCAAGGAAGAATGTCATCTTCCATCAAAACAATGTGCGCCCGCACACATGTGTCGTCGCCATGAAAAAATTACACGAACTAAAGTACAAATTGTTGCTACACCCGCCTTATTCACCTGATATGGCTGCATCAGGCTTCCATCGCTTCAGGAAGCTGAAAACTTACCTTGGTGGAAGAAGATTCACTTCAAATGATGAACTGATAGCCGGCGATCGGAACCATTTTGTAGACCTGGAGGAACCTCAATATCGAGATGGGATTAAGGCACTGGAACATCGCTGGATCAATGAGACTATTGAAAAATAAAAACATTCCAGTGCCTTAAGTAAGATTTTCTATTCCGCCTGAAAACTTATCAATTTCTATCGAATTTTGTATCGTAACTCATTTAAACCATTGTAGATGGTTTTCAAATTAAGGTTTACAACTTCTTGATCCCAGAGTTCATTAAAACATTACTCTTAACGGACCGTTAAGATAACTGTTTATCCATGAGCAATATTACTGAACGATTGGTAGTGATAGAAGCAGACATTCGCTTGTCAGCAAACAGCTGGAACGTCTTTCGAGTCACATGATGCCGAAAGCAGTTCTTGTCTAGTTTGCACTAAGAACGTACCTCTGTTGTTTTGGACATGAGAGAAATTCACAGTTCGGCTAACGGCAGCCCGAGGTGGATTAGCAGCACACACAAACAGCTGTTGCCGGTAATTCCGTGTCAGGAAATTGCAGTGTATGCGCTACCACCTTCTGTGCATGTATGTGTGTGTCTGTGTGTGTGTGCGTGCACGACTACCTCTATGATGGCAACTCTATTGGTTTAACCTTTTACTGCGAGGTTTTGCGGTTAGTTTGTTGCAACTTCTTGCTCTCTTCGCATTTCTATCCACATTAAGGGTAAAGAGACTGGTCTTTATACTCAACTATTCTACTTTTAGAGCTGCACGAAATTTCAGCATAAGGATTATTGGAAGACACAAAGCTTATATGGGCTGGCATGAAAATAAACGTGCAGTTAAGAACAAACACGTATCCACTTAAGTTTTTCACGCATTTAAGTTACAAAATATTATTTTTAATTTACCATTAGCATGGGTACCTATTATGCTCACGGTTTTAGTCCATAGATCACCAAATTTCTGAAAATTGAAATTCATTGTTAATTCACACTAGCCGTGTGTAGGACGCATTATGAAAGAGTAGAGCCAGACAGAAAAAGTCAATGCTATATTCGGGATTTTAACCACGGATCTTCTGGTCCTCGTCCAGCCACTCTAACCATTGAGCTGCTATGGCCAACGTGCCGATAGGACATTAAATTCTCCAACTGACTCGTGTTTTTCCCGGTACCAACTAGGAGTTCTCATAAACACATGAGACAACTATCTTAATGGTGACTTACTATGCTGTAGGTAGTTTAAGGCCCAGATTTTATAGTTCGGACGACTATTAGGTACAATTAATTGACATTAATTGTTATTTCACACTAGCCGTGTGTAGGACGCACTATGAAAGGGTAGAGCCAGACTGAAAAATTGAATGCCATAGCCGGGATTTGAACCACGGATCTTCTGGTCTCCTTCCAACCGCTCTAACTATTGAGCTACTATGACCAACGTGCCGATATGACTGGCAGTCTGGCTCTACCCTTTCATAATGCGTCCTACACACGGCTAGTGTGAAAGAACGACTAATTTCCATTAATTGTACCTAATACTGGTCCGAACTATAAAGCCCGGGCCTTAAAGTACTTACAGCATAGTAAGTCGCTATTAAGGTAGTTCTCTCATGTGTTTATGAGAACTCCTTGTGGTTTACCGGGAAAAGAACGAGTCAGTTGAACAATTTAGTGTCATATCGGCACCTTGGCCATAGTAGCTTAATGATTAGAGCGGCTTGACGGAGACCAGAAGATCCGTGGTTCAAATCCCGGCTATGGCATTGAATTTTTCAGTCTGGCTCTACCCTTTCATTTCTAAAAGTTCTCAAATTTCTTCTTTCTCTTGGAAAGTAGTGGAAATTTGTCCAACAAATGCCACGAATGAATGAATGTGTAGTGTTTAACGCCATTTTTAACACACACGGCACCGCAGGTGGTGACACTGGTGATACATGAGATGAAGATGGAGCACCGGTGGAATGAGTTGGCGGGGGAAACCGGAGGTCCCGGAAAAACCCGCCCCTTCGCCGTGTTGTTCACCACAAATCTCACTTTGCCTGGGATCGAACCCGGGCCGCCTTGGTGAGAGCCAAACGGTCTAACCACTGAGCCACGGCGCGGCCCACAAAGCCACGTATTTCATATCATAATCCAATGCTTTTCCATACATTTGTAGTTATACTTTTACCTTACTACTTGTACCTTTATCTGAAGTGATTTTGGATTTTAAACACTTTAATGCTCAAGAGATCTCAATTACAAAACCCATAGAGTTACCCCCTCATTCCATAGATTATGCTAAAGCCATAATGTTTCTCTCACATTAAGATTCTTTGCTTGCTTTCTTGCCACTATTGTTGGGGGATTTATATCATTAAAATAATTTATATCTTTTGGTCTTTTATGTCATATGTAACAGAGATATTATAAATTCTTATTTAGAATTTTAGAATTTTTAGTTGATATTCAAGAATATTGTACGTTTACGAAGCATATTTTGCGGAGCTAAACGTTAGGGTGTTCCAGGAGACTCTGAAAATATTGAACCCTAATTATTTTAAAGATGCATATATATTACACTCAGTGTATTGCATAAATTTTTTATGAAATATGTTCCCGTTGCCCCAAGCTGTTGCTTATTATTTTTAGACACATTTTCGCCGGTAATAACCTATCCCTTGGGTGCCAACTCATTATTTTATACTACTTGCGACTTTCTAACTACAATTTAACCAGATCTGCTGCACAATCCAAAATTCATGGACGTATGTTAGGTTATTGTGTTCAATCCAACTCAGAAGTAATGCAGAATGAAAAAGAAAAGCAACAAAATCAACAAGGAAACAGACTTAATATTAATTTTTGTGTTATATTTGATAACCAGAAGATAATAAGGACTAAGTCCCAGACCCGGACTAATGTCGGACTATTACAACCGTAATAGTAGTGGTGGTGGCGATGGAAGTTTGTCTGACTTGATTTTCTTTGCAACATCTGCTTTAATACAAATTCCTCTGGGCGATTTTGATAGCGTGTAAATCTCAGTTATGCAACAGACTGCTACTCGCATGGAGAGCTCCTCGTTTTGTTATTTTTCTGTTTACTATATAACAGAGAGAGAATTCACATGGCAGATTAACTTTACGACCTGATCCGCTCGCTAGATCAATACCACACGATCACAACGAGCTGAAAAGTATCTCCAAAGGAATTAGACATTCTGTGAACAAACCAATAAAAGAAATGCAGCATCTCTCAGGGGATGATGAACATATCATACTTATAGGTCATATTAAGTTGTCATGATTCCAAAGTATCATCATTTCATCAGTAACACATTTAAATGAAACCATAGAACGTACCTAAAATACTTTTTATTCTTTGCCTCTCCCATTACAATCAATTTTTGGGGGTAATTTTAAGACTTCCAACGTTAAGTCATATCGGACGGTGAATGAAATGGATGAAATGATGCTCAAATGTGTCCAGGGAGCTTAGAGATACCTGACATTGGTCTTTAAGGATAACGGAAAACCCCGGAAAAACCTTATCCTAGTAGCTCACCCTGAACGAGATTCGAACTCGGGACCTCTTGAACGTGAGGCAGACACGCTACCATTTACGCTACCGAGGCGGGCTTACAATCAATTGCATTTATGAAAATATTTTTAATATTTACGTTATATGTACATGGGATTACAAATACGTTGCAGAATTATTTTAGTGAAATCTACATATTTTGACATTCAATCCCCAGCAACTGTATCCAACCTAAAAATTTAATTTTATCTTACCAGCTGGGAACTATTTCATGTACAGACCCCGGATCACGTACATCTTAGACCAATGTACGCGCACAGGTACTATAGTGTACCAATCGCGATAGCGCGGCTTGTGTACACAAAAAGTCTGGAGATAAGAAGCATGCCGGAAGAAATAATGATAGCGCGAGATAAAGGATCTGCCGGCACCGATAGGGTTACGCTTCTGGAATGTGACAGAACATTCGATTCCTGTTTGGTCCAGAGATATCTCGAATTTACGAAATAGGTATTTAAGGACGTGACGGCTCTCAAAGAGTCAGTTGTGAAACAGTGTTGTGAAATGAGAGACAGCTGGAAGTGTTATTGTAACGAGAGCTAATCTGCTGTCACTGTTGTTATCGTCATCCACCTTGGAAGACTGTGTATATGTGATGTGATGTTGTTACGTGAGAATTGAACAGTGTATTTCATTGAAAGTAAAGGAGATTTTTAATTTCTGCAACTCGGCCTTTTAATTCTACAAACCCACAGAGTCACAATATAAATCCAAGCGAGACATCAACAAACTTCCGTGTCAACAAGTATGCAGATGCGCTGTTTGTTTGTTTTTGTTGTTGTTGTTGTTGTTGTAATTTTACGTCCTCTAACATTAAGTCATATCGGACGATGAATGAAATTGGTGAAATGATACAAAAGTGAGTCCGAGGTCCATGGAGTTAGAGTTACCCGACAGTCATCTTTCAGTATAAGGGAAAACCTCGGAAAAAGCCCTTATCCATGTAACTCACCCTGACCGAGATTCCAACTCGGGACCTCTTGAACGTGAGGAAGACACACTACCATGTACGCTAACGAGGCGGGCACCGATGCGCTGTGTGTGTACACTCCGGTGGAGATACAAAACGTAACCTACGTTAGAATATGCCATTCTCATCATTGCTTTCGATGCGAGAATTACAGTGAACAACAATGTGCATTCGTAAATTGTCGAATGTGAATTTTCTGCGCCTCTCGCTGAAACAATATAAAAATATTGGAGGAAGGTTCGTTCAATGTCACATGACGTTAATGGTGTATAAGAGTAGTACAAATAAGTTTCATATGTTTGTCCTAGACTTAGATTATTTCCTATATTATGCAGCACAGAAAACCCAGTAGTTTTGTGTAGAATACTGGACAATATATTTATTCTTTATTTATTTTTATTTATTTTATTTTTTGTTTATTATTTTTTTATTTTTTTTTCTCGTTTGATAGGTGGTGCATTCTGTATATTGTTAACTTTTGCAGACATCTCCTCGACTGCTTTTAGACAACTCGAAATTACATTCCTCAAGCTGTATAATGGTTGTAATAATTCCCAATAATTGTTGTGAAAGTAACGCTAGTAACGCAATAAGTCAACACCTTGCACTCCATTGAAGGCAGATCTACCTGCGTGACGAGTAGTAGGTAGTGTGCCGATTGGCACAGAGGCTTATTGCAAGTAATTGTCTGACTTCTCTATAGGGGCGGTGGTAGCGGCTTATTGTGTTTTGTTTAGTGTTTGACTGCACCACCGTATCAATCGGGAGGTCGAAACTGGGTACCTTACCCAGAGCGAGGAAATTGGGGTTTAGGGCTCGTCTCGGCAAGCGGTGCTGAAATGTGAAGGGCATTTTTTAAAACTATTCCTAGTTCGTTGTCATGAATTTGAAGAACATTCTAAAACTGTTCAGTCTAATTTTATATAAAAGCAAATGTTTTATTTTCAAGACTGTTCAGTGTTCGTTATCGTGAAATCATTGCATAGGCTGAAATGTATTTGTAAAGGAGAGAAGTTAATAAAAGTTCTGAAACAGTAGTTGTAATGAAACTAAAGCTACGCTTAGCAACCCGGACTATTCCTGCGTGTTGTCCTCGGGACTGAAGTCAACAGTTATATACTGCGAGACTCGTAAACTTTATAACCCTTTAAAGATGTATGGGATCAGATGCCTGTTTATGTATATACGACTGCAAACCATCTATTCTACTTAAGCCAACACTCCACGGAAGTTTTTTCGTAATGCGTTTTGCACCTTTATTGTAAGAAAAGTTCCATAAATAGAAGTGTATATCGCATTTGTATCTCGCTTTAATATAATATTTGATTTTGAATAATTTTGCATATTTCAATAATTTTAAAACAGATTAATAACTATGAAAGGGCAGAGTCACACTGAAAAATTCAATACCATAGCCGGGATCTGAAGCACGGATCTTCCGGTCTCCGTCCAGCCGCTCTAACCACCGAGCTACCATGGCCAACGTGCCGATATGACTGGTTTTTTCCCCGGTAAACCACTAGGAGTACTCATAAATACATGAGACAACTACCTTAATGGCAACCTAGAATGCTGTAAGTACTTTAGGGCCCGGGCTTCATAGTTCGGACCACTATTAGATAATTTTAATGCAAATTAATTGCTCTTTCACACTATCCGTGTGTAGGACGCACTATGAAATGTTAATTGTCTCATGTATTTATGAGAACTCCTAGTGGTTTACAGGTGAAAAAAAAACAGTCAATTGGTGAATTTAGTGCCATATCGGCACGTTGGCCATGATACCTCGGTGGTTAGAGCTGCTGGACGGAGATCGGAAGATCCATGGTTCAGCTCCCGGCTATGGCTTTGAATTTTTCAGTTTGGCTCTACCCTTTTATAGTTCGTCCTTCACACGGCTAGTGTAAAAGAACAATTAATTTGGATTAATAACTGGTTTAGAGGTAGCTCGTAAGTAATGAAAACGCAGAAGGTCAAGTCTTTATGAGCATTCCGTATATGACATTTACAATAAATTCCTAATTATTTTTACTCCTCAAAATTTACAAATTTACAAATGTATTTTAAATAAAGATAACCATGCAATGGAATTTACTAATTAGTAAGGCTAGTCACTTTTTACATATGCGATTTAGCTCGAGATCTAATAATTACTTACCTATCTGCAGACCATCATTAAACTGGTAGAAATTATGCAGAAAATAAAAGCTGGGGATTGCCTGTAAGTGCTGTTAACTGTTATCCTCAAATATGAAAAGTTTACCAAAAAAATCTGCAGCTATTTTCAGTTCTTGCACCAGAGATAAATTTGAATTATTTGGGTTAGCCCTCGACTCGTAAAAATTTGCTCTATTTCCCCTTATGTTGCATTAATCCATATTGATTAAAATATATAGCTCAATGTACATAACGACAAACTATTTTCTAATATGATTTTGACTTTAGTGTTATTTTAACAAACATATTGACCAAAATTACTCGTATATCCTTTTATAAAGTTTCTAAAATACTAAATTTCAATTCAATAAGCCTTACCGAAGGTAACTATACAATTAAAAATGCAAACTTATGATTTACAAATTCTAAATATAGCTTCCCATAACAATAAGATCTTAAAAAAAGAACTATAATACACAACACACAACATCCATTCTGTGGTTCGAGCTTATATATGACTTGAACACATCATGAATTTGACAATGACATAGTTATGCCGGTAAATCTTCTATAGCAATGCATGGAATGGGAAATTTAATTAAACAATAGCACCAACAACATGAAAAGTCGGTGAACGCGGTAAAAGACCACGCCTACCTCGCTTTCACAGCAGAATTTGTTTGTTCACGTTTTTTGTGCATTGCATCGTCCTCTATTTCAACATATAAAAAAGGATGTGAATGCAGGATCAACCGAGTTCGCAGGATAATTTTCTCTGTCAACGAAAGGGCCAATGCAGTTGTCACCCCGTAGTTGCGCTGTACAAGTTTATCTGGGTTTTCAGTATAATGTTTTTTTTTATGGGTTGATTTGATATAATGCAGTAACGCAGATAACACAAGAAAAGTGAACAGCGTAACGGAAATAAAGGCGAATCTTTAATTTGTACTTGTACCTTAAGCTGGAGTTCGAGCTGCTTTGTAATAATGGACTAAGCTGTGGTTAAACTGATATCTACCAAAGAGAATATCAAGGATAGATTAAGAAACAATAATAAATAACAGTTGAACAAGAGGCTGCTTTTGAAGAGTGACATAACCGAACAGTTTTAATACTTAGAAAGAATCACGGATATTGAAGAAACATAGGTATTTACCAGGAGACGCTGCCATACCTGGCGATTCAAAGCCAGATTCAAAGCTCTATCATGTGAAGCAAAATGGGAAAGCCTAATATATACATATCTCGCAGCTGTATATTTACTACACACACATACATACACAATAATATATATACGAGGCATGTTTTTTAAGTCAGTACCCTTTTGCATTTCCGCCGGCGCAGCGCTACGGTCGGCATTCCGCGCATGCGCGCTGGTTACCTACATCTCTTGTCTACCCACTGACGCCATTACAGTCTGATTCTTCATTGTATACGTTCGTTACTGAGTGTTTAAGATGCCTCCTACAATCGTGAGTCCCGCCGATTGTGAAGTATGGGCTGTTATATGATTTCTTAGTACTAATGCCGTAGAACCGATCGATATTCATCGTGAGATCTGTGAAGTTTACGGACAAAACATTATGAATGATGGAATAGTAAGGAAATGGGTGAGAGCATTTAAAGATGGCCACACAAATATGCATGATGAAGAACGGAGTGGGCGTCCTTTGGTCATTACTGAAGATTTGGTGTAGAAAATGGACGAAAAGATGAGAGAAAACAGACGCTTTACAATTTCATCATTGTGTGACTATTTTCCTCAATATTCTCGTAGTGTTTTGTATCCCATTGTGACCGAGACCTTGAAGTACCGGAAATTGTGTTCACATTGTGTTCCGAAAATTTTGACGGATTTGCACAAAACACAACGTTTAAGCAGTGCACTGACTTTCCTTGAGCGGTACCACAATGAAGGTGAAGATTGTTTAGACCAAATTGTTACTGGTGACGAAACATGGGTGGCCTACGTCACACCAGAATCGAAACAGCAATCCATGGTATGGCGACATTCATCATCACCCACAAAAGTAAAGTTTAAGCAAACAATTTCTGCCCGGAAAATTATGTGTACAGTTTTTTTGGGACAGAAAAGAAGTATTGCTAGTGAAGTTTCTGCCTCGTAATGAGACAAACAATGCAGCTTCTTATTGTGAGACATTGAAAAATCTGCGCTGTGCAGTCCAGAAAACAAGACGTGGCAAGTTGAGTAAGGGTATTGTTTTGTTGCACTACAATGCCCGTCCTCATGTGGCTAATTGGACCAAAGATCTCATCAAATCTTTTCAATGGGAAACTCTAGATCATCCTCCATACAGCCCTGATCTGGCGTCCAGTGACTACCATTTGTTCCTGCACTTGAAGAAACATCTGGGCGGTCAGCGTCTTCAAGACGATAACGAAGTCAAAACAGTTGTGATACAGTGGTTAACACGTCAGGCGGTAGAATTTTATGAGGAGGGTATTCAATAACTGATGCCACGTTATGACTAGTGCCTCAATATTCACGGAAATTATGTAGAAAAGTAGATTAAGGTACAGGCTTTCGTGTAAAAATAAAATTACTGCGATATCTATCCACGTCTTTTTTAATTCCAAAACGGTGCTGACTTAAAAAACATGCCTCGTATATTGGAGTAGATTAAGGTACGGGCTTTCATATAAAAATAAAATTATTGCGTTATCTATGCACGTCTTTTTTAAATTCCAAAACGGTACTGACTTAAAAAACATGCCTCGTATATTGGAGATGGGTCTTTAATACTTCCATGGAATACGATATTTCAGAAAACTCACCTGCCATTTTTCGATACTTCGGTGGTGATTCTGGAATTTTTATTTGACTTTAAAATGATATTGCCGCAAATAGAACATTGCAAAGCCCGAGAAATTGGTAATGTGGTACCTGGTGACTGCACAGTGACATTACCCAAGAAAATACTCAAATATCAAATTTAGTGCCAGTGACAGTTTCCAAGAAGAAATCACTGCATATCTCAACGATAATTTGTCACTTGACACCGAGAGAGTGGGAATGGTAGTGTTTTGCTTTTAAATGTCTAATGTATAGTTAAAAATAAAAAATGATTTTAAGTTATTTCTCAATAAATATGTGCATGTTACAAGTTCTCCCAACGTTCTATGTTGTTTTGAAACTAGAACTAGTAGAACTAATAAAACTAGTAGTATGTTTTCGAGTATCAAAGTATCGCGTATCGTTGAAAATATCTCGAATCGATATGGAGAATCGAGAATCAAGAAGAACTAGTATCGATATATCCCTAATATAACCGAATTTTTGGACCGAATACTTTTCCTACTTACTGGATGTACACAATAAAGAAAGTATGAGTATATGCGGACAAGTCGAGTAAAACTTTCTCATCCATTTTGTCAATATAAAAGTACATTTATTCTATCAAAATAAATACTGTGTAACATAAATGGTCCATGTTCTAAGAGCTTTACGTTATGTATACTCTTCTTTTCTGTTATCACGGATTACAAACGCTACTTCAAGGGTTGGATTTACCTTTCTTCGCTCGGAGCAGAACCACGTCTGTCACGTCACTGTTATGTGTTTAACTGGAATTGCCCGGTTACGCTCTGCAACTATTTTAACGGATGAAACCATATCTGCTTACGTTAACGGGGCAGTTAGGCCACCTGGTATCAAGCGGGATAGTTCAGGCGGTTTCATCTGTAGTCCACATTCGAGAGGCCCACGTTCGATTACCGTAGCCGAACTTCCTGACCCATATTTTTTCCAGGGATTTTACCGGGGTCGCTAGGCGAATGCTGGGTAGGTAAATTACATTCCCCAAATTTCCTGACCCAATTTCGTCTCCATTATCATTTCACATTATGTCTCACATGGCGGTTCTCTTTCAGGGTAGAAGTGTGGGCGAGTGTCTCGGTGGTGCATGATGGAATATGCTCAGAGGTAAACTACTTCCTCCTTCCGTCTCCGCACCTCTGCTAGGACCTTTGGGGTTCGGCTGCTGGGCTCGTTCCCGTCCCACTGTAGGCGAGTGTGTCTGATGTCCTGGCCGGTCGGGGGAAATCTAAGTAAACAGTAGGGACCTTGCCCTATGCACTATCGTAGCTCCTTGGGACAGCTGCCCTCTGTCACCTCTCGCCTCATCCTTCCTTCCGGGGATGCCCGACTTGGGGCATAGGCACTATATAGTTCAACACTTGTTGCAGTGCCGAATCCCCTTCGTAGTAATCCTAATCCTAGACCACCTCGTATACTTAGGCTACATAGGAGGAAGCCCAGTATATAAAACGCTTTTCACTATATTCTGGCATTGTTATTACATGCTGTTTTAAGACTTCAAGGGAAACAAAATAACATACACCACATCAATGATACTGCTAAAGCTATTTCAAAATTGTAACCAACAAAACGGAATTGCTCAGAATTGGCTAACATAATACTCAAATTGTATTAACTGCTCATATTTCTGTGTATTTTAACAATATATATGTCTATTGCCCTTGCATGTGATTTTATATATCTCTTCAGCTTTTATTTTGTACTGCCCTGAGTATGAGTAAAGCAAAATAACACATAGGTTTATAAAAATTTCAAAGTGTTCCTTTATTCACTACTCACATACTTCAAGTTTCTTGTAATTTATCTGAAATTATTACAGGTATTTTCTCGAGCAAATAAATTTTTATTTTGTTTTGGGAAACTCTTGCGTTCTGCCTCCCTCCCTCTCTTAAAAATGCATTTTATGAGTTTTGGGGGTGTTCAAATTATGTATACCTAGTGATATATATCTACATAGAACTTTTTGGTCAAAAAAGGTAGGGGGTTAAAACGTGAAATTTAATAGTTAAGGGACTGAAAAATGGAGCTCCTGCAATTATCTAGAGGATAGAATTTAAATTTATGAAACAGCTTTTATTTTTTTATTTTTTTTTTTTATTTTATTTATTTTTTTTTTTTTTTTTTTCTAAACCTGCCGAGAGTAAAGCAACTGGTATAAAACTGAAGCCACCTATTGACTTTCAAGGGCTCCCTTCTTTCTCCAGTTGTTAAAAGGGAGATGAATGACTTCCCGACTTACATTAGAAGCATTTCCTCTCTTATGAATTTTTGTGCATGACCTTCTTTGCCAACGCATTGTTTTCTCTCTTTGACCGTTTCGTTGTCTGATTCTGGTTTTCATGTTTTGTAGAGCTGTTCATTTGTATAATCACTGACAGAGAAGTCCCATTTGTTCCTTTCCTTTTATTACATGGGCGGTCTTTTATTCAAGATATTAATTTCGCCTAAAAGAAACTCTGGTTAGGATCACAGTACTGAAAGCTGAAACGTTTCTTTGTAGCCTACCTTGATTTGGATATCTGCGTTGTATCCTCATGAATGTCTTTGAACAAAGTTTCAACAACATTCATATATTTTGCTGTTAATGCATTGATTTCTGAAATTTCCAAACAGTTTTAAGTATGCTATCCAAACGGTCGTTGCAGGAAGTTTCATTTTCTGTTAATAATATGTTTCCACATCAATTACGTCATTTAGCCACAATTAGTTGCTCCGCTTTGCCCGGATTATATTAAGCCAGAACTTACCTCGTATTTCTTTTATTTACCTTTTTGAGGTAAATATTCGCATAGTTATTCTTAGTAAATAGCTAATTACGTCAGTTGCACTTATAGTTATAATCATCATCATCATCATCATCATCATCATCATCATCATCATCATCATCATCATCATCATCATCATCATCATCATCATCATCATCATTAATGTTGTTTTTGCTGTTGCTGTTGTTGGTTTGATTAATTCACTCTACGCCTATCAATTAACATAGGTAAGTCTCTGCCATCTTTCATTAGGTGGTTTGAATTTCCAATCACATAAGATTCTCGCCGCCCTCGGCTTTCCTCCTTTGAAAATAAGCGCTACGGCTGTTCAAAAATTATGGAGTATGTGGCTCTCTGCGGAGTATGGAGTTGCTGATCTCCCTCTGAGCACATCCTCAGGTGGCGGATAGCGGAAAGTTCACCAAAGGAAATAAAAGTAAAATATACAGGGTGGACTAAGATGACCTAGGTAAAGATAGATATCACAAAGGTATTTTCATACATACAGTCCAAGGAAGTGAGTAATAATTAGTACTTTTGGTAGTAAATATACAGAATTATTAAAAACGTTAGATCCAAATATGGTGATTGTTACTAAATTTCGTACATCACTTTGCTGATAATTAAATAACTGTAATTTTTTTCTGGTAAAAGACAGGCAATATTTCATTAAATAATTTGTCAAAATATATTTCATAAAACCACAGAAGGCAAAGATGGTATGCCTTTATTAAAAGCTGATACAATCTCCGAAATTAATCGATATTTTAATGAGGTTAATATGCAAGGTGGTTGCTTTTATTTTGAGATTCTATTGTATCGAAACGAACCTTTCGGTTATTGCTGTAGAATATCTCTTCCTAGTCTAGGTACTTCTATAATTCTATGAGCTTATTCAAAGTTGGATTAACACTTCGAGATATTTTGTGATCTTAGTGTTAAAATGGATGCACTCGAAGTTAGACCGTTGTGGTTTACGTTGGCAATACAGAACTGTAGATGCAGTTGAACTCATGGATTCGGCTTGTCTGACACACCAATCCATCTAACCAGGTAGAAGATGAAGCCTGTTGCACAACAAAGTGTGTCCAGAAAGGCTGCAACCGCCAGCTTTAAATTCGGCTTTATTAACCATGATTACTTCGTCTATTTGCCCAGCATATTGCTTTAAGATAAAGTCAGTTAGTTGCTGATGTTTATGCAACACGCCTATCGTCGACGTCGTTAGGTTTGCGTGTATCATATAACGTGGTATTTTAAAATGTGCATTACTCCACGTATTGCTATAACAATGATAATAATGTCGAATTGTTAGATCTCCGTGCTACAATCAGGTAAGTGCAGATGGTAAAAGTGTAAGCAGAAAAACATTAATTATTCTTTCCTCTTATGCATACTTCAATACTCAGTAAAAGAATAGAAGGACTACAAACATAACAAGTTAGTTGCAGAGAATCCTCAACAAAAGCAGCGAAACCTTCACATAGGGGGCAGTAGCCACATGTTTTGGGTGCGAAACCACAGACCCATAGTTACATAATTCCTGAACTCACCAGAGGTAGGTAGTGAGAAAAGGAAACCAGGACAAGGAGGGAGAAACATTTCCTTTGTGCCCTTGGGGCGAAAGAGAAAGAGATACAGTAAAACCATCCGCTACAGACAAGACTTCCTTCTGTATCTCTGAGCTTGCTCGGCTTCCCGAGTTGGCACATCAGGAAGTGAGCATGTTACTACAAACAACTTACACTGCATTGATGCTTTATATGTTATTTATAATGATGATGATGATGATGATGATAATTCGAACCTCAGCTTAATATAGTCAATAGTCTAGTCCAGTGTGTAAAAGGTGTAAATATTTTAGGTTTAATCCTTGATGACGAGTTAACTTGGAACAACCACATTGAAAAACTAGAAAATAAATTAAGCTCAGGAATTTTTGTGTTGCGATATTTAGCAAATTTTCACTCAGTAGATACTAGTAAGTTAGTATATTTTGCTTTAATATATTCACATATTTCTTATGGCATCGAGCTGTGGGGACAAATTTCCAAATTACACTTTAACAGAATTTTTCTCCTACAGAAAAGAGCTCTCAGATACCTGGCAAAAATAACACGTACGAGTTCATGCAGGCCGTATTTAAAAAAAAAAATTAAACATATTTACTCTTTCCTACATATTTATTCTGCGAACAATACTTTTGTTACATAACAGGAATATAACCTCCACAAATTCCGATGTCTACACATATGAAACAAGGGGAAAGAATAACTATATAGTTAAAGGTCACAGGCTAAAGCTTTTTGAATATAAGCCACACTACTTTGGTCCAAAACTACTTAATAAGCTTCCGGAATGCCTAAAAAATACTGTGTCAGCTGCTAAGTTTAAATTTCAACTGAATAAATTCTTGTTAAGCAGAGCCTATTACAGTATAGATGAATATTTTGATGACAACTTCGAAGATTTAGAATAATTATGTTTTGTATGTGTGTGTGTGTGAGAGAGAGAGAGAGAGAGAGAGAGAGAGAGAGAGAGAGAGAGAGAGAGAGAGTGAGAGAGAGAAGATGAATGACAATTTTTGACATTTCTAATCGTTTAGTTTTAAGAGAGTATGTACGAGGCATGTTTTTTAAGTCAGTACCATTTTGGAATTAAAAAAAGATGTGCATAGATATCGCAATAATTTTATATTTACTGGAAAGCCTATACCTTAATCTACTTTTCTACATAATTTCCGTGCATATTGAGACACTTGTCATAACGTGGCACCAGTTTTTGAATACCCTGCTCATAAAATTCTCCGCATGACGTGTTAACCACTGTATCACAACTGTTTTGACTTCGTTATCGTCTTGAAGACGCTGACCGTCCAGATGTTTCTTCAAGTGCAGGAACAAATGGTAGTCACTGGGCGCCAGATCAGGGCTGTATGGAGGATGATCTAGAGTTTCCCATTGAAAAAATTTGATGAGATCTTTGGTCCGATTAGCCACATGTGGACGGGCATTGTCATTCAGCAAAACGTCTTTTGTTCTGGATTGCACGGCGCAGATCGTTCAATGTCTCACAATAAGACGCTGCATTGATTGTCTCATTACGAGGCAGAAGCTCCACTAGCAATACCCCTTTTCTGTCACAAAAAACTGTGCACATGATTTTCCGGGCAGAAATTGTTTGCTTAAACTTCACTTTTGTGGGTGATGATGAATGTCGCCATTCCATGGATTGTTGTTTCGATTGTGATGTAACGTAGGCCACCCATGTTTCGTCACCAGTAACAGTTTGGTCTAAAAAATCTTCAGCTTCATTGTGGTACCGCTCAAGGAAAGTCAATGCACTGTCTAAACGTTGGGTTTTGTGCAAATCTGTCAATATTTTTGGAACCCAACGTGAACACAATTTCCGGTACTTCAAGTTCTCGGTCACAATGCGATACAAAACACTACGAGAATATTGAGTAAAATGGTCGCACAGTGATGAAATTGAAGCGTCTGTTTTCTCTAGCTTTTTCGTCCACTTTCTGCACCAAATCTTCAGTAACGACCGAAGGACGCCTACTCCTTTCTTCATCATGCACATTTGTGCGGCCATCTTTAAATTCTCTCACCAATTTCCTTACCATTCCATCACTCATAATATTTTGTCCGTAAACTTCACAGATCTCACGATGAATATCGATTGGTTTTACGCCTTTAGCACTAAGAAATCGTATAACAGCCCGTACTTCACAATCGGCGGGACTCACGATTGTCGGAGGCATCTTAAACACTCAGTAACCAACGTATACAATGAAGAATCAGACTGTAATGGCGTCAGTGCGTAGACAAGAGATATAGGTAACCAGCGCGCATGCGCGGAACGCCGACCGTAGCGCTGCTGCGGCAGAATCGCAAAACGGTACTGACTTAAAAGGCATGCCTCGTATTACAAATGATATGGCTTAATTGTGTTCAAAGACTGTATTAAGTTGCAATAAATATGAATATGAATGCCTAATTATGCACATTAAAATGCAATCACAGGCCCTTGGTTTTTTGTGATAAAAATTAACTAACCATTACATAATGTGGCATGGTGGCCAGTTTGATCTATTTTTCTTCTAAGGCCAAGGGTGAAATAAGCCTAATTTAGGACAACAGAAAGGCAATATGGGTGAAGCTCCTAATTATTCCAGAATTAAGCCTTAGAATCCGTGCAATTTAGGTCCGTGTTCCAGTACTTAATCTCGAATGGACCATAACGCTGCCTAATATAAACTTCAGTTAGACATTCCTCATGCATACGTATGGACGAATTTCATAAAGCGAGTATAAATCAACACAGGTGCAAAGCGCTAAAGAAATTAAATAAATGGCATGGGATCACATTGTGAAATTTCAACAAAATATAACAAGTGGTTCACACAAGTAACCAATGAAGATTACAGACCGGTAAAGATGAATTAATATCCAATCTAGATGAATAGTAAATATGATAAATTAAACAGAAAGATAAAATTATAAAAGAAAATTGTTTTTAGGATTTTATATTTGGAAAATCAGAAAATTATGTAATTAAAAAGTAATTTATTGGCCACAGGGATGAGTGATGCAGACTAGAATATTTCGTAACCATAGTGATAAGGTAAAAATCAATAAATGGAAAGGGAAGATAGCGACTTTTGTGACGCAACCACAAAGGTAACAGACGCAAGTGTGATGTAAGTGCAGAATGCCGCATGTATTCAGCAAAAGGCAGGTAGCAAACTTGAGAATTACAATTATTATAATTATTTATTAACGTGAGTTGAAGCTTCGATATAGTGAAAGACAGATGTCTGAAAACTAATGTCTTTTGCTCAAGATTTCAAAGTAAACGGACGCGTGTGCAGAATTGCTGCATATTTCCAAAAGTCTGGTTGATAACCAGAGAATTTGAACTGCGTTCGAATTAGTCCTCAACGTAGGGATTTGTTTTAAATTGTTTAACAGTATTGATTTCCAATACAAATGAAGCTAAATTCGTATTTAACTTAAAGATAATTTTTTTCATCCCTTTTCCCCCCAAACATTACGTTCTTTAATCTAAGTATCCGATACTACGACCGAGATAAGATTTTATGTAAACCGGAGCTACAAATAACGTCACAGCGTGGTACATCATAACATTTGCATCATTGCAACACCACCAATAGAATACGACTACAAATGCTACAGCGACGAGGTACATCAACCATTACATCGTCATCACCATCGTGCAACTGGTTCAGTGTGGCTGTACAGTAGAAAGAGTACTGTCGCGAAACCGTTATCTACGATAGCGCGGCTTGTGTACACAGAGCCGGCAAATAAAGATAGCGCCGGAGATAAAACACCTACCGACACAGATAAGTGAGGTAACTGGAAATTTCTAGTGACTTCTTGATTGATACAGATTATTCGGTTTCTGATTTGTTTTAGAAAAGTCTGGAAATTATCTATGGAAGTATATATAAGAGTTTGTGACATGCCAGAGGAAGATCAAGAGAGTGAGTCGCAAACAGATTAGTAATAGTAAACTGCTTTGAAGTGTTGTAACAAGAGATGTTGTAAACAGGTGCAATCAGAAGGCTGTATAAGACTGTGATGTAATTCTGCTATTACGATGTGAATTTCTACACAAATAACATTTCGAATTTCGACAAATTGGAATTTTAATCCTACGAACTCACAAAGACACAATTGGTGTCAGGAAATGGAACAACGACAACATCGCCGAGAAGATGAAAGAAATGAACGAATTAACAACGAAGATGGAAGCTGCAAATAGCTTCTTGGCCGCGAAGATGACCGCGAGTATCACCGACACCAAGAAAAGCAACCGGAAAAACGAGTAATGCCCGGCGTGGTGAGGAGCACGTCGGCGCCGTCAACACCATCCCCTCGAGGGACATTGCGCACCGTCAGCCGGCGTATGGATGACAGCCTCATCGTGGACGGTTGGGAGAGAGGGAAGCCGAGCCGCATGCTGGTAGACACCGGGGCAGTCTTGAGCATCATCAGACCTGACGTGGCCAAGGGTTTGCCGTCGGGAAAACCGAGCTGACCATACCAGCTAGCGATGGCATCGGTTGACACCTTGCCTGTGGAGAAGGAGGCCCTGCTGAAGTTGACCTTGTGATGGAGTGCCATGCGTCTGTGGGCGTTCGTCACGAAGGTGGCTGGGGAGGTGATACTGGGATTGGATGCCCTCAGGAGCCGCGAGGCGACGGTCGACGTCGGCAAGAAGGTTCGGCGGCTCAATGGAGAAGAGGTCATGCTCCGGCAAACCCGAAGAACGCCTTGGAATCTGCAAGATCATCTGGAAGGAGGACGTGGTTGTCCCCGCGAGAAAGGAGGTGGTGGTGACGGCGCGACTGGGATGACAGCGAACGAAGAACAAGATGCTGGACCAGAAGACGCCTTTGTACGGACTATTTTTAGCCAGAACATTGTTGCTGTGCCGAGAGGAGGTGCCAGTGCGGCTGCTTAACCTAGCGGACACCGATCACAACGTCTAGGCCGGAACGGAGCTGGGGACGTGCTAGCCCGTGGTCAGCGTAACCGGAATAGACAAGACACAGGAGCCGGCACCGAAGCAACACCTGGGGCCCCGGCTGGAAGGCTTATTGGAGAGGACGGTCGACTACCTGACCTCAGAACAGCTCGAGAAGGTTCGACAACTGCGGAGACGATACCAGCGCGTCTTCAGCCAAGGCAGAGAAGAACTACTGCGTCAGCCAGCGAGAGCTACTGGCGGTAGTAAAGACTTTGGAACACTTCCACAAATACCCGTACGGGTACGACTGACCACTCCGCCCTCACCTGGCTATTGAGCTTTAGGAACCTGGAAGGCCAGACAGCCCGTTGGGTACAGAGGCTGCAGGAGTACGACTTTACCTCTGAACATCGTAGAGGGGAGAGCCATGGTAGCGCAGACGCCATATCCCGAAGACAAGAGTGGAAGAGAAGGAGCGTACCGCAGGTGTCAGAGTAGTCACGACAGTGCCAGAGGATGGCTAGGATAGCGCAGGCCTGTGGAGTGAGCAGCTGGCGGACGCATGCTTGGGGCCACCCTTGAGAGAAGTGGAGGCAGGGACAAGACCATCTTGGGAAGACGTTGCACTCATGAGTGCCTCATACAAGTCCTACTGGGCCCAATGGGACTCACTGAAGATAAGAGAGGGCGTGCTGTTCCGGGTATACGAATCGCCCGATGGGAAGACGCAGAGAGAAATATTGGTACTTCCCCGAAGTAAGGTCCCGGAGGTCTTGGATGAAGTCCACGCCGGTACTTCAGGAGGACACCTGGGAGCATACCGAACAATCGATAACCTTCAACAGCCGAGGCAAGAACCGTACCGGGTGGTAAAGAGGATTAACGACGTGGCCTACTGCATCCAGAAGGTGCCCCGAGGGAAAATTTTGTAGTTACACCTAGATCATCTGGCCCGCTACCATGGTGCTGTTTGGGACGATAAGCCTTGAGGAGGGAGCAGTGTCGTGAACCCGTTATCTACGACAGCGCAGCTGTGTATACAAAAAGACGACAAATAAAAATAGCGCTGGAGATAAAAGACTTACCGACAAAGATAGGTGAGGTAAATAGAAATTTCTAGTGACTTCCTGATTGATAGATATAATTCGGTTTCTGGTTTGTTTTACAAAAGTCTATAAATTGTCAGTGGAGGTATATATAAGAGATTGTGACACGCCAGAAGAAGAACAAAAGAGTGAGTCGCAAACAGAGTAGTACTAGTAAAGAGTTGTGAAGAGTTGTAAAGAGGGATGTTGTAAATAGGTGTTATCAGAACGCTGTTGTAGATTGTGATGTAATTCTGCTGCTACGAAGTGTATTTCTACGCAAATAAAGAACATTTAGAATTTCGACAAATTGGAGTTTCAATTCTACAAACCCACAAAGTCACAGAACTGTAGAGTGGCTTTAGTTATTTTAGTTATGGGGAAGAACTAAATGCAATTAAAAGTGACAAAGACAAAATAACTTCTTGATAATGATCTCCGCATGCAAAGCAAACGTATTAAAACATTTATATACTACTTTAGTGAGCGTATGGTTGATACAGTTCCATGGTTATGTGGTGTCATAAATTGCGAACATTGTTCTGTTGGCCACGCGTCACTTTTTTCGTATTTCTCTCGTTCTTCTAATATGCAACCGCAGCGCCTCACCTGTAGCGGACTTTCATTGATTTAACTTTATCGAAACATAGGCGTATAAAAACAGCGTCCAATGTAAGAAGCAAATTACATCCCGTTATTCACGTTGTTACAGTCAGAGACCATAAACAGCTCTTTTCTCTTTGATTGTGTAGCCGTTATCAAAACAAGCACACGGTAGCAGCACGTTTCTCTTTGTACTCCACACAATCAAAAAATAGGAAAATTGAAAGCTTTTTGTAGTTGTGTTATTTTGTACGTAGAGGGTTCATTAATGCCTGTGTGTGGTGCTGGGTACGCCACCTATTGATTCAGAATGGACATCCTGTTGGGTGTGGTCTTCTAGCCATGTAAATATTCAATTTAATCCCAGCTACCTCGCAACCCTAACTTTCAAGATGTCACCTTTGTTCCATTAAAACATGAAACGGTGGAGAAATAAACAAAACAATAGCCGGTGCCTCGAACAAATAATTCTCTTTGTGCCACAAACAGAACACAGGTATATTTTTACTGCCATGACTAACTTCACGCTGAACAGAAATTAAGCTCTGGATAGGGAAACCTTTGGTGAAATATGTTTTAACTGAAAACTTAATTACACTGGTATTGAACTAATCAACAGATATATAACGTTAATATAAGTAGAGATACTACTTTGGATATCATTTTTGCCACCTTACCTTCATATTCAGTAATATGTTTATTAACATATATAAGCAACTTGAATACAATGGCAACATGAAATATATAGGAAGCACTCTGTATTTTATTTATAACATTACACATATTCATTATTTGTATTATACAGGATCTTTCAGAAATACTTTTAAAAACTTTGGGTATGGATTTCTCACACCAAAAGAAGCAAAAGGGTTCATATGAACATACGAGGGCTGTTCAATAAAGAATGAAAACATTTTGTTTGACAACGTACCTTCACCATCCTCATAATTTTTATGATCCCTCTCAAAATAGTCTCCCATGAATGCGGTACACTTGTCCCAGCGTTTCTGTCAGTCTTATGGAAACAATTTTTGAAAGATCCTTCAAAATCGCCTCCGCAGCCTTCACCACTGCTTCTGATGATGGATAATGCCTCCAACGAAGGCGTTTCTTCAAGTTAGGGAATAGCAAAAGTCACATGGAGCTAAATCCGGACTATAGGGAGAGTGAGCGATGTACTTCACGTTGATTTTTGCAAGATAATCAGCAACAACATTGGCAGTATACAGCCGCGCATTATCGTGGTGCAGCGTTCAGCCTATTTCACGGAAATGTGGTCTTTTGCGCCTGATATGGACTTGCAATATTTTCAGACATCCCTGTAGTATTGTCCAGTTACTGATATGTGTGCAGGTACAACATGCTTATAAACCAGTCCATGAATATCAAAGAATTAAATGACTATAACATTCCCAGCAGAAGCAACCACTTTTGCTTTTGGGGGGGGGGGGTTGGTGATGAAGAAGATTCCCACACTGAGCTTTGCTGTCTGCTCTCAGAATCAAAATGATGTTGCTAAGTTTCATCAGCAGTGATTATGTTTGAAAGAAGCTCCTGATCTTCCTCTAACATCAACTTTAACTGCATGTTACCTCCAATGCAATGCAGCGGTAGGCGATACTGAACATGTCTGAACTTGCCTGGTTCTCACAGGCGGGAACCGGGAGTACTAACAATGAAACTACTACGGCGTGTTTGTTTCACACTAAGCTAGCAAAATACAATAAGTTTGAATTTTAGTACGAAAAATTATGACCTTAAATATTATGATTATTCTTTATTGAACATCGCTCGTATGTCCCATAATACTTTGTTTTTTCGTTAGGAGGTGTTCAACGTAGTGGCACACCTATAACTAAACTCATAATAAGTGCTCCAAATGTCCTACTCTTGCTTCTATGTATGCCTTACTTGTCAAATCATGGAATGTCGCACCCTTTCAAAAACTCCGGGATGGTGACGGATGGTTCCGCAGGCTTCCATGACACATCGATGAAGCATTTGTGCATCCGGGTTGGCAGCTCCATAAACCAATGATCTAAGATACCCCCAGAGGTGAAACTATACAAGATTAAGGTCGGGAGGACGTACAGGACATGGAACTGGTTCTCCTCTGCCTATCCAACGTTCATTGTAGATACCAGTCAGTGCATCTCGAATAATACGACTAAAATGTGCCGGAGCCCCATCATGCATAAACCACATGTTTTTGTTCCTTATTTGCAGGGGCAAATTTTCGTGAAGTCGGTCGGATAGAGTCATTGTAGATATCACCAGTAAGAGGTGCTGGTAAAATGTATGGACCTACCAGTCACCTACAATGCCAGCCCACTCATTCAGACTAAACTGTTTGCTGATGTCTAGGCTGAAGTACAGCATGAGAATTACGATATGCCCATACGTGTACGTTGTGGAAATTAGTAATTCCGTCTCTCCTAAACGTTGCCTCGTCTGTAAACAAAACTGACGAGACAAACAATGGATTGGCTGTCTGTGCTGCAAACCATCGGCAAAAGTTATCCCATGGTGGATAATTAGCAGGTGAAAGGATCTGCACATGTTGAATATGATATGGATACAGGAGCTGCTCGGTTAGTATCCTCCATACTGTCACGTGTGATGTATTAGATGTCACAGTCAATTGTCTTGTACTGATACCTGGATCTTCTTCGACACACTTTAACATCTGCTCTTCGCGTTCTTGTGTACGAACAACTCTTGGTCTTCCTCGATCAATAGTCTGCGGTGCATCGGTTCCTGTCTCAGCAAGACGATGATAAATAGTGACAAAGGTTGGATGACTCAGTTGAGTTAGGTCTGGAAACTCCATCTCTTAGAGCCTTGCAGCCTCGTGTCCATTGCCATTCGCACGATCAGACTTAAAAATCCTCTCTGCCTGTTCAGGAAATGAATATCCAGCCATGGTGGAACGAAACACGTGCAGTTAACTCACTACGTATACACAATTGAAACGTTGAAGACAGACTGATAACAGATGGCAAATGTAAACAGGTTTCCATGGTAATACTTTGCCTTCTGCCGTATATAGTACAATAGATCAAAGCCTTTTATGAGTGCATAGAGAAAATAAGTTTTGAGGTTGGACTCTGAAGGTCTTTGAAATCACACTTTCATTGTGACAAGAATCACGCGAAAACCAAGGATTATGCGAATATATTCATATGAACCATTTTTCCTTCTTTTGGTGTGAGGAACCTGTACCTGAAGTTTGTAAAAGTATTTCGGAAACATGCTATATACTACAAACTCTGAAGTTAATTGCAATCTGATTGCGACAGGGATATTGACGATTGTTATGATGGTGGTGATGCACTTCTAATTCTGGAAGCAATCAAAGTAACCACGGGTACAAATAGGAGCTTGCATTTTCCGAAACACAGAGAAAACTCAAACATAAAAGATGTTTAGAAAGGTATCAACATGCATGCAGACTTCTAGGAACAAGGGTAAAACGATACAATCGATACAATGGATACAATAGTGAACAATGGGGCAGCAAGTATTAGCATGGGGTACCTAATGTTTCCAGGCATTAAATCCTGATGTTGGAATAACTCTCACTCAAGGCATACCTGTGACCATTGAGAGGTCTCAGTAAGAGCTCGTCTCACATGGAAAGGCAGGACAGACACTCTTCAAAGAAAACTTTACACAACCACACAAGCCCAGTGGCGTATAGCGGGATTGTGACTTGGGCTATCACTAGGCCTACCAGATCCAGGCAATAAGAGATTGTTTATTAAATGTTAACTTCACAAATAGTGCATTTAAATCAACTGTTCTTCAAGCAAGCTGTCAAGACATTAAAAAGGTAAAACTAGCAGTTTCACCATACCTGTTTATATATACACGTATTCCAGCCATCCTTTTTGACTGGTAAACTGCGTTGTGAAACTATAAAAAACAGTGCCGTATCATAATTAGACAGAAATTGTAGCAATTCTATATGACTGCCTTTATTTAATGACTCCACTTTCATCGTGGCCTCTAAACGAAGCTGTTCATCTTTCATGTTTATCCAAAGCTATTACTAAATAAGCTAAACTTGCGAAATCAGTAGTACCCCAGGGTGTTTTCTCACTTACAAACAAAAAGCATGGCCAGCAATATAGTTTATTTAGTTAAAATGAGCCAGACAGCCACTCATACCTATGCATTTTATACGGCTTCTTATTTTTTTCCTTCTGTTCACACTGCAAGTGCGGAAGAGCTGGAGTAGGCCCTCGCTGTTTTATTATCACTAACTTATCCTCGTATTTAAACTACGAGAATGGTTTTTGTTCTAATTGTTTAATTAGAATTCTTCACACATTTCCAAGAATTAGTACTAGCAACTGTCTTGGTACACTGCACAGTATGAAATAATACTAATGCGGCTGTAGAGAACCGTAACTATCACACAATTATTGAAAACACGCCTTTAACTTCACGTGTTATGGGGAATTATAAAGCCAGTCGTGTGCGTACGGTACATTTCGGAGAAGCTCGTATGAGTGTAGTGATGTAAGGTTCCGAAGCCTTGAAGTTGAATCCTGCATTCCTCCCCCTCGTCTCTCACTGCCCCTTACCTTAGAGAATGCTGCAACAGTAGCTACCGAAGCTCTGCTTGCCTCTCTGTTCAGTGATACGGAAACAGAGATATTCCACCCTACGCACTAATTCTTTATGGGGGAAACTGGCTGGTATTGCAATTATTATTAATATTGATTACTAATTTCGTTTACTTTAGATTTGGGTTTCGGTGGTAGCCTTGATAGTTCATAATATACGCCACTGCACACGCCTTTTACCATGCATTTGAGATTCTTCACCCTGAAATACGATAGGAAAATATAACGACAGGAAATGGGGATAGCTTAATTCCCAGCAATGTGTAACCCCAATATTGGCCTACTAACCAGGGCAAAAGTAATATCTTAGGGAAAGTAACCTGGAACTACTTGGGTATGAAGCTAATAGTTACCATGGAGCCAGCCCACCAGGTCTAATAACAGCTTAGCTGTTAATATGCTTAACAGGAGTGACATTTCTAAATCTCCTACTTCATAAGTCTGACTATAAACAGGATAATACATATAAAGTAACCCTAAACAGTAGTACAACACGAGCGGAAAAATATTTTCTTTGCATCTCTTTTATTAAACATCACATACACCTCTAGAAAATAAGCTAAACATTTTATACGGGTAAATTCCAAATTATTAGCATAATTTCGTTGATAATTTCTTTGACAGTTTCCCAAGTTATATTTTCCACCAATGCTAAACGGTAAATCCATTCAGAATTCCAGTTGTACTGCAATTTCTGATGACCGTGACATAATAAAAAACTGCTGCTGCCCTTTATTGTCATAATATTAAACGTATTCGATCGGCAGTTGTCATTGGAAGATGTATGTATGGCTAGGGAAAACAGACACACATTGTCATAAATCAAAACTTGCCTCTGAGGTCCAAGAGAGAAAATTGCAATAGTCCCATCTTTCAGAATGCCCAAGAGAGCATCTCATGTTTATATCTCATCAATCATAGTATCAGAAGTAACCCAGATTCTTTATTCTAGGAAATGTTGTGCTGCAAACGGAGAGGAAGTTGCCTGAAGAAGCTAATATTTCTCTTTTCAATTTCTACACTTTTCTGGAGAATATGAGAATCCAAGTGACGTCAGAAAGTAACTCAAATACCTTACCTGGATTAACTGAAAAATAAGTTATATCATTCCGTATCTTCGTTGATGTATAGATGTTCGAACACATTTTTCTGTGTATTATGACTATCATCCAAGTTCACCTTTCTAACAATATCTGTAAAAAATAATATGAGTGAAGTCGAATAATGACTTTTCGGCGGTAATGGAGTCTGTGGCTTATGGCCATTTTCCAACTGTGCTTATAATGTCGATTCTGTAATGGAGTATAGATTAAGAAATGAATTAAAATAAGTTTTACAAATTGGTGGACAGAATTCGAAACAGAATTTCAATTTTTTAACCTATTACTTGGACCAACTAGGGCTAAGAATATTTACCAGGGTGACTAGAGTTTTGAATTGATCTAGTTTCTAGTAGTTTTAAAGCTTGTAGTTATGAGTACATTTAGTAACATACATCCTTAGAAACAGCAGAGGAAAGCGTACCAAAGCACTGCGTCTGATTAATCGAACAACATTAATCGACATAGACCATATGACATGACATAAGACCATTCAGTAATACCAGGCACCGATTTCTGGAATTAGGCACCGCTGATAGACAATTTTTCCTCTCACATTCCACAAACGCAAGTTCAGTCTACAATGAGGTGATAAAGCGAAGAATGGAGCCATATCGTGCGTAAACTCCATGTGATGTACAATGATGGAGCCAAGTATTGTGGAGCACCATGATGGGCCGTCATTGTGTGGAGCGCCAATGGATATCGCACACGCTCAAGGGTCATTCTCACAAATGGGACCCTCAACAGCCTGCGGTACATTAATGGAATTTTGGTGCCTGGGCTTGAGTATGGTTCCACAAGGCGTTTTATAACAACATACCACTAAACTATATTCAGCAATTCTCGACTTCAACACCACTACCACAGCCCCCTGGATGTTATAGCACAAACAGTTTGCTGTTATTTCAGGGATTTAATCCGTAAAACATAGGGTTCTTGTTTTAGTTAATTCATGGAAATTAATCATTTCTTCACACTAGCTGTATATAGGCTAAGATCTTTGATAGATAGAGTCGACATGAAAAATTCAATGCCATGCCGGAATTTGAACTACGGATCTCTTGGTTTCCGTTCAGTCACTCTAATCCATTGAGCTACCATGGTCAACATGCCGTCCTTAAATTCTCCATTTGAGTCGTATATTTCCCCGGTAGACCACTAGGGGCTCTCGCATCCGAGATACACCGTTTGTGGCGACTTACTTTCGTAAGTACTTGAGTCACAGGCTTCATCGTTTAACTCTTATTTTAGTTAATTGATGGAAATTAATCATGTCGACTCTATCAAAGAACTTAGCCTATATATGGCTAGTGTGAAGATATGATTAAAATGATTAACAGTAACAGTATAATTGTTGATCGTGAAGATATACTGTTGGCGCAGGAATTATCAAAGGAAAATTCCGAAGTGGAAGTTGCTTAAAATATTCGTTCCTTGAAGATTCCAATGAGGTACGTAGATCCCTTTTTCTTCATTTGCATACCAGTAGAACTTTCAAGTCATTGACAAAGTGGCTACACGCAGTTTATTAGCACCACCTATATTATTTCGTAGAAAGACCCGTGCCTGAAGTTGTGGTTCATTAATGAGGCGTGGTTATCTGAAGAAATCAAATATTTGAGTAACTGTTGTAAGCATTCAGTCCTTTTTAGCGTACAAACGGAAAAAATATATTACACAGTACACAAACAAATATTTATTTAATCTTAACGTAAAAGTGGTACCGCATAAGCTTACCCAAAACTTCGAAAACGGCAAAGCAAAACTTTGCATAGAAGTTCGTTGACAGCGCACATGTTTGCCACGTGGGAATAAAATAGCGTGAATAGTCCCTCAAATCACAGTCGCCGGCGGAGTGAAAACATTTTCTCGCTTTGTTTACATCTCACCATAAACTAAGGACGGCGCCAGTAGAGACAAAATATTGAATTGCATCCATCACTTTGATATTCACATGTTATCAGAAGTATTTGTTTTGAAATCATCTAGTCCAAAAGAAAAGTGTGTCTGTGTGTGTGTGTGTGTGTGCGCGCGCGCGCGCGCGCGCTCGTGAGTATTTGTGACAGAATGTTCCTGTGAACAGCAAAATTCAATGAAATGCCTATCGGATGAATACCAAACTTGGTATTCAAGATCTGTACCATCCTAAGACTGGACACGAAGAATCTTAGGTAGCTCCCCTTTATATAGAAAATGTAATATCCCTAACGATTTTGATGAAAATACGGCATGCCTGAGATATTACTGACAAAATATGTATATTGGATTTTGAAGGAAAAGGGAATTTCGTTCAAAAATAATTCTATATAACGTAATATTACTGGTACATAAAAGAGACAGAAGAATAGTAGAGCATAAGTGTTAAGTGGTCCTGTAAGTAAAGCCAGTGTTTTAATTTTTTTTATTTTTTATTTCCTGTATTTTTTGGCAACGCGGTTTACAGGATACTGTGGCTATTGTATATACATAGCTTACTGATATATTGAGAGTATGTAATTTTACGTCTTCCAACGTTGTCATATCGGACGGTGAATGAATTGGATGAAACGATGCTCAAATGTGTCCAGGGTCCATGGAGCCTGGAGCTACCCGACATTTATAATTTAAGGATAAGGGGAAACCCTGGAAAACCTTATCCAGGTAACTCACCCTGCCCGAGGTTCAATCTCGAGAGCTCTTGAACGTGATACAGACTCGCTACCATCTACGCTACCGAGGCAGGCACTGATGCAGCTCGAAGAATATGTGAAGTGTAAAACAGAAATCACAGGTTTCCGATAGAAGAATGTAAGAAAGCGATGATAACGCCATATAACTTTTTAAGAAGCAATTGGGAATATATGATCTAAGAAATACAGTCAAAGGGAATATTGTAATATGAATAACATGAAAGCGAAACAAATATGGGGAGAAATTTGCCTTAAGTTGAACGGGTAGACGAGGCCGGATACGTAAACAATAGGACAATTGAAGGCAAAAGTCCTGCGAATACGCGGTGCCAGAAACAAAGCCGAGTTATAAGGAAAATATTTAGAAGCAGGATGTAGTAACGTTATGACACCAAGAGGTCATACAACTCTAAGGAGTGGACACGTGACTGCTACACAGTTGAAGGTGAATGGAAATGGCCAATAAGCTAAAATGGTAGAAAAAAACTCCCCCACGTCATAGACGTGAAGGGGTGGAGATAGACAAACAAATCTAGGAAAGAAACCGTGACTACGAGATGAATATTGTCACTCTGGTGGTTACAACAAAAGGGAGAAGACGCGTGAGTTTAATATATGATGGCTAGGTAATAGTGGAGCTAGATTTGCAACGTCGCGTGATTAAGTATTCTCGAAGAGACAGGGCGACGAAACGAGAGTGAAAGCAGGTCAGAAAACAGAGAAATCCGGCAAGTAAAATATTTTAGAATAAACAATCCACAGGAAATTGAAGAAAGACTTTTCATTAGCTGGTGAGAACTGCTGGACTCTGAGAGAGTACTCCTGAGTACCTACCATACCACACCAAAAGTCCTTCCCAAGAGAATCCCACACCAAGTGGAAGGAGAATGTTCTTTAGTGAAGATGTGGTACAACGATGATTCCAACATTTCAACAATGGAGACGAAAACATTACCGATTTACCACGTTCTGGAAGACCTAAGGTATTGAATATTGTGGATACAAGCGAAGTTTCGTGAGAAAATCTGCAAGAAGGTACACATAGGCTTTCAGAAGAGATTGGTACATCAAAAGATGCCGTACATAACCACATTAATACACTTAGAAAATTATACAGAAACTGCAGATCTATACCTCACAAACTGACACCGCAACAGGCTGAACGTATAGTTGATATATGTTGCCAGCTTATCTGTAATCCCATGGATAATGGTTTGTCAGAAGAATTGTCACTTGTGATGAAACATGGGTATATAGCCGAAACAGTGATGCCTCGAAATGGTCTTGATCCTCACCAACTGGCCAAAGTATTCGTTAAAATAGTCAGTTCGGTCTCAAAGTAATGTTATATGTCTGTTATAATTTTGAAGGTGTATTTCACAGAGAGTTTGTTCCAAACTATCGGGCGATTGATGCTGATTGATATTGTCAACAACTAGAACGAGTTCATGTAATCTTGAGACGTAGATACCAGCATTAGTTAACCGAAATAGAGTTATATTGTAACAGGACAGTGCACACTCCATACTGCGGGAACGTCCATTGGAAATGTATGCATTCAGCTCTGATCTCACTCCATCAAATTATAATATTTTTCGATCCATGGCCCATTTTCTACGTGAATGAAAATTTTACAACATTGAAGCAGTGCCAGTGGATGTCACGGAATATTTTGCATCAAAAATGAGGGAGTGGTACCATTGTGGGATAATAGACCTCGCTGAACGATGGCTCAAGACCACAGAATCTAATGGTTTGTACTTTAAAAATTAGTTAATTGTTATCAGTACACGTTTCAAATAATTACTTTTCTTAAAAAGGGACATTAGTCATGACACAGTATATATAATATACAATTTACTTAAAATAAATTTAATGTAACATCACACATTATCGAGGTAGCCTATTATATCGGTTTGAGTTTCCGTACTTTTATCTGTTTTGGAAGCGTTACTCATTCAGTTGTATATCGGTCTCTTATAAAGTGTAAAATTTCAAGAATTATCTTCGGTAATTTGAGAATTTTATAATCCTCGCCAAATGCATCAGAACCATCCACAAAACACCTCCGAAGATTAAACACCTGTTGAGACCAGTAAAGACAAACTGGACTTCCAAGTTCCGGGAGTGTACCGCATTCCTTGTGAATGTGGGACACCGTATATAGGACTAACCAGAAGCACCATCGCTACTAGAATAATCGAACATGAACGGAGCATTCGTTTAATGCAACCTGAGAAGTCTGTGCTGGCAGAGCATTGTTTTGACAACGACCATAGAGCCAATTTTCGGGAGACGATCATCATTGCAAAATCCAACAATTACTGGGAGCGGAGAATTAAGGAGGTTTTGACGATTTCCTCTGAAAGGAGCCCTTTCAATCTTGATGCTGGATTTCAGTTCAGCTTCTGTTGGAAACCGGCCATAAAATGGAAATCCGTCGAATTAAGAAGCAAAGATCAATGCAGCTTGATAATCAAGTTAAGTAGTTACGTTGCTTTGATACAATTTTCTATACCCACGCCAACTTCTGACCTGGCATTTAATTTACTGAAAACAGTCTTTTGTTCAGTAATGCGAATTGTGATAGTGTTTTGTCTGTGTTTATAGTTCTGTTATATCCAGTATATCATTTGTGGTTATAACATTTTATAAATATTCTGATGATGAGAGAGATGCACACTGCCGAAACGTCGATATCTAATCATCTTTTCACCTGGCTTGTTCCCCGAGAAGAAAGTGAGACTAAAGTTACTTTCCTTAAAATATCGTAAGAATAAACATGAATTCAGTTGTTTCTCCACCACTTTTAAGTTTCCTCCTTCATATTTTTCCTAAAAGGGATTTAGGTTATGTCAGGCTTCACAGCCTGTAGCTTATTGCTTGACACATATTTTTTGTTCTCTCAAGCTTCTTCTTCCTTATTTTCATAACTCAAAATGTCTTAGCTTATTACTTTATTTTATTTTCTTCTGGTCTATTAAATGCATTTCTTCTGGTTATATTTTCGCTCTGTGTTCAATAATCATTGCACATGTTTCTGCATCACACATAATACGCATTGACATTCTGTTATCTAACTTCAACGTTTAAATATTATATTAGCTTTGTTTGTAGTGCACGTTCAAACGTTCGTGTTAAATAACCACATTAATTATTTTATAACTATTCCTCTTATATTATTGGTTCATTTTAATTTATTTTCGTTTAGCTACTACACATATCCAATTAAAGCGCACACATAACCGTATACATACAAAATTAAATTCAATCAAATATGTAATTACAAAAGGAATTCAGAGCTAAACATTAAACAAACATTTATTACCAAATACGATAAAGCGGCAGTTAACGCAATGACATATAAAATCCAATAGTCACGTAACACCTTAAAGAAATTTGTATTAAAAACTAATAAGATTATGAGTATTGTAATACAATGAAGCTGATCCTAGTGATATATCCTCAGATCTAATGAATACTATGCAATATGTTTTAGATCTCACGAACTGCAGGAAATAGGTTTTCAGGAATTACTTGCTTTATAATAATCATCTATATTTTATTGAATAATCTTTCACTGTTATCGATCATTTATATGTGTATACACGAATAGTTGGTAAGCCTGTGTCGTATATGTCAAAGGATCCTTATATGCATAAAGATATTGGTTGATTATTAGTTGAACATTAAGTTTAATTCCCTCATTAGGCATTATGATCATCACTCATTATTTTTATGAAAATTCTTCATTTTTATATCCGAGGATGTTCAATAAAGAATGATCATAATTTTTAGGGTCATAATTATTCGTACTAACATGCAACCTTATTATATTCTGTTAGCTTAATGTGAAACAAACACGCCGAAGTAGTTTCATTGTTAGGATTCCTTGTTCCTGCATGAGAGAACCAGATAAGTTCAGACATGTTCAGTACCGCCTACCGCTGCAATGGAGGTAACATGCAGTTAAAGTTGATGTTAGAGGAAGATCCAGAGATTCTTTCAAATGTAATTACTGCTGACGAAACTTGGCTACATCATTTTGATCCTGATAGCAAACAGCAAAGCTCAGTAAGGAAATCTCCTTCATCACCAAAGCACAAAAAAAGCAAAAGTGGCTGCTTCTGCTGGGAAAGATATGATCATCTCATTCTTTGATATTCATAGAATGGTTTGTCAGCATGTTGTACCTGTACACACATCAGTAACTGGAAAATACTACAGGAATATCCTGAAAACATTGCAAGTCAATATCAGGCGCGAAAGACTACATTTGCATGAAGCAGGTTGTATGCTGCACCACGATAATGCGCAGCCGCGTATTGCTAATGTTGTTGCTGAATATCTTGCAAAAGTCAACGTGAAGTGCATCCCTCACCCTCCCTAAAGTCCGGATTTGGCCCTATGTGACTTTTTTCTATTCTCAAACTTGAAGAAATGCCTTCGTGGCAGGCATTATCAATCTTCAGAAGCAGTGGTGAAGGCTGCGGAGGCGATTTTGAAGGATCTCTCAAAAAAGGCTTGCAGCATGTCTTTGAGGACTGGCAGAAACGCTGAGACAAGTGCATCGCATTCAGGGGAGACTATTTTGAGAAGGACTATCAAAATTATGAGGATGAGTAAAGATACGTTGTCAGAAAAAGAAGTGCAATCATTCTTTATCGAACAGCCCTCGTATATTATGATACGAAAAGCCTGGATTATAAGTTACACTAGCAGATAACAGTTTTAGTAGTTTTTATTTCTGAATCGTTAAAACTATTAATATATAAAGAAATTATATTTTATCATCTATTACTGCTTTCTTTACTAATTATTTTAAAACTGAGCTAGCTTATTATATCTATAGGCATGATTATTTTTAGTTTAACTTTCATGCCAGATATATTGTTTATGTTTCAGGCTCGTTCCATTTTTCCAACAAAATATGATAAAAAATAAAGTTTCTAAATTATTTATCGCCTTAGCTGTTTTCGACTTTTCGTTTCCTCTTTCCACGTCGTATCTACAGCACTGCCCACATTACTTGAATCACCGATTAAAGCTACAGATTTTTACATCTTTGTTCACTTACATTAATCAAAAGTTTAAAACAAGTTTAATAATAAGTAAAACAAAATTTTAGACTGAAGCTACACCGATCCAAATATGGCCACAATGAAAGTGGAATCTAATTAAGTGATCAGAAGTTGGTGATCTAAGTTACCAAATATTGAATAAAACATTAAAAAATCAACGTTATGTTAATATAATGATTATGCTAATTTTTTCAGTTGGGATGAAAATATCTTGAGCACAGGGTATCTCGCAAAATTTATATCCATCAATTAAAACATAAATAGAAATAGAAAAGGTAGAGCCATACTGAAAAATTCAATGCCGTAGCAGGGATTTGAACCACGGATGTTCTACTCTCCGTCCAGTCGATCTAAACCTTCAGCTACTATGGCAAACGTACTAACATGACATTCAATTCTCCAACGGGCTCGTGTTTCTCCCGGTAAACCACTAAGAGTTCTCATAAACACATGAGACAACTACCTTAATGGCGACTTACTATGCTGTAAGTACTTTAAGGCCCGGGCTTTATAGTTCGGACCACTATTAGGTACAATTAATGAAATTAATTGTTCTTTCGCACTAGCCGTGTGTAGGACGCACTATGAAAGGGTAGAGCCAGACTGAAAAATTCAATGCCATTGCCGGGATTTGAACCACGGATCTTCTGGCCTGCGTCAAGTCGCTCGAAAGTATTGAGCTACTATGGCCAACGTGCCAACATGACATTAAATTATCCAACTGACTCGTGTTTTTCCAGGTAAACCGGGATTTAATGTCATGTTGGCACGTTGGCCATAGTAGCTCAATGGGTTAGAGCGACTGGATGGAGATCAGAACATCCGTGGTTCAAATTCCAGTTATGGCATTGAATTTTTCCGTCTGGCTCTATCCGTTCATAGTGCGTCCTATATACGGCTAGTGTGAATGAACTATTAATTTTATAAATATAAGTTTTTTATAATTTTTTCTGTTTACTAGTGTTTTACAGGTAATATAAAATGTTTCATGTGATACTATACTTTTATGTTTCCCCGATGATACTTATCTAGTGAGCTTATTAAACAGCAAATTTCATGTTCACAACAAATATCCATTGTGGTATGCTACCAAATTTGCTGAATGGAGAGGGCTTGAATGTGAGAGAAGAGATATGACTGTGTCGTTAATTTTGTTGGTTTGTAGAAGCAACGGATTACAAACATGGCTAGAATTATCTTTATTTTGGCATTCTCTGATTGCACAGCTTCTTGTAATATCAGTATCAGTTCATTAGGGTGTTCTGCCTGATTGCTGTGTGTGCATCTGAAAGGCTTCGTAACAAGATCGCTAGCAAGGATAGACGCTAATCCTTAAGGCACGCCCCCACTGCTCCATGTTAGGATTGGGTTTCCAGAGGCAGGGTCCGGGAGTTAGCTTTGTGTATCTTACGTTGGAGAAAATGGGCTCAACTCACTTCACATTTTTTTAATATCAACCACTGTAACAATATTTAATACGATCTCACTGAGATCAACTGGAATATAGCGTAAGAAAAATGACCAAACATTTTCATAGTAAAATGCATTGATTTGATTAATAATTGCATTGTCAGTTCCTAACAACTAAAATTCCCAAAATGCTCTAAGAAGGTTACATACTGCATTATTTATATCATTCAGTTACTTTTAACCAATAGCACAACATATGCTGAAGAACAAAATGTCTCATTAATACAGTCACTTATTACATTGTTAAAAATACTGATAGCACAAATGCTTTACTTGATTTGTAGAATAATATAGAGATGAGTCTAATAAGTTTTGAAATAAGAAACTCTATGACATTTCAGAGCTTCCTATAGTAAAACATCGTATAGAACATCCATGTTTAAAGAAACTTAAGGGTCAGTGAATTTAGGAGGGCGTTCAATAACGAATGATCATATTTTTACGGTTATAATTTTTGGCACATAAATTCAATCTTATTATTTTCTGTTAGTTTAATGTGAAAACAACACGCCGTGGTAGTTTCATTGTTGGTACTCCTGGTTCCCGCCTGTGAGAACCAGGCAAGTTTAGACATGTTCAGTATTGTCTACTGCTGCAATGGAGGTAACACGCGAGGAACCATATGCGGTTTTGAAATTCTGCTTTCGTCTCAACAAATCTTCAGTTGAGGCTTATAAAACGTTACAGGAGGCCTATGGAGAGCCTGTTGTTCCCTACAGAACAGTACAAAGGTGGCTTAAAATGTTTAAAGAGGAGAGACAGTCAATTTCAAAGGAAGGTGTACCCGGTGCTCCAGTTACTGCTCTTACGGAAGAAAATATCAACACTGCTGCTGCCATTGTGAGACAGGATCGAAAAATTACCTTAAGATCGCTTTCCCAAATACTGAACATTTCATTGTGTGCCACCCATACGTTGGTGACAGAAAAATTACACATGAGACGTGTTTGTGCGCGATGGATTCCAAGACTGTTGATTCCCGAACAAAAGGACATCGTATGTAGGTCTGCATTCAGTTAAAGTTGATGTTAGAGGAAGATTCGGAGTTTCTTTCGAACGTAATCACTGCTGTTGAAGCTTGGCTACATCATTTTGAACCTGAGAGCAAACAGCAAAGCTCAGTGTAGAAATCTCCTTCATCGCCAACCCCCAAAAATGCAGAAGTGGTTGCTTCTGCTGGGAAAGTTAGGACATCTCATTTTATATTCATGGAATGGTTTATCAGCATTTTGTACCTGTACACCTTTCAGTAACTGGAGAATACTACAGCGATGTCCTGAAAACATTGCAAGTCCATATCAGGCGCAGAAGACGTCATTTCCGTGATGCAGGCTAGATGCTTCAGCACGATAATGCGCGAACGCATATTGCCAATGTTGTTAGTGAATATCTTGCAAAAATGAACGTGAAGTTTATCCCTCATCCTCCTAATAGTCCGGATTTAGCCATATGTGACCTGTTTCTATCCCGTAACTTGAAGAAACGCATTCGTGGGAGGCACTATCCATCATCAGAAGCGGTGGTGAAGGCTGCGTATGCGATTTTGAAGGATCTCTCAGAAAATGGTTTCCACCATGTCTTTGAAGACTGGCAGAAACGTTGGGACAAGTGCATCATATTCAAGAGGGAGTATTTTGAGAAGGACCATCAAAATTATGAGGATAAGTAAAGGTACGATGTCAAAAAAATTTTGATCATTCTTTATTGTACAGCCCTCGTACTACCAAGAATTGGAAAAGTCATGCAGTAAATTAGGTGAGTACCTTATATACATACATAATTGTGAAGGTGGAGAAGAGTGTGTATAGCTTGAAAATACGTGAATACTGTGAAGAACGAGAAAGATTCAATACTAAAATAATGGTGGGAACAAGGAACAATAATTGAATATAAAATAAGTATAGCAAAATATTAAGAAATATGAATTGTTCAGCGTATAGTAGAATTATATTACACTGCCCACAGAGCATAAAAGCGACAATTTTAACTAGACAAAAACCTATCACAGAAATATACAATTAGGTTATATATCTCTAGTTCCTCCCCTTATTATTTTCTCTGGAGTGAAACGTAACAAATAATTACTTATTGTTGACAAATGCAAATCAATAGACTAGTAACTCTTTAGGACAGTTGGTAACACATTCTGTAATGTATCGCACTTCTTTTGTTTTATTGATTAGTGTGAAAAAATTACACTGGGCAAAAAAAGAGTTGTGAATGTTTCGAGCACTTCCTGAGGCAATTCTACTAATTTTGGTTTGAGAAATATAAATATGACATTGAAAAACTTTTATTATTTCTAGTTTCTATGATATACAGAAGCTAGTAGTGTTACATATTAACGGATTGAGAGAAAAGGATATATTTTAATTACACACACGCTAACAACAATGAAAGTGCATTTGATTTTTTTAACTGGTAATTACATGCTAAGAGTTCTAAATAGCTGGAAAAATACTTCAGAGACAGTCGTGTCTGAAGAGAATAATGTGGTGGCCTGTTGACTTGGTCGTATTTTAGCTTGCCTCTTGTGATGGAGTTCCGCAGAATCCCTATACAAAGACCAACAGTAATCCCTAAGCATTTCTTCATTCCAACGGCTCTGATATTTTTGTTCCATAACAGAAATGTCCTGATGGAATCTCTCCCCATGTTCATCACTAACAGCTCAACAACTAGGAGGGAAAAGATCTAGGTGGAAGTGGAGAAAATGGATCTTAAGGGACGTATTGCATCCAAGGTTACGGTACTTTTGCAGGAGCACTGCCACCAAATGCTTGTAGTTGTCATCTCTTTTGTTTCATGAAAATCCATGAACAACACGCGTGCAGGCTTCCGAAACTTCCTTTTCTTTCCGCTCCAAAATTTGGTCTGATGCAGGATCCCTCACAGGTTCTCTTATTTGTGGTCCGACAAAAATGCCTTCCTTAACTTTTGCATCACTTCATTTCCAAAATGTCTCTCTGATTGCGTTTTGTTATTTTACAGGTGTGCCAACTGCTCCCCAAAAATTACGTCAAATTTAAAATCTCCACTCTATAAAAATGAAATGTCACTTTATCTTCAAAACAAGAGCTAATCTATCATTTTATGGCGATTTTTTAATTCAGCAGACGGAAATATATGTAAATTCACTAGTTTTAAGCCCGAAAAATTTTAGTTGTTTCCCAGTGCTATGAGTGCTTCGTCGTAAACAAAATGAAAGTCTTTCTTAAATATGGTTTTAATCCATCCCATAACACTCATGCTGAATTTTGCTCCTGTTTAGAGGAGCTGTCTAACAGTATTCACGCCCGCCTCTGTAGCGTGGTGGTAGCATGTCGGCCTCACGTTGAAGAGGTCCCGAGTTCGAATCTCGGTCAGGGTGAGTTACTTGGATAAGGTTTTTCCGGGGTTTTCCGTTATCCTGAAAGACGAATGTCGGGTAACTCTAAGCTCTATGGACCCTGGGCTCATTTGAGCATCATTTCACCCATTCCATTCATCGTCCGATATGACTTAACGTTGGAGGACGTACGTTAAAAAAAAAAAAAAAAAAACAGTATTCACTTATAGCACTGACTGTACATCTTAAGAGATTTGACTTATCTATTCTGTTGAGGAAACTACAGGTGGTATAAGATAAAATTGTTTCATATATATTTTTGAAAGTTAATTTTTAAAAGAATTAAGTTTGTTGTGAATCCAATGTTAGTAATTTTATAATTTAAGATAAAACAAATGAAAGGAATTAAATTATTGTGAAGACCATAGTAATACGTTATTACATAAGAAACTGATTTTTTTAAATACTGTTGTTCTACTGAAGTCATGCTGAAAATGGAATTTGAGCACTTTTATTTATTCCGGCTAATACAACTAATAATGATATTAAATATATCTTAAATCCATTTATTATAAAATATAAATAATAAATATAATTTAATCTACCAAAATTTAATATTCATGCATAAGCTATTAATAATGGTACATCACCAACCATATTTATTTAGACCTTGATCCTTAGGATTTATAGGTATTGAATACCTTTGTCATATTGATTTGTTAGTTATTATTTTCATGTTTTTGCTTGAATGATTATAACCAATTTACTGTATACCTCTGTATTATAAAAATAGTCGAGATAGCACTTAGTTGTTTAAGCGACTCCAAAATAATAATTTTAAAACGCTAAAGAAATATTAATACGTTTATAATTCAAGACAAAGTCGTCTAAGAAGGCTGTGTCAGAAGATGCTGCTGTAAGTATTCCTCTTATTAACTATATGGAACCCTTATTCGGTCAACCTTCTCATCTACGATGTATATATTAGCCACCAGAACTTGTTCCAAATATTCAAATTATTAATAAATAACTAAATGAGGCAAAGAGCACAGAGAGTTTGATAATTTCAGCAGAGTGGCTCTCTCAGCCAAATGGCATATGGAAATTAAAAACTTTTTTTTCGTACACAGGTTATAACTTTCATTTCCATTATTTTATTTTCTGTCAGCGGGCTGCTACTCGGTTAAAGAGAAGTCCAGTTTAAAATTAATTCAGCTTTGAAATGAAACTGCTGCTCACTCGTTTGTGATACATTTAGTTTTTATTCCACGATTGTCCTCTTCTACCGAAACATGCGTTTGGTAAACAGAGCAGTTACTATGAGTTGGACTACAAGAGGCGCGTTATATATACATATATGCACCTTTTGAATGACTGACATGAAAAAGGCTAAAGAAACTTTGACATGCTACTGTATTCTGTTGAGGAATGAATAGTCATTATGCAAAACTAAAGTGTTTAGGACAAAATTATGTAATTATAAAGTTGGTGTAATTAAATTTTCTCCTTATACCTCCTTGTTATTATTTATTAATAATATTACTATAACATAAAATATGTGTACTTATGTTTATGAAGTAGCATTCATGCTTTTTATTTTTATAAAACGAAATACCAGTGGTAGAGGAAACTTATTGTGTATGAGTGTTATTGTTACATAAAACTGACTTATACGTTATTCAAAAACATTTTGAACGATAACACACACTTTTTGATATAATACTTCGCACAGAGATCGAAACAGCAGAAACAGATTCTTAAACTGGCGAAAACTAAGGCCATTATAGTAATGTCTTTAAAATAATCAGCTTCCAAAAATTGCTACTTTCATTGTTCTGATACCAGCATCGTCACATATCACAATGGTAAAATGTACTTGTTTTAGGAAGGAGTAGAAAATAAAATTAAAACTACAAACTATTTAACAAATTAGTTGTTCTTTCACACTAGCCGTGTGTAGGACACACTATGAAAGAGTAGAGCCAGACTGAAAAATTGAATGCCATAACCGAGATCTGAACCACGGATCTTCTGGTCTCCGTCCAGCCACTCTAAACCATGAGCTACTATGGCCAACCTGCCAACATGGCATTTAATTGTCCAACTAATTCGTGTTTTTCCCGGGAAACCATTAGTAGTCATAAACAAATGAGACAACTACCTATTTTTCTCCTTCAACCCCGGGAGCGATGGATAACTCCGGGACATTTTACATAGGGCAGTACCTGATTTCTTTAAAAAAAAAAATGAAAACAACGTCAAAACGGGGTGGAAGTGCATACCCAATTATGCGCGTCAACCCCGCAAGGAAGACTACCGAAAAACCTCGGTGGGGCCGCCTGGTGATCTAGCACACTTACTAGCTCTGCAGGCTAGTACCCGCGACTTATGAGGCAACCCCCCTCTTCCCCCTCCGGACGGCCTTAGCCCGGCCGGTGGTACCCAATTCCCCGTGGGTGTCGAGAACACACTGTCTCCTCGAGCCCAACCCAATCCAAACAGCTCACCGGGAGGGGCTCGTCAGTTCGGCCCCAGATTCCTCTAATAACGTCAGAGGTACCACGAGTGCTAAGGTTCGGCAGCGCTCGCACCACAGCAGCTGAAGGGGACGGATCCCCTCCCCTACGGGAAGAGAGAACTACCTTAATGTTGACTTACTATGCTGTAAGTACTTTAAGGCCCGGGCTTTATAGTTCGTACCACTATTAAGCACAATTAATGGAAATTAATTGTTCTTTCACACTAGCCGTGTATAGGACACACTATGAAAGAGTAGAGCCAGACTTAAAATTCAATGCCATGGCCGGGATTTGAAGCACGGATCTTCTGGTCTCCGTCTCCGATTAGAGCGGCTGGATGGACACCAGAACATTCGCCCGCCTCGGTAGCGTGGTGGTAGCATGTCTACCTCACGTTCAAGAGGTCCCGAGTTCGATTCTCGGCCAGGGTGAGATACCTGGATAAGATATTTCCGGGGATTTCCCTCATGCTGTAAGACGAATGTCGGGTAACTCTAAGCTCTATGGACTCTGGCATCATTCGAGCATTATTTCACCCATTCCATTCATCGTCCGTTATGACTTAAGGTTGGAGGACGTAAATTAAAAAAAAAACAGTACATTCGTGGTTCAAATCCCGGCTGCGGCACTGAATTTCTCAGTCTGGTTCTAATATTTCATATTTAATAATTAGTTTCTTTTAGAATATTTTTAAGAGTACAATTTCAAACTATATTTAACGTTTGGTTGAGTTTTTTTGGAAAAATCTAAGACAATTGGGAAATTTAATGTCTCTGTTAGCTCAATTGGTTAGAACAATGGATGGCATTTCTGAGGTATTTGGTTCAAATCGAGGTTATGACATTTAATTAATTAGTCTCCTTTCAAATACTTTTCCTGCAAATTAATTAGTATTAAGTGTTCGATATTGTACGTATTGTAAAAATACCTTCAGCGTAGCAATCATTTAGAAAGTCAATCATAAACAATATTACCAGGGTGCTTTTTCTGGTAAGGCAAAGAAATCTGTTGTTCTTGAAGTTCAAAATTATATGATTACATTATTTTAGTGCAGTTCTTAATGCAGCAGTTAAGAGTGATACGAAATTATTTACTTGCAATTATCCATAAAACATGAGATTTAAATTATAGCCTTAAAGCTGGAACAATGTGCTGTGTTAAACACGTATTTGGGTGGGATGGTTCACTTCCACCAATTGCACCATTACGCAATGAACCTGAATTAATGTGTTATATTGATTTCAAGCATTGCCATGGAGAACTTATATGAGTACACTTAACTTTGTGTTAAACAGTAGCTTATTCTGAACAGAAGAGAATAGAATGTCTGGAGGATGTATTAAATGTCTTCATTTATAAACAGTTCATACAGGTAAGAAGAAAATTAACTTTAATCAGTAAATAAAGTATAAAAGCTAAGTAAATTCTCGCTTAAAACGGCTTTGATTGGTATTATTATCTATTGAAATATATTTATATGGAGATATGCTACACAAAGTTCGATTACAGTATCTGAGAGGCATACAAAAATAAGTTTTCTGTTGTAGTTTAAATGTCATTTCATTTTATATTGCGTACGTGGTGTGCAGTAAAGTAGCTGCAAGTTTTGGATAGTTTTTGTGTGTTCAAGTATTAGATTACGAGCAAGTGCCATTTTATGAAGTTATAACCAATTGGTAATTTCAAGGTGAATATCTTTTTGGTTATGCTCAAGTTTATTTTCTCTTACGTGAAGGACATAACATTTTTAGAAACCACGTGGATGCTTCCCTTGTGAGTAGTATTTCTCATAAGCATCTTCCAACCTCTCTCGATGGGAGCATCATATAGAGCTGTACTTCTAAGTACATGAAATGAAATGGATAACATTAACTCAGGAAAAGGAAATCAGCTTAAGCTGGCTGCAATATATTGACTTAAGTGTAACTTTGCCTTACAGAGATACCAGTGCCCTATTTCTAAAAATGCAGTTTTTGGTTTGCGGGAGACTCAAAATATGTATTTAGGATGACATCTGTGTATTAAAACCTTGGATGGAATACAATACTTCGTCTACTTACTGTCGCTACTTAGTTATGTAGACTTAAACGAACACAATGTAGATATAATGTGGAGAGATTTATGATTTTTCTGCCACCAAGATAATTCCTCGTCTTTCCCAGAGTCTGGAAGTATGAATGACAGTGCAAATGTGTGCCTGATCTAATGATTAAAACCCCACGAATACGAGTTAACACTTTTGGTATGTTCTAAAGAAGTACGGCCACCGAAATTACCGTTGTAGTTAAAGGCAGGGTATAAATGGAACAAACAAAAATGTGTCCTTTCTCCTAGCCTGAAGGACCATAATAGGTTCTGCGTTAAACAACGTTCTTATCGTGACTGTGTTAACTCCCCCAGTTATTCAACTGGGTATAGAGTTACTATATGGATGTATAAAGACATGTAGGTATATCTAACCAATAAGGAAACTACAGGATACCATAGTTAAAAATAATTAGAGAAATACTTCTGTGCAAAAATATAATACAGGTGCTCCTTTTAGAAAAAAATCAGCTTATATTAAAATGCACATTTCCTTAAGCAAAATACGTAGTAAGGGCATGCACAATGGAGAGAGCACCGAACGTTTGCTATTGTACTTCTAACGTGTACCTCCGGGAAAGAGGGATGAGAGGACAGATGCGATGGGTGACCAGTTCCTCATGAACAACAGTCGCAGAACAGTCCCTCTCATTTCAAGTGCACACATATCCGATGCCTCCAGTTCCTGCTGTGGACACCTGACTAGCACAGCTCCACACATCATCCAACGCTGACGGAGCCGACCTACAATGACGCCGGAGATGAAATCTTTTACAGAGAGCCAGTCGCCATTTAGCCGCAACCCGCTTAACACAGTCGTCTGTTACTGCAACCCTGAAAGGGACAAGGGGACGATGAGTAGAGGAAGGACTTGATATGTAAAAATGGCATTCCAATTACCACCTGCGACAGCTCTTTCGGTCACAATATCTAGTATATACGTAGGTATTCAACCTTTCGCCTTTTTTTTTTTTTTTTTTTTTTTTTTTTTTTTTTTGCTCTACTGTTTTCTCCGTTTATCTACCCCTCTCTCTTTCTCTCATGCAAACACCATTTGTCTAAAACACCTCTAAATGAGGCTGTACTATGTTTTTCCACCACATAAAAGACTATGGAAATTTATATATTTATTTTGATAGCTTTTATGTAATAAGGAGAGGATAAAGGAATGTGCTCCGTCCTTTTGTCATGTGATGTCATGACACTGCTCGTTTTCACTTTATGGCTTTCACTGGAGACGATCTTGACATCAGAAATTTTTCATTTACTGCCGAGCGTGGGCTGCTCTGATCTCGTGACTATGCTACACACGATTCACATCCTGTCCTTCCGTTCATTTCTTTTTATTTCATTTGCTTCAGACGCTAAGAAGTAAATAATACGTGAAATATTTTGTATAATATATACAATAACAACACATAACATGTACAGTTTTATAAGTGCAGTGCTGAGATAATCTCACGCTTATCATATATACTAATAAACAATAAATATAAAGAATAAATATTATTTTGTACGAAAGTTGAGCTTAAGATTGAATGGAATGCCATTTTCTGTCCTGAAGACTTTAATATGTACCACAATTTTTATTGAATATTAGCTTTGCAATCATGAACTAGAAAACTCACTGATTAAATCTTGATAGCACATTTGGACCTTCAACGTAATTTAGTGTGTTCTTCTTTCTGTAAACGTTTAGCTAGCTTATATTGCAAGGTGCAGTTTTATGACCACCTATGAAGGTACTTTTATCCCCAAGGGTGCAAGTTCTTTTTTATTTAATATTTATAATCTATTTCTAGTATCACTTTATTAAAGTTTCTTTGAACTCCTAATTACTTTAAATTAGTTAAACAAAAATTTTTAATTCTCCTCGCTTTCCCTTTAAAGAGTTAACTACAATATCTATGAATTAACGAAATAAATAATGAATAAATTAAACAAAATTTTGCCCGAAGGCCTGAAAATAAAATCTGTCTCAAGCGGATGTTCGAAAACAATTCTCCAACTTTAAGTGCCAATCTTAAGTAAATTATAATACGATAATCATTAATTACACTATCATATAATACAAATTATGTATTAATGAACGCTCATTCTTGATAGTAAGGTAAATATATTTTAATAGAATGACGGATCTGGCACGTGGACTAACTTGTTTCTTTCAGGCCAACTTATTACTCACTTTGCCTTATATTCTTAGTATACAGCCACTCAAATTTAAAGTTTTATAACAATCCAATTGTTAATCGTAGGCTTATCATTCCTGAAGTTGTCCATGACACTTTACTAAACTAAAAATATCTTTTAAGATAAACAGAAGTTAGCATTGTGAAGTGTAGCTATACGAGTATTATTTTGAAACTAATGTACAAGCTAACAGCCAATAAAATACCTCAATATTTTAAAATAGTGGCAATTATATCTTCAATATGGTGTCCGTGGAATATGCATATATAGTTTGGGGTATACTGGAACAAATAATACATTTCAAGGGATCCTCCATATATTATGAAGTAAAATACAGTACCAAAAGTTAACCAATTTAGCTAAAGAAACTTCCTGGAGGGAGTAGGAGAGGAAATGTGGAAATATTAAAACCACAAACAGTTTTACGTATAGGAACTCTGGACAACACAGAAGGTGAATTAATAAAAGTAGTTTACTAAATAGATTGCAAGCATATGTACTACTGTTTGAATTTAGCTACATCAGGAAGGAGGCAGAAGTGCATGAACCCGATCACACATGAATCTATGCCTAAAAGATACCCGAGGGATACATTTTTAGATTTGGTTCGCTTATTTCAGGTGTATAGTTATCTTTATATGCTAGTAAACAGGAGACGATCGTATATGATGAGATTCAAATGTATATATTTCACTGTCGCAATTTTATTATATGGACAAAAGCATAGACTTGAGGAAGTTGTTATACTCTGCAATTTCAAACTCTGTGTTATAATCTATAGTAAAGTATAAAAATGTATTCTCTTCAAAAGTACTTTAAATTACAAGCAGCATGAACGAATTTCAGAAATGATGAAAGACATTACTTTTCGGTAGATACCTTATCACGTCGTTCCAAGTTAAAATGCCATAATTTGTCAAATATATTCAAATATATTTATATTTTGGTTCAACTAAAGACGTGAGAAATTGTGCAGTTAAAAGAAAATTCCTTGCCAGAATTACCATTTAGTAATTGGTCGACCGCTCTTCCATGAGGACTGATTTATCAGCCGGACCTAGCTGGCTGGCTAGCTGATGCCTCTCTATGGCGTCCTGGAACACAGTCGGATTGAAAAACTTGCCTAAGCCTGTTAGGGTCCTACCTGTTAGGGTGGTACTGCCTGTGATAAATTCTGACCTTCCTTCTTATCCTTCCACCTGGGATCTCATGTCATCGGCTAAAGTGCCAGAAAACCTTTCCTGTGCTAGACATATGGACAGAACCATACCATCCTAGTATAGTGAATTTCTGAATTGCACATTATGCCATCAGAAGAACGTAATGAATTACTGGAACGTCTTAAATAGTGCACTGCACTTCAAAATTACTGGGTCAGATCCAATGGGAAAATTTGCTGAAAAGCCAAAAGACATATGGCAGATGCTGTAAATGTCAAGCGGCGTTAGATTAAATATATAAATAATAAATTTGGGAAGTAAGAATGTTTGATATGCAGGATCCGGTTTGAACATACCACTATAAATCTAAAATTTTCTGTCACATTCACTAACCGGTGAGAATGTTACTCAAGTTCTAAGAGAGGTCAAGCAGACATTAATGTATATATTTTCGGGTACGAATAGGCGTTTTTCTATTTCTGTCATTAATACATCTAACTTCAGGTGCTGAGTTAAAACTATACTCTCTGCAGCCAACCATTGGAAAGTACTACTAGCTCAACCACCGTCAGTAATACGCCCTCCTTAAACAGGTGGAGTCTTTGGTTTTCGCTAATATATAATTTAACATTATCATTGTTTGTTGTCATCATCATCATTATAGGCAACATTGCTATTACGTGGAATAGGGGTTCTAGAAATTAAAGAACTAATTATAGGGGTAAATCAAGGTTACCAAAATCTGTTGTAGCATAAAATTCTTCAGAGAAAATCCAAGATTCGTGTCATGAATTCTGATGGTAAAATAACACGAACGTTTAAGTACAGGGTGTCTCAATTGAATCGCTCTATTTTCATTTTAGTGTTTCTGCCAAACTATTTGAGATATCGAAATGAATTGAACTTTACTAATACGTATGACTGATCAAGTTTGTGTACAAAAATTAAGAAAGTCCTATCACTACCACATGCGCCCCACCAGCACACGAAGGATATCTAGGCGATGGTCGATCTCCACCCATGTGCGTTGAAGTATTTCAGGAGTGACGACTGTAACAACATGCCGAAAGTGATTATGCAATTGGCAAATGGTCCATACGTTTGTCGCATACACTATCTCCGTGACATATCCCCACAAAAAGAAGTCCAGAGGTGTTATGTCGGGTGATCTCGGTGGCCATGGAATTGGTGCACCTCTCCCTATCCATCTACCAAGAAACTCATGTTCTGGTGTGTCCCTAACCCCTCTATACCTTCTAAAGAAATACATATATGAGGGGGATCCAAAGGAAACCTAACTCCGAGGGCGCTGTCACTGTAGACGTAGTGCAGGGTTCTCACGCTAGATGGTGTTAGTAGAGTTTCATGAAACATATGTGCAGACGGCGTCAGTGTAGAGCTGAACCTGCAAGTGTGGTATTGCGTTTTTCTGATTGTTGGCGGGTTACCTCTGCGAAGTCGTTATGGTAACTTTAAAAGAACAAAGAATGTGTGTGAAATTTTCTTTCCTGCTTAAAAAACTGCAACGGGGACAAAGCAAATGCAACAGGATGCTTTCCAGAAGGACGCTGTGAGCCGCACACAGGTTTTCGAGTGGTTTGGGCGCTTTAAACGTAGTGAACTGTTTGTTGAAGACCAAGCTCCTCCTGGACACCCTTCAACATTGCGAAATGAGGAGAACATTGAAAAGGTCCGCACAAAAGATCAACGAGGGTCGTCGCCAAACGATCGACTAAATTTCAGCAGCGAAAGGAATCAGTTGGAGCTCGTGCCAGCGGATTTTGAGGGAGGATCGGCACATGAGATGTGTTGCTGCTAAATTTGTTCCGCGCCTTCTCACACAACCATCCGCATGAATGTGTGTCAGGACTTGAAAACAGAAAATGCACGTGATCCAAACTTCTTGAACAAAGTCATTACAGGGAATGAGAGTTGGTGTTACAGGTATGACCCAGAAACCAAGCAAGCGTCAAGCCAGTGGAGGACTCCCAACTCTCCCAGTCCCAAAACAATAAGGCAAGTGAGGTCAAATTGAAGACGATGAACATTGTCTGTTTTGATGTTCGTGGAATTGTGCATCGGGAATTCGTGCCCCCTGGCCAGACTGTTAACCAGCAGTTTTACTTGGATGTTTTAAGGCGTCTGCGAGGGGATGCGAGGAGAAAACGCCCGGAACTTTGGCGATCAGGTTACTGGTTTCTGCATCACGACAACGCTCCAGCACACACGGCCTTACGAGTGACCCACTATTTGGCATCTCAGAGGTGATCTGTCGTTCCCCACGCTCCGTATTCGCCGGACCTAGCCCCGTGCGACCTTTTCATATTTCCACGAATGAAAGAAACGGTAAAAAGGGAGCGTTATGACGATGTGGAGGCGGAAAAACAGCTTCGCAAAGGGAACTTGACAATATCATCTTGAAGAGTTCCAAACATGCTTCCAGCAGCGGTATAAGAGACTTGACAAGTGCATCGCATGCAATGGAGAGTACTTTGAAGGTGACTGAAGTAATTTTCTAAAGAGGTTCATCAATAAAGTTTGTATGACAACAATCCGGTTTCTTTTGAGTCCCCCGTTGTATATTAATTTACTACCACAAAATGAAAATAGTGCGATTCAATTGGGATACCCTGTATTATTCATCCTTTTCAAACTTTGTCTTGCATAAGATCGGCATTATAGAATGTACCAGCCGTTTATGTAGCATTTTACATTAGAATAGATAATATGAGCACAATTAATGCACTTTGTGATATGAGTGATAAATTATAACTTTTTTCAGAAGCTTTACTAAATTCCTAAATTTTAAATTGAAAGTCTAGAGGTGCAAGCAATATGTAACAGTTACTGTTTCGTACTTACAGTGGTGTTCATACTTTAACAACTATGTCTGTTTCCAATGTAACACAAGCTAGTCCTCATAAAGATGTTATGTTTCAATTAACCTACTTCCGTTTGTTCAGCCAAATGACGTATTCCTACCTCATTCCGCAGTGTTTATTTGCCCCCGTTATGGGCTGTCATAAAGTTTACTCTTGCGAGGCCATTCCAGGGCCTCCCAGGGAACTTCTGATGGCTTCTAATGTGTTTCTAGCAACAATGGCTATATTGCCAAGTATATACGTTATTGGAAATTATAAGGCCTCTACTTCATTACATGGCGCTGGTGTAATGTAACTTATCATCGTTGCAAGCACTGGTGCAAAAAGGTGATGTGAAAAATGTAAAAGCATACCATGCTATATTCCCGACGTTATTTAAGGATGTTTTATTATTCAATTATCGTTTTTTATTCAAATGGCTGGAAACCTCCTATTTGCCAGCGACACAGAAGGACACAAAGTACGAAGGTGGGTCAAAAAGTAATGCCTCCTATCTCTTTTCTCTTTTAATTACCAAGAAAATTGAATCCAATTTACAGAGCTTGAAAAGTACAACATTGACGATTAATTTTTCGTTATTCAATATAATCTCCATCCTTTTCCACAGTTTTGGTCCACCTTTTAATTAGGGCATGTATTCCAGCGTGGTAAAACACAGAGTCGTGCTTCCTAAGCCATTGACGCACGGACGATGAGCTTCCTTTAGTGGCCCAAACAGATGGAAGTCTGATGGTGCCACGTCTGGGCTGTATGGGGGGTGAGGTAAGTCTTGCCATCCCAATTTCTCAATTTATGCAGTGGTGTAATGGCTGTTGTGTGTGGTCTTGCACTGTCATGCAAAAGAAGAACATCTGCATTAGTTTTTGTTGGGCGAACTCGGCGAAAACTTGCTTTCAGCTTTTTCAGAGTTCTGAGGTATTGGCCAGAATTTATTGTGCATCCCTTCTCCAAAACATCAATCATAACCACACCCTCTGCACCCCAAAACACTGTCGCCATAACTTTCCCTGCCGACCGCTGAGTTTAGAATTTTTTTATCCTCGGTGACGTTGTGTGATGCCATTCCATTGACTGGTTCTTCGATTCAGGTTCAACAAATGAACCCACTTTTCGTCTCCAGTATCAATGTTTTCCAGAAGCTCCTCTCCCTCGAAATTGAAGCGCTGCAAGTGTTCGGAGGCTATAGCTTTCCTTGTTTCTTTGTTTTGGGTGGTTAACCTTCTTGGTACCCAATGTGAACAAACTTTTGAGTAACCCAGTTGTTTAATCGTCATCACACTGCCTTTACTGAGGGAGGTATACCGACACAATTCACCTGTTGTAACCCGGCGATCACCACGAATGATGTCCTCGACTCCCTGAATGTTGCATGGAGTCACTGCAGTCACCGGTCTGCCGCTTCGCTTTTCATCTGCCAATGGTACTTGCCCTTCAGCTTCGTTACAGCGTGAACCTATCATCTAACAGTGCTGACATCCACCGTTACATCACCATACACATTTTTTAGCCTCTCGTGAATGCGAATTGGCGTTTCACGTTCGGCAGTCAACAATTCAATCACAGATTGCTGTCTAATACGAATGTCGATGCCAGCCATTTTGCAAGGGAATGCAGTGCTGTCATCTGTTGACTTAGAAAGTTACTACTGCAGGGGACTGGAGAAGAAGGTTTGAGAAATTGCGCCAAATTCAAAGTTTTCACATAACTTATTTAAGGAAAAAATAGGAGGCATTACTTTTTGACCCACCCTCGTACATACGCGTAACCGGAATTGTCTTAATTTGTTATGCATAGCGCATCTATGAATGTCTTTATTAACGATCACGAATAATAGTTAAATTATATTAACCCCTAAAGCAAAAGAGTTTAACTTCATAGGCATGGGCGAAGGAGCACAGCATGGTTTATATTTGTATGCATTAAATTAACTCCTCATTCGTATATAACTACAGCTGTATGATTACATTTTACATATTAATTTCCTATGAAGTTTATTACACATGTTTTATTAATGATGAACTAGATTGATGGATATTCCAATTCGGTTTTATTTTTGATTATTCTAGCATGTGTATAGGACCTATATATTCACTTTACACAGAACTTCAGAAGCGTGATTTCAAAGGAAAAACCTGTTTTGAGGCTCATTAATAATAAAATAGAAGAAGGTATGTGTGTTTTTATGTGTGTACAGCATAAAATAGTAAGAAATACAAGATAAATTTGGGCTAAAATTAGGGGTAAATGGCCAGGGAGCCTAGCAAAAAAAAAAAAAAAAAAAAAAAAAAAAATGGCACACAAACCTGACGTTGCTGATGATATTTGTACTTAGTTTAGGAAGAATTTGAGTACAACACTATATTTGGCCACGCCGTGGCTCAGTGGTTAGACCGCTTGGCTCTCAACAAGGCGGCCCGGGTTCGATCCCAGGCGACCGCAAAGTGAGATTTGGAATGGACAACACGGCGTTGGGGCGGGTTTTCTCCGGGACCTCCGGTTTCCCCCGCCATCTCATTCCACCGATGCTCCATCTTCATCTCATGTATCATCAGTGTCATCGCCTGCGGTGCGGTATGTAGTAAAAGCGGGCGTTAAACACTACACATTTCATTTCATTTTTTTACAACACTATAATTGTAACAAATATTTTGTTATCTTTGTGAAAACTTTAAACGGAAAGTCCAGTTGGAATTTATGTTGGTGTTATATTCCCAAACTTTTAAAGATGCCACAAGACAATGCCAAAAAAGTCCTCCAAGCTAAACAAACCTTCAATATGGAAGACGATTTGAACACGTGGCACTAAAATTTCTATTAAACTGCCAAATATAGACATTTTATGTACCTATACCTTAAATTTTCAAGTGTACTCTGAAGCCCTGTTCATTCTGCGTGACTTTTGGATAGCTGGTGTATCATATGAGATAGACCATAGAATAGAAATGTGGATCCCGTTATAGCAAACAATATACGATTGTGAGTCAAATGAAAACTTTAAATTTGTAATAACAAATCGAAGCGTGCTACAAATAGCATGCAGAATGGCCTGCAGGGGGCAGCATAGTGAAGATACACACATATCGTCGCAGTATCAGTATAAAGAAGTCCTTCCCACTTGCGAATTCAACTAGGGAAAAACAGCGTTCGACTATTCGGTTTTTGCGTAGTGAAGGTGTCAAACCTATTGAAATTCATCGACAATGAAGGTGCAGTACGGTGATGCATGTTTTTGTCACAGCGGCAAGTCTACGAATGGAATAGGAAGTTCGCAAATAGTGTGACTTCAGTGGAAGAAGCTCCCTGTCCAGGTCAGGTACAACAAGCTGTGACTCCACAGAACATTGCAGCAGTTGAAGCGATAGTGAAGGAAATCCGCCGAGTGACGCTGAATGACATTGAAGCATGTTTACAGATTGGTCATGGGTCAGCACACCACATGTGCTCCAGTTTCACAAAGTGTCTGCAAGATGGGTGCCACCTCAGCTGACTCCTGAAATGAGAGAACGTGTTGATGCCTGGGAAGAACTTCTTCGGCACTTTGAACGGGAAGTTGATGGCTTCCTTGCAAGAATCGTTACTGGGGACGAAGCCTGGGTTCACTTCCACCCACCAGAAACGAAGAGAGCGAGCAAGGAATGGCTACATCCCTCATCATCAAAAACCAAAGAAGTTTCGAACAGAACCATCGGCAAGGAAGGTTATGCAGACTCTCTTTTGGGACAAAAAAGACGTCATTTTGGAGCATTACATGCCTAGAGGGACCACTGTTACCAGTGCATGGTACACAGATCTCCTAAAAAATCATCTGCGGCCTGCGTATCAAAGCGACGGGGATTGCGTTCAGCAGATGTCCTTTTGCAACATGACATTGTTGCACAGTTGCAACAATCACAGACCTGCATCTTGAGAGTCACCCTCATCCACAATACTCACCAGACCTCGCCCCAAGTGAGTTCCATATATCTGGACCACTCAAAGGCGCACTGGGAGGAAAGAAATTCCGTTCTGATGAAGAGGTACGCCACGCGGTGCATGAATAGTTGGACGGACTACCAAAACAAATTTTTTTTCTAAAGGCATTTATGCACTTTGTAAGCTCTACAGGGTTTGCATTGAGCGTGGGGGAGATTATGTTGAAAAGTGATACAGCTTTGTACCACTTCTGCACAATAAATAATATTCTAAAAAATATTTAAGTCAAATACATTGCTTTTTTCATGTTGTAGTGTAACCATTTTCCAGATATTCCTGGTTATTGGTTATTTACCTCCTACTCATGCAAAAGGAACCGAAATTCAACGTTATTACACAGCGAACAGCTATCAAAAGATTTGACTATCCTTAAGCCTACTCTATTCTTTTATTCCCATTGTCCACACCGAAATAAAAGACAATAAAAGCATTTATGCATACTCTTGTCTAACTTAATTTGAATTACATAGAAAAGTAATCTTTTTAGAACATTTTGTTCAATAATTGCTCAAAAGGTTTAGTGAAGGTTGTGTATGAGATTTTTTAATTTTAGAAAGGCTATTTTCTCTACCAGATAAATACACAGGTTCTCATCTTCCAGAATCCTCCACATATTGATAACCTTACGTGCATAGGTTTGATAATATAATTGTTGCTTTTTAATATAACTTTATAAAATTACAAGGACTTCCCATTAAACTTGTTCATCTCTGAAAGCTTCTCAGGGTGTGAATTCGAACATTATTACAACAATAGCACTCTGGATAAAATTAATGCTAGTGGGATAACATTCTTATTCCGAAGTTAATTTTCTCCTCGGCTGAATTTGTTATATTTTTTATTTCGTTTTGTTATATAATTATTATTTCATATACATAATATTAATGTTTAGCTGGAAAGGTGAATAAGGTATGAAAACTGACGATATGTAGACCAGAAATTTGGTGAACATCACGACTTTCAATGAAGAGCCACTTCACTAAAATGTCTTCATATGATGCCTTTAAAATCAGCAGAGAAGAAAGCTGGCAAAGAGGAAGAAAGAAATAAGGAAAAGTACCTTTAGAAAGAAAATGAGAAGGAAGAAGAAAGAGTAAAGAAAGGGATTGCGTAAGAGCAAGTCACAACAACATACGATCTTTTTGTAAAGATAACAAAGAATCCGCTTACAGGATTGGTGACAAGCTTTACGATATCTGCATTGCTGCAGCAGAATTAGCAGTAACCTCGTTTGTAATTTGCATTTTGAATATCATGATGCGTATCTTTCTAACTTGAAACCACAGATTTGCCTTCCAGCGGCTTAGAGGTTTGCAACAGGCTCAAGTTTCGCAACTGAGCAATTTTTTTCCCCTCAACCCTACCCCCATCAACCTGAAAAAAGCGTTGTAACGTTAAACGTTAATGGACTCGGGATTCGTTTGCATTAATTTCATTCTCATGCTTTCTTTTCCCCCGGACCTTCAGTAAATGTGGCATATTGGAATTTTATTTCAAAGTTTATTTTCTGAGCATAAGTGCTTAATGTGCAAAATTCATAAAGCTATGTAGTGATATCATATTACTGCAGAAATGTAAGTCATAGATTGTTTTAACTTTACCCAGAGTTAAACTCGTGATGCTTATTGTACAGTCATAGAACCGTACGTAACAACATGAAGGATTTTAAACATCCCCTTCGTTATCCCTTAGAACTGGAATGCCATAACAAATCTGTCATAAAACTAATGAACTAGAAATATTTTCTGATATAAACAATTAATGAAGGTAATGTAAAAATATGCTCCTTTTGTGTTATATAAACGCAGAATCCATGACAGTTAACGGTTAGATACATTTTGGAAATCACCATACACAATATGAGGGGATTGGGGTTGGGTTTGGAATTTTATTATGGAGGGGATTCGGTACGTAGGCCACCATGCTGAGCCCAGTTTTCCTATGCCCTCAAGTGGGTGCATCCCCGGGAGGAAGGATGAGGCGAGGGATACAGAGGGTGGCCGACCCATGAAGACACGACAGTACAGGGAGCAGGGTCCCTAAAATTTGCTTGGATAGAGGCCTCCCCCGACAGGCCAGGACACCGGATCCATTCCCCTGCAGCGGGTCTGCAAAGAGCCCAGTAGCCGAGCCCTAATGGTCCCAGGCTGGCGGGCCTGAAATGGTTCCAGCAGAGGAGCTGAGGCCCTCAACCGACCTCTCGGAAGAGAAAGTAGTTTTCCTCAGAGCATATCATCTTGCCATGCACCGCCGAGACGCCCGCCGACACTTCTAACCTGAAAGAGACCAGCAGATGAGAAATGTTATGAAATTATAATGCAGATGAAATGGACGGACAGGAAATACGGAGGATGTAATTAACCTACCCGGCATTCGCCTATCGACCCGGGAAACCACCCAAAAAACGCATGGGTCAAGTAGGTCGGCCACGGGAATCGAACCCGGGCCTCCCGAATGCTGGCCATATACGGAACAGCCTGAGCCATCCCATGAGGGGAATCTCCCTAGAAATTCATGGGAGGAATGTGATGTAATATAAGAAAGTAGCTATATTTTCAATTTTAAGTCTTGTAAATCCAAGAGGGAGCATTTATATTACAAATCAGTGCTTATGTATATCATTTTCAATTGAAATAAGACAAAAGAGCCATCAAAAAGTAAACCTTAGCAAGAGTCAGGTCCATATTTTTAAGAGGGAGTACTTCTTACATTTAAAGTGAATAAGTTAATTAGCCATATCGGTCCCTGAAGGTTAATATTTTTCTTAAGACATGTGACATAAATTTTAAATTTCGGTGTAAAAGGGTTTTAAGTTCCCTTTATTAGTTCACTTTTCTAGATGACATGAGTTTAGTTTATTGCCACCAATTTCTCTTTTAGATAGAAGGGCCTCTCCAGTTACGTTATGACTTTTGGATAGGGGAACTGGAACACTCGCAGCTCAGAGGGAAGCAGAAATTAGGTATTTTTAGAACGTTTGTGGAGCACGTTCTCTGCTTCCGCAAGCCCTAAGGATTCAGTTTGTTTGCTGCTGATGTGTCCGCAACACATGCTTTCTCTCATCAAGATCGTCTTGGGACTTTCATCCCACGAGAAAGCGTTTCAGGAGCGCACTCATGAGTGACGTGGGACCATGAGGGCGTAAAAACTCCGCTCTCTGCTACTACTCACCTCCATTTCAAGTACTTGAGACCCACTAGAGGGCGTTGTCAGAGGTTTTCTAATTAACTACCCATCACTGGGCCCTTCCTGCAGGAGGACGTGCTGACCACCTAACACGGTTATCGAATCTGTGTAATACAAGGTGACAACCTAGCCCTACAAAAATGTCTACTAACGGTAGCTAATGAGCATAAACTTTTCACATGTGCTACGTGTGAACCAAATAAGAATTGAGCACTTCAAACTTAACGCCGGAGCTCGGCTTACGCTATTATCTTCTTCTTCTTGTTCTTCTTCTTATGATATAGAACACATTCCTTTCATTTATGGTTCTCTATCCCTTATGCAATTTTAGGAAGCCACAACTCTGTATCAGAAAGAGAGAGAAGTCCCAGGATGGGTCATCAGCCCGGTTCCATGAATAAGAATGAGAGAAGTAGGTGAACTGAATGAGGGCGAAGTGAAAAATGATAATGGAGCAATTGGTGGAATGATGGCGGGGGAACCTGGAGGTCATGGTGAAAACCCACCCAAGCGCCCAGTTGTTCACCATAGATCTCACTTTGTGTTTGCCTCGGATTGAACAAGGGCCGCCTTGGTGAAAGGCAAGCAATCTAACCGCTCGGCCACGGTGCAACCTACGCTATAATCAAGCGATATATAATCAAAGAGTGTATAGTAGATATTCCTTCACTTTTACGTTATGATGATAACTTCAAATATACAGGGAAAGAAAAAATTTAGAATCTCATTAAATAAAAAAGCTGTAGTTTTTTTTAATGGCCATCATTTTGCGATTTATTGCTAGGTTAGGTGACATAAACTTGCTTCAGGATGTTATTAAGTTGGCAAAATTAAATGATGGACGTCATATACAGTAAAATTTCCTTTTCTAAAGCTAAACTGCTTTTAATTAATTAGTACAAGTCTTTCAAGTAAACCAATATCAAATATAATGACTATAGAAAAACTAGGTACGAGAGAGTTAGGACCCTAGTTGGAAAGAAAACCGTTTGCACTTTCCTTAAAAGAATGGTACTTATAATAATATTTAATTTATATTGTCACCCTGGTGGTAGGCTCGCGAAGCCGATGAAAAATGATGGCCGATCGTTACCGGAAGTGAGAGACAGTTGAGGGTAGAGTTAGGAAAAATAAACAGTTTTCAGGTTAGCTAGTAATTTTGTAATGTTGAACAGTGTATTTCGAGGAGAATAAAGTGTAGCTTTTGTGTTTCGTAACCTCGTTTTATTATTTCACGAACCCACAAAGTCACAATATCCACAATCAATGGATCAATTAATTACAGATGTAAATGTTTTCTTCGGCATACACTTAGTGAAGCCCTAGTAATGGGTACCCTCAGAACTTTACCCCGAATAAAAATAATCATATGTAACATGTACATGTCGATCCACCAGTGTTATAAATAATTTCCTTGGTTGATATACAAGCAGTATTTGTATCACGTGCATGTACTTGGCCAAACCAGAAGCTATTAAACTTTAAATTAAAAGCCTTAACAGTATTGCATTATGGGCCTGTGTACTATTCACAAAATTCAGACATTGAAATGATCGTAAGATATTTCGATATCATAATGACAAAGAATAGCCGTACCCTTTAAGCACATTTGCTTATTTAAACATTTATGTAAATAATAATAATAATAATAATAATAATAATAATAATAATAATAATAATAATAATAATAATAATAATAATAATAATAATAATAATAATAATAATAATAATAATAATAATAATAATAATAATAATAATAATAATAATAATAATAATAATAATAATAATAATAATAATAATAATAATAATAATAATAATAATAATAATAATAATAATAATAATAATAATAATAATAATAATAATAATAATAATAATAATAATAATAATAATAATAATAATAATAATAATAATAATAATAATAATAATAATAATAATAATAATAATAATAATAATAATAATAATAATAATAATAATAATAATAATAATAATAATAATAATAATAATAATAATAATAATAATAATAATAATAATAATAATAATAATAATAATAATAATAATAATAATAATAATAATAATAATAATAATAATAATAATAATAATAATAATAATAATAATAATAATAATAATAATAATAATAATAATAATAATAATAATAATAATAATAATAATAATAATAATAATAATAATAATAATAATAATAATAATAATAATAATAATAATAATAATAATAATAATAATAATAATAATAATAATAATAATAATAATAATAATAATAATAATAATAATAATAATAATAATAATAATAATAATAATAATAATAATAATAATAATAATAATAATAATAATAATAATAATAATAATAATAATAATAATAATAATAATAATAATAATAATAATAATAATAATAATAATAATAATAATAATAATAATAATAATAATAATAATAATAATAATAATAATAATAATAATAATAATAATAATAATAATAATAATAATAATAATAATAATAATAATAATAATAATAATAATAATAATAATAATAATAATAATAATAATAATAATAATAATAATAATAATAATAATAATAATAATAATAATAATAATAATAATAATAATAATAATAATAATAATAATAATAATAATAATAATAATAATAATAATAATAATAATAATAATAATAATAATAATAATAATAATAATAATAATAATAATAATAATAATAATAATAATAATAATAATAATAATAATAATAATAATGATAATGATAATGATGATGATGATTGATGATGATGATGACGACGACGACGATACTCTGAGGAAAACGGTTTCCCCTCCGGTGGGGAGGACTTCGGCCTCCTAGCCGGCCTAGTGGGCTATTCAGCAGCGTGGTAGGCGAGATGCCGGTTGAACTCTGGGGAGGTGGCCTCCGGTCTCCGAACCGGCAGGTGGGATGACGTTTGTCCTAAGGACCCACCGGGGAGTTTCTATCTGGTAAACTATATGGACCTTGCCCTCAGCACTCTAGTGACTCATTGGAGTCAGCTACCCTGTTTCCTCTCGTCTCATTCTCTTTCCCGGGGACTCGCCACTTGGAGCGTAGATACAATAGATCTGGTCTGGTCGAAATACTGAATCCCCTCCGCATAATCCACCACTGTCAATGCCGCCGCAACCGCCACCGCCGCCACCGCCACCACAGGTGCTGCTATTACTACTACTTCATTAGCTAACAGAATGACAATATTAATGAATATAGAAGACTATTCAATTCATATTATTTGCTATTTATGATTTTGCTATTGTAAGAGAATTTTTCCATAGTTCAAAGATTTTTGTTTTGTTTTAAGCAGCGTGGGTAGCACTTGTTGCACTTGCTCTGTACCATTATTAGTGCTTTTATTTATAACATTTTGTTTGCGAGAATTAGCACAACTAATGATGGAATTATGTTGGATATTACCTTTTGTTAGTATGTCGTATTAAATAAACTGTGTTGTTGTTCGGTTTTACTTAGTACTCTAGGACTTTAGAAAGGGCTATTGTCGGGAGTAAATAATTTTGCATAAGGACAGTTAACTGTGTTGAGTTTTCCAACTGAGTATACACTGCACAGTCTCTGTAATTAGCGGTATGATTTCCTTTACATTTGACACAAACAGCAGGAGAATAATGACTTTTAACTCATCTAGCTGTTGAATCCGAGCCATCACACTTGACATACCCACCAGGTCTGTGTCATTAACTCTGGATTTGTCCATACCATTGTAGTTTGCTTATTGAATTACAAAGGTTTACGTTTTGGTGTTTCGACTTTTACGGCACCATCGCAAATGGTGGTTTAGTTTATATGTTTTGTTGTTTGAATCAGATTTCAAGTCAGATAAAAAGGCTGGTAGTTCCATTTTAGTAATTGCAGCCAATGTTCCAGATGGATAACCCAACACTTTTAGCTCAACTTTTATCATAACAATATCACACCAGGGCTAGAACCTTATGATTCTTTTGCAAAGTTCCTCTCATTTTTAAAATGAGGACCGAAACGGGAAATACGAGAGATGTTCAATATAGAATGATGACAAACTTTTGACAACGTACCTTTACTCATCCTAATTATTTTGATGGCACTTCTCAAAATAGTCTCCCCTGAATGCGATGCACTTGTCCCAGCGTTTCTGCCAGTCTTCAAAGACATGCTGGAAACAATTTTTTGATAGATCCTTCAAAATCGCCTCCGCAGCCTCCAGCAGTGCTTCTGATGATGGATAGTGCCTCCCACGAAGGCATTTCTTCAAGTTAGGGAAGAGAAAAAAGTCACATGGGGCTAGATCCGGACTATACGGCGGGTGAGGTATGCACTTCACGTTGATTTTTGCAAGATATTCAGCAGCAACATTGGCAATATGTGGCCGCGTATTATCGTGGTGCAGCATCCAGCCGGCTTCACAGAAATGTGGTCTTTTGCGCCTAATATGGACTTACAATGTTTTCAGGACATCCCTGTAGTACTGTCCAGTTACTGATGTGTGTGCAGGTAGAACATGCTGATAAACTATTCCATGAATATCAAAGAATGAGATGACAATAACTTTCCCAGCAGAAGCAACCACTGTTGGTTTTTTGAGGGTTGGTGATAAAGCAGATTTCCACACTGAGTTTTGCTGTTTGCTCTCAGGATCAAAATGATGTACCCAAGTTTCATCAGCAGTGATTACGTTTGAAAGCAACTCAGGATCTTCCTCTAACATCGACTTTAACTGCATGCAGACCTGCATGCAAATGTCCTTTTGTTCGGGAATCAACAGTCTTGGAACCCATCGCGCACAAACACGTCTCATGTGTAATGTTTCTGTCACCAAACTGTGGGTGGCCCCTAGTGAAATGTTTAGTATTTGAGAAAGTGATCTGAATTCGTTGATGCTCTCTGACAATGGCAGCAGCAGTGTTGATGTTTTCTGCGGTAAGAGCAGCAACTGGAACAGCGGATTCACCTTCCTTTGAAATTGATTATCTCCCCTCTTTAAACATTTTAAACCACCTTCGAGCTGTGCTGTAGGGAAGAACAAACGCTCTATAGGCCTCCTATTACATTGTATAGGCCTCAACTGAAAATTTTTTGAGATAAAAGCAGAATCGAAGCCCCAAATTGTTCCTTGCGTGTTACCTCTATTGCAGCGGTAGGCGATACTGAACATGTCCGAAGCTGCCTGGTCTCGCAGGCGGGAAATATGAGTTACAACAACGAAACTGTTACGGCGGGTTTGTTTCACATTAATCTAACAGAATATAAGATTGAATTTTAGTGCGAAAAATTATGACCGTAAAAAATTATGACCATTCTTTATTGAACAGCCCTCGAAGATACGCTCTCCGTTGATATTAAATATCTGGAAAATCTCATCAGCATTTGCACCGCTCCCAGACTTGCACTATAGAGCGATGGATGTAATGCTCAGGGTTTGTGTACGTATTGTGTTATTTATTTAAAATTAAATATGAAATATTTAAAATACACTGATCACCTCAATATAAATTGATGTGTTCTAAAACCAATATATTCATAAATTACTATTTTTAAAAACTTGAAGCGACAGAACGCTACATAGGTCTGTTCTTGCTGCTGACGTGAAGTGAACCGAGGTGATGCTACCCAACGGATTAGTACTTTAGTTCAAAATTTGTGTATTAGGCCAACACTGCTTTCAAACCAATACCTATTACATTTCTACTTCTTCTTTCTTATTTTAACTGTTATTTGCTATTTATATTCTTATTATTATTTACCTTTCTTATCCTCTTATTCATGATAATATATAAATATTGCATTTAATCTGACTCTACATTTAATTCATATTTAATGTATCGTTTTATTGATGACGTCAAAGAAAATCTCTTACTCTTAACATCTAATTAATTTCAATACAGAATTGTATTATTCAGCTTTGCAATTTTTAAAATTGTTGGTAGCAATTCAGTGGGTTCAACAATTTGAAATGTTATTTTCAGTTCAATGACGCTGACAGTTCATGTGCCCGCATGGTCATATTTCACTTGTTAATTTGCACTAAAAATGTATTTATGTCCATAAAACCAGTTCTACAAATGTATGCTGTATTTTATAATAAAGGCTATTGGAAGTTGCAGACACTTCTTGTGCTGCTTAATACACTTTAACTTCATTTAATAGGCAGACTTTAATTTGAGATACGGGTGGAGATACGTATAAAATTTTAACTTCATGCTGAAAGTAAATTTTCATGGTGACCCAATATTATTTACTTGCTACAAGTAACATATGAAAATTGTTTTTTACAAGGACTACAAGATAAATGTTGTTGTAAACACCTTAATTAAGAAAAGTTGCTACCGGGATTCAAATACGAGGCACGTCCAGAAAGTAAGCTCTGTTTGTTAATAAAATTAAGTTGTGTACAGATAGAGAAAAATTATTTATTGCACAAAATTCTACAACACTTAAACTACTTTCCCACATCACTACCGAAATTTTCAGGCATTTGTCATAGCGAGGCACAAGTTTTTGTATACCTTCTTCATAGAAGTTTGCCACCTGTGTCTTCAGCCCGTTGGAAACATTTTCTTTCAGCTTTTCGTCATTGTTTAAATGTTGACCTCCAATGAAAGATTTGAGATCCAAAACAGATGAAAGTCACTAGGAGCGAGGTCAGGGCTACACGGGGGATGGTCAAACACGACCCAACCAAATCCCTGTAGGATGTTTTTCGTCGCCTGCGCAGTGCGTGGTCGTGCGTTGTCGTGAAGAAACACAACACTTTTCACAGCATTTCTCGGCGCTTATTCTGTATTGCATGGCGCAATTTCCTTGGTGTCTCGCAATAAACTTCTACTCTCATTGTTTGACCACGCGGTAAGAAATGAACAAATAAGATGTCTCTCCTGTCCCAGAACACTGTGCACATCATTTTTCGAGGTGTCAAGATTTGTTTTGGCTTAACCTTTGCTGGGGATGAGGTGTGTCTCCATTCCATTGATTGACGCTTACTTTCAGGGGAGTCGTAAGAAACCCAAGTTTCATCTCCTGTGACTATCTGTATCAGAAATTCTTCGCCGCCTTCAACATAACGGGTCAAGAACTGAAGTGCACTACCCATCCGTTGTTTTGAGTTGCTCAGTAAGAACCTTTGGCACCTAACGTGAGCAAAGTTTACGAAATTTCAGTTTTTCGGTAAAAATTTTATGAACTAGTGATCTTGAGATTCGCGGAAATTCCATAGCGAGTGCACTAATTGTAAACTTGCAGGTTTCCTGGATCTTGTCATCAATCGCGTGAACCAGTTCTTCTGTAACCAAAAATGGACCTCCACTTCGTTCTTCATCGTGCATTTCACTACGTCCTTCAATGAACTGTCGGACCCATCTTCTCACCATTGTATCACTCATGGCTTTTTGTCCGTAAACATCACAAATTTACCGATAAATTTCAATTGGTTTCACTTTCCTAGCATTCAGAAAACGAATCTCAGATGTGATTTCACAAGCGGCGGGATTTTCAATCAACACCGACATTGTAAACAAGCACAACAGAGCGTACGTGGCTGACAGCGATCTCACAATGGCGCGCGTTTCTTCTCCTTGATACAGAGCGTCTACCGCGCATGTGCGGAACTGCGATCGCAGCGCTGCAGTAGAGATAGATTGAAACAGAAGTTACTTTCTGGACACCCCTTGTATAGTACTGTAAAACCTAAGAATGATATGAAATCCAATACATTTTCTTCCATGGTCTTCTTCATTTATTATTAAAAAGCAAAATGCAGAATAGATAATTATATTACGAAATTACTTTATACAACGCTCAACCCACAATAATAGATTTAATTAAATATATGAAGAATGGAAGACATACAACATATAATACATCATAAAATTAGTATCAGAAGCTTGGAGGGTTTATAATAATACGGTCTCTCCCTATTCAACTATGTATCTATTATTTATATATTTAGTAGTGCATTTTATTATGAACTTATTTTCATTGAAGATCATTAAATACTTCTGGCTTCTACTTTTATTCAAAGACCTGAAAGTCTTCTAAAACGGAATAATTTAAAATTTCCTTGCAGATACTACTAAACATTCATATATAGCTTCACTTATTTATAATAGCAGAGAACGTATATCAAATATTAGGTAACAAACCCTTACTATCGTGTTTGCTGTACCAAGAATTGTCTCTTAATAACATTTTCGTCTTCACTTTAGCTCACAAGCAGCGGATTTTGAGTTATAACCGCATGCTGCGCACTAATTTCCTAATTTTTCCTTATTTCGTTTGTTTCCTTAAAACGTGAGAAGGCGATTTTTAAAATGATTTTTGTACAACTAAGGGAAAACTGAGATGTTATATAACATGTTTGGAGTAAACATGATGATGTTTGGCTTATACATACCTACTAGCTTATTTAGAATTAAATGGTGAAGAAAGACAATCTCTGAATTACGTTAGCATAAAAGTAATAGATATTTTTAAGTAACATAAAAATATAATTGGATGAAATTCCGAAAAAAAATTGCTTTAATTTTCCACTTCTCTATATATTATTGAAGTAATTGGCACAATCTGTTGAATATTATAATGCTTTAAGGAAAACACATAATATGTTCTAATTTAACTACTAAATTTCTTATTAAAAGTTTAGGACTATTAACCAGATGGTTCCAAAAAGAAAAAAAATATTAGTAAAAGATTGTTCTCCTTTTCCTACAGGACTGAAGTAGGTTTTGAACTTGTTAACACTGAAGTGGTCTGCTTCCTCCTCAAACCTCAAACTTCGCAACTTTTTCTGGGGTCACAACTTCCCAACAAATCCGGAGCGTAGCCCACGAGAGACTGTCGTCATTACACTAACTACTTCAGACTTGCTGCAAGAAAAGTGATTCTGCCTTGCGTTTACCCTTAGACATTTTTAAAATAGCGGGATAAAAAAATGTAAATATCCTTGGCTTCAGAGATAAAATAACCATGTTTATGTCATATAAAAGGTTAATACAGAGGCATGAAAAAGATGCAGAAGAGGCAACAAATTTAAATATTTTGAACACGCAAAAGAAGAGACCAAAGTGCACTGCAGGCATTCAGAATATGTGATCAGGGAAAATAAATGCTCAAGTACGAATAGAAATATATAATACTGTCGTAACTATTTTACTTGACGTTAATTACGAACTGGAGGGAACGTAACTAGATGACATTAAAGAGTCAATTCGAATGGCATGAGAGCCTTCGGTACACCAAAAATTCGTTTTATCGGGTGGCATCTAAATTACGACTTTAAAACAAAAACGAAAATTACTTTGATTTAACACATTTAATAAACTTTAGATGCAATTACAATAAACAAAAACATATTTACATTTTAAATTGGATTCAGAAGAGATGTGGTTGCACTATATCCTGCTATACGTCTATTACCTAACAAGGTAATAGACAAACGCCACGTTATGTTAGCCTCGTGCACAAAGCACGAATCTATCCTCACTCCGGGTCCGCTAGCCATACCAACATCTAAATAATAAATAATTCCACAGAGAATAGACAAGAGAGAATAGCTAGTGTAGCTTCACCACAATGTAAGTATAAGAAACAAAAGAAATACTTTCTTGTATACGTGAAGGCAAATATGTCGAGATTTTCCAAAGAAAGGCTTTCTGTATAACTCTAGTTTATAGAAACGGATTGAAACGGAGGGCCTCTGTTAGGGTTAACTTATCAAAGATGCCACATCTCAAAGGCTGGAAGCTTAAGGCAGAATAAATAAGAAATAGCGGGAGGAATTAGGATAAGTAATGTGTGTAGTGTTAAACGCCCGCTTTTACTACGTACGGCACCGCGGGCGGTGACACTGATGATACATGAGATGAAGATGGAGCACCGGTGGAATGAGATGGCGGGGGAAACCGGAGGTCCCGTAGAAAACCCGCCCAGCTCCGTGTTGTTCACCACAAATCTCACCTTGCTGTCGCTTGGGATCGAACCCGGGCCGCCCTGTTGAGAGCCAAGCGGTCTAACCACTGAGCCACGGCGCGGCCTAGGTAAGTAGTCTACCAATAGAGAAAAATATATGTTAAGAAGGGGAGGGGAAAAAGAACACAAAAATTGTAGAAGTAGAATAGTTATGGATAAAATAATTGGAGACCTTGATGAACAATCTGACAAGGATGCTTTTTTCATTGGAAGTAATGAAGTGTTCTCAGGAGAGAACACTTTGATGAAATCTCCTTAGTTAAAATATTATTTTACCCTCTGCTGAATTAGCGAACCGATGTCAGTGGCGAGAGAAATGCTCGTTACTTCATTACTGTCTCATTCTGGAAGGTATTAATGTATTGCTTTACTTTTGAAGCTATTTTGACTTCTATGTTCTAGTTGGGTTACATATAATTCCTCTAGTAGTCAGCACATCCTACTTCAAGATCTTTGCTACAGTTAACACGTAAAATTTATTCGCTTATGAATATATGAAAGTAGCATATCCACGCTCCAACTTGAAGAATGTGAGTTTTAATCTCTGTTGAACTGGATTGCTTGAGTAAGGACTTCCTGGCGGCTTTCTTACATCTGATACATTTTAGATAAGCGGATTTCCTTATTTAATTTGTTCATAATTTCATACTTCCTCTCTGTGTTAAATAAATGTGTTCAATAAATATATATTCTTCATTGAAATTCTTAATATTGGGGTTCTTAATTGGACTTATTACGTTCTCTTTTATGGTTAAGATGGGCTTAATAATTAGAGGAACTGGCACTACGACCAATCTTATTCTATTGTACCGATGCCCGCAAGTTGGACATCCCCGGTAGGAGGGATGTCCAACTTGCGGGCATAAAGCGAGAAGACAGGGGGCGGCCGTCCCAAGGGTGCCAAGGCAGTGAAGAGGGCAGAGATCCTACATTTCACTTAGAAGGAAACCTCCTCCGGTAGGCCAGGAAAAGGGACATTCCCCCTATTGTGGTTGGGAAGTGGTCCCAACAGCCGGTTCGAAAACCAGCAACCGACATGCCGAAAGAGGAAGTGGTTCACTCAGAGCAGCATCCTGCCATGCACAACGAGACACCCCCGACACTTCTACCCTGAATTAGACTATCAGATGAGAGATAATGTGAAATGATAATGGAAAATTACGTTCCCCAGAAAATTTGGGGGATGTAATTAACTTACATAACATTCGCATGGTGACCCAGGAAAACCCCCGGAAAAACACATGGTTCAGATAGCTTCGCCTAGGGAATCGAACCTAGGCCTCCCGAATGTGACTTCTACTAAGTACTTACAGTAATTATGGGAAGCATTACATTCCAGAGAAGTTTTATACCCCATTTACAGTAAAGTGCACTCTCTGAGGTCCCTATATCCAAGAAAAAGTTGCGTTAGTAAAAAGGTCTGGTTGGTGCCCGCCTAGTGCAACGTTGAATAGCGTAAGCCAAAAACGGATATTTGGTTAGATAACAAACCGGTGTTATAAGTTCATGGTTTTATAAGATTTTCAAAACAATTCCCCTACCCAAGGCACCCTATTTGTAAGGGAGGGGTTCCGTTCCCTTCAGCTGCTGCAAGCGCTGCGGACACCTAGCACTTGTGGTACTCTGACGTTACCAGAGTAACCTCAGGCCAAATATTCGAGCCACTCTCGAAAGGGAGTTTTTCGGATTGGGTTGGACTTGAGGGGAGATCGGGTACCTCCGGCCAGGTTTCGCAGAGAGTTGCAGAGCTAGTAGAAAATGTGCTAGATCACCAGGTGACCCCACCGAAGTTATTCGGTAGTCTTCCCTGCGGGGTTAAAGCGCGTAAGTGGCGTATATGCTTCCACCCCTCTTGATGTTTTTGTCGATGGGAAGGCTTTTTAGACTCAAGATATTTCCCAGTAAAAAGCGATAATTTTCCATCGTTCCCCTTTTGTTAGACGCCGGAGCCTTCGGATTTTCGGGTAGACCTCGCAATGAAACCCAAGGAACCCTTAGACGAAATATTTTTTGAAAATGCTGATTTTGTGACAAATGTTCTGACAATAGCATTTGTAATTCATACTTTCATGATAAATTAAATGGATATGTTAACTGTTGTGGGAGTATCCTCAGAAGTAATCTTCCTTCTGGATGGCTTGCATAAATTTGAAATCGTAAGAGAAAATCTCACAAGAAAACAAATTTAGTTTTCGTTTAAGTACACATTTGATGTCCTCGTCGGTTTTTTTTTTTTTTTTTTTTTTTTTTTTTTTGGAGTGAACCATTTAGGAGTTATTTCTTGATACTCCATGAATTTTCCAATGGTTCTCAAATAGGATGTCGTTATTACATTCTTAAATTTCTTGACCAGGGCGCCGGGGTAGCGCGGTGGTTTCGTTCGCGGCTCCCGTTCTAAGGGTCCCGAGTTCGATTCCCGGCTCTGGGGTTGGCGATTTTAAGTCGGCCCTATCCACGCCTTCACCTCTGTCTAGCACACGTGAAGTATCCCCTATGCCCAACGTGGTTCGGAGTCCACGGTAAAAACTGTAGGTCCTCTCACCTCACCGCCATCTTCACTATCACCCTATCATCGGAGGTAATGGACACCGCCCTCTGGGTGCCTCCACCTGATAAATGGGTCCGGTCATCACTTGGTGGGGTGAGGTTACCCCGAAGGCCAAGGTTGCCATGTGGGGAGTGTTAGTAACTAACTAACTAACTAACTAACTAACTAACTAACTAATTTCTTGACCATGACGAAATTTCATAGCTATTACAAACAGTCAGATCTTTAAGTATTTGACATTCACATGAAGCTTAATGTAGCTATAGACTCCCCTAGCACCTGCAACGGAATTAGCAATAAGTTAATTTATGCAAATTAAGGTCTTTCAACAGTAGTGTACTATATGGAAAGATAGAGTCAGACTGAAAAATTCAATGTCATAACCGGGATTTGAACTACGGATCTTCTGGTTGTCGTCCAGCCACTCTAACCGTTGAGCTACTATTGCTAACGTGCCGACATGACACTGCACGACGTTGATAATATGGCCAACGTTGGTCATAGTAGCTCAAGGTTTAGAGCAGCCGGACGGCAAACAGAAGATAAGTGGTTCAAATCCCGGGTTTGACATTGAATTTTTCAGTCTGACTCTATCTTTCCATACTTCAGCCTAAACACGGCCAGTGTGAAAGAACAATGAATTACCAGGAGTGTATTATCTTTTTTCTTAAATGAAAATGTTCTATTAATGATAGAGCTTTATTTATTTTTGGCACATAATTAATGCTATTATCTGTGGAGGAGAACATCAGTTAAGTGACCGCCAGGACTTCGTTGGTTTGCGCGTATACGGTTCACCCAACTTTCAATGACAGAAGAAGGTAAATTAGCTCCAACTTCACGAATAATGTGAAGATCATTTACTGTTCCTGCCTGTTACATCGCATGACCTCGAGGGTCAGTTAACATCACAACCATGGGAAACGATGCAACCTCTGAACTTCTTCTTAAAAAGATTGATTTTTTTTTTCGGGAGCAATAACAAACGTGGCACCATCCTGCTCTAACCAGATGTTTCTGAGATCCATATTATACAACTGAGGCCAAAAATAGTCCCTTATAAAATTATACACACAGAAAGCTTCACGCAATACACGGAAAGGTTGGCGAATAGATGTTCCCATTTGACAATTTTCACAATTTCTACGCATTGCTGAATGCTGTAATCTTCCGTGGCTATTTGCCAATAGTAACTGTAACCGCATGAAAAAAATGACCGTTGTAACTCAACAACAACGGCAGCCATCACATGTTAAAGATAGGCAACTCTTATAGGAAGACCCAACGAGGGTGCCCTGAAAAGTTTCCGACCTCAACATGAAGGTAACACTCGTAAATAAAAGCTAGTGAATTTCGTTGTTCATCTGCTGACAGCTACGCACTAGAGCTTGTCATGTTGGACGCTCATTTGTTATGTAACAGTCGCTTGAGTTAGTTGATGTAAGTGTTTTTATGAAAATGGTCAAAATCGAGTATCGAGCTGTCATTAAATATTTGTTTCTGAAAGGCAATATGCCTACACAAATCAAAGGCTGGGTATGTGGACTCTGCACCATCATTTACCATAGTGAAATTTTGGGCAGCTGTATTTAAACATGGCCGTTAAAGCTTTGGAGACAATGCACGTTCGGGACGTCCAAAAACTGCAACTACAGACAAATACATCACCAAAGTTCACCAAATGGTGCTAGACGACCGCCGAATTAAAGTCAGAGAGATAGTAGAAGCTATAAGCATGTCAACAGAACGTGTTTGTCACATATTAGATCAACATTTAGAAATGAGAAAGCTGTCCGCACGTGGGGTGCCACGTTTGCTCACGTTAGACCAAAAACGTGTTGGAATGAACATTTCAAATGCTTGTTGGTGCAGTTTAAGCGCAATAAATACGAGTTTTGGCGCCGATTAATTACTCTAGATGAAACTTAGATGTGCCATTATACGCCCAAAAAAATACAGTCCAAACTGCAGAGGGAGAAATGGGTTCAAATATAGCAAAAAGTATTTTTTCGGCTGGGAAGGTAATGACGACTGTTCTTTGGGATAGTCATGGAGTTATTTTAATCGATTATATTAAAAATGGAAAAACAATTTGTGGAGAATACTACACATAATTGCTTGACAAGCTGAGGACATAACTTGCGGAAAAACAGCCACATTTGTGGAAAAAGAAAATTATATTTCACCAAGACAACGCACCGTCTCACACCTCAGCGGTTGCAATGGCGAAAATCCACCAACTACGGTTTGAACTGCTTGACCATTCGTCTTACTCACCAGATCTAGCCCCAAGCGGTTTCTTTTAGTTCCCTCATCTGAAAATTGCGCTCGGAGGATAGATATTTTCGTCAAATGAAGAGGCAATCACATTCGTGAATAATTATTTTGCAGAGAAAAAAGCAAAGTACTATTTGGACGGGTTACAGAGATGGAAGAAAGCATTGCTGGGAAAAGTGTGTAGAGTTACATGGAGAATATGTTGAAAAATAAAAAATAATTTCTGAAAAAAGTCTTGTATCTTTATTAGGTCGGAAACGTTTCAGACCACCATCGTATATTTATCTCGGATAACATGAATTATCATAGAGGAATCATATTATAGAGAAAATCGAGTGAAACATATATTTTTTTAAACTCGTTTCTATACGTTTTGAAAGAAACACTAATTATAGTTCTTCTTCGTCGGCCATACTCCTATTTAAACAAGCCTCACCTTTACCGTGACAGGCAATCTGAAACTACAGTGAATTATGTTTGATTATCCAGTTCTTTGTTTTACTGCGCATGTTGTTTAAGATATGTGTAAAGGATGTTGTTTGCGATCCTGCGTTGTGTAAACCCATGTTAGCGATCCACGCACACCGCCTGCTAAAGGTAATGAAAACAAAGGGCCCTGGGCGATTGGATTAAAGCATAAACTGGAAAATATTGCGGTCTCAGCGAAAAAGTCTGAGAGGAGAAACAAGAAAAGCCAAAGGAGAGAGAGAGTTGCAGCACTTGGGAGTTTCTTGTCTCTGCATTAAACGTTTCCAGAAAAACTCTTAGTGCGTAATAGTTCTATGTAAGTTCGGAATTGAGTGTTGCTATTTAGAGTATTCTTTCATATCATTTTTCATTATTTTACTGCTCCTTAAAGCATCATCTTCCAAAGAGACAATCAGTTAAGTAATTACAGTTAATAAATATTGGGCCAGAAGGATGTGTAATTGAAATTTATATAAACATTGTCTTTGAATAATAATCCCAAGGAATGTCCTCTTCTAGCTAGTTGCCCCAACCGAAATTATCAGTGGGCACCAATACTTATATTTCTTTTATACACACGATTTTCAAATGAATTTGGACAACCTTAAAGCAAACAAATATTTACTGTATCCGTACATTCTTTCCATACATCTAAAATACAGGATTGTTGGGCGATAGGATTACGTTGTAAGCAATGACGGAGATTTACGTCGCAACTCTTGTCTATTCCAATTTAAGGGACAGATAAACCTCATTATCCCCCTAATTTTGAATTTGGTAACTTTATAAAGGTTTAAACATCGAAAGCATTTACATGATAAAGTTGCAACCCTTTTTATTTCCTTTATTTAATTTTAAAGATAAGTTGTTGCTTACAGAGGATGTGATTTTCAGTTAATTACACAATGTTTACTCAATTTTATAGGCAATTAGTTATTTAAAATATTTAAAATTACCACTGAGGCGATGGTTTAGCATATAAGTACTTAATTTTGTTATTATAAAGATTCTTCTGATAAAACGGGTTATTTATATCAGACAATTTCATTAAACCAAGGCACTATTCCGAGGAAAATTGAATAAAAATGCCTCATATATACCTCAAAATGTAAATTACATAGCTTGGAAACACGGATTCTGCAATTATTACCAATGGCACCAATTCTTAGAGCAAAGCTTCTCGTAAAATATGATTGGATTGGATTGTTCGGAGGGGAACGGACACCTCGAACAGACTGGTCTTTTGTAACCATGCCTCCAAGTGGGGCACAGCCGGGAGAGAGGTTGAGGTAAGATGTGACAGAGGGTGGCCGACCCCAATGAGTAACTACAGTACACAGGGCGAGGTCACTACTCTTTAACAGATAGAAACTTCCCGGCGGTGGGATTAGGACAATCGTCATCCCACCTGCCGTGTCCCCGATACAGTCACGAGGCCGATTGGGAGACCGAGGGCGCCTGCCAGAGCAGAGTACTCCAGGCAGTCTTGCACGATCGGCATTCCGCCTGCCGCGTTTCTAAATCGGCCAACTAGGCCGGCTTGGAGACCAAAGTCTGTCTCACTAGAGGAGAAAGCATTTTCCTCAAAGCATATCCTCCCACCATGCACTGCCGAGACTCCCGCCGACTCTTTTACCCTGAAAGAAGTAGCAGATGAGACATGACATGAAATGATAATGGACGTGAAATGAAGGGTCGCCTGGCGACCCAGCAAAACTCCGAAAATTCGCATGGGTCAGGTAGTTGGCCACAGAAATCAAACTCGGGCCCCTCGAATGCGGACTACAGACGAAACTGCCATCCCTCTCGGTCGTAAAATATCTCGGTCTTCAGTGAAGTGATGTAGATTTCAGAGTACAAAATAGCCTTGCTACACTATTTCAAACATTTGATGGCATATTTTATTCCAGGATAAATTCCAGCTTTTAAAATTACAGTACAGACTATAAATGATATTTTTGGCAACCATCGCCACTCCTTAACAGCATATTAATTCGTTTAGAAGTACAAAAGGTATTTTCTTACTGTGGGGGAGGGGAACAGTCCCCTTCAGCTACTGTGGTGCGTGCGCTGCGGACCCTTAGCACTCGTGGTACCTCTGACGTTACCAGAGGAACTTCGGGCCGAACTGCCGAGCCCCTCCCGCCGGGGAGTTGTCTGGATTGGGTTGGACTCGAGGGGGCAGTGTGTTCCCGACACCCGGAGGAAATCGGGTACCTCCGGCCAGGCTACGGCCACCGGGAGGGGTAGAGGGTTGCCTCATCAGTCTCGGGTACTAGCCTGCAGAACTAGCAGAACGTGTGCTAGATCATCAGGTGGCCCCACTGAGGTTTTACGGTAGTCTTCCATGCGGGGTTGACGCGCGTAAGTGGCGTATCCACTTCCATCCCATCTTGAAGTTGTTGTCGATGTGAAGGGGGGGGGCTTTTGAAGAAGCCATATATTGCCCTATGGAAAGAGCCCCGGAGTTTTCTATCGCTCCCGGTTAGAAGGAGGATATGGTCTTTGGTATATCCTCTGCGCATAAATGTCATTTGTATTTATTTTTGACCCAGAACTACTATTTCCTAGAAAGTATTTCTATGCAGGATACGTTATGCATCATAGGAATAATCTAATTTCATATCTCAGGATATGATTCCATATACTGAAACTGGATTGTACAATAATAATCTCAGAGGAATATATTTATTTGATGAACAATATGATTTTGGGATATTATAATGCAATGCAAAAGGAATATGTCCCAGTTTCAGCTATGTACTACCTCTTTTTACCTGTGTCCTCTGTGACACAGTTGCTACTTTACAGGGCTTTGTGAAACAGTGGAGCTTTCGGGCTTTAATTTGCTTACGAAACACCATGTATGAATCTGGTTGCAGGTGTTTTGCTAAATCAAGCGGAATGGTGCTGTTGGAATCATAACGCCATGGTAAAAAGGTGCACATAATAAAACTCAAGTAACATTGCTCTATCATCCAGCAGACTGTTTTACATGCATTACACTGGTCCACTTGTTTTACAAATAGGATTACATGAGTTAGTTATTTAACGGCTGTTGCACTTGTTCCAGTACAAAACACAATTCGAAGTGTAGCGTTAAATATATTAGATGCAACATTTTAACCGCGATTTGCATTCGCATCAAGCCATAAATGTTTTTACTCCGATTTTAGATTATCAGAATATGCTGAGGGAAGATTAATTGAATCGTTTGGGAGCAGGCATGCATATATCTCCCTAATTGCCACCAATAACTTTTCATGTTGGCGATTTTAACCTAATTTAATGGATATGTTCGGACATTTTCTTTTTGGTATATTTTCTTAATGGGTTTTGTCTCGATAGCCAGCAATGTAACATTCCTTTAAACTCCCGTAATATATGGTTCACATTTTCAGTTTTGTGTACATTGTAATAGGGCGCTTCTGTAATTTATGAATTGATGCGATGTATAATCAAATATTGAGTTACTTTTCACAAATAAACCGCAACTATTAGTCCTTTTGATTCAAGTGTACGAGTTTTCTTAAAAATGTCTATAGACGTAAATCTCTTTAAATTGCAATTTTACTGAGAGTGATTTGAGTTATTACAGTTACTCTATATAACATTTTCACTTTTAGTCCTTTTTTGTGCTGAAATTGAAATGTGGGATAAAGGTGTTTTAAACATACTTTTATTTATATCAGCAAACAACATAGTATTGTTGCAACGTGGGTTGTAAGGGGGATGAAGAACTTACAATCCTAAGCCCCAACTAGGGACGTAGCTACTGTAAGGAAGGGATATCAGATGGTATAAATAACCGGTAGGCGGTAAGTACATGAGATTAAGATGATGTTAAGATAATACCCAACATCAAACCACATTAACGAATATATTCCACAATATGGTAGAGCAGAAAAAAGCGCTCCCTCATCTTGAAGAGATTAGCGGTGCAATTGAAATATTATATAAACTATGACATACTGAACTGTACCTTCGGTTCAGGGTTGCGTAGGTGTCTGAACAAATTGCTATATGAAGGGCGTAGTCCAGCGCTGATCCTCTTCCTCCACTGTTTCGACTCGAAAGTATTCAGAGTAATTCAGAGTAATAACCAATCTTCCAGCTTCAGCGACTCTGTCATAAAACTTTGTGACAAGAACATACCTTGTCAATAGACTTTGTGTTAAGGCCCCCACTCCGCGTACTAACTTCTATCTATTTTTGGCCGCCAATTAACATGTCAGCGCTTCTCTTGACCGCTGCGTCATTTTTTCGGTTTCCATGCTTAATTTCCTACTTCCTACTTGGTCTTTGGTACTTCCTACTCCCTACTACTGCACCATTTTGTGTCATCCGTATTTACATGATTGAGAATGAGTTGCCTAAATCTTCCTTTGTTTTGTTGATAAAGCAGGACGTATTCAACAGTTCAGTGACTCTATCCAAACTGGTTCACACAGACGTATTCGAACTTGCAATACAGGAAATGAAATGTTAAATTCCAATAATTAAAATCCTTTCCAAATCTTGTTCAGACCATATACCCAACATTTTTGGTAGATTTGTTCCCTTGTTCTCAAACAGAACTGGCTAATGTCATTTCCGTAGCATTCAGATACCGGAACTCATAAATATTTTAAGATAAATAAATCATATTATTCTTAGAACAAACCTACATACTCAATGAAACCTAGATATCACTACATTAGATGATACCACATTAGAAGCTATTAGAAAATTTCAATACCGTTACAGAAATAGTATGAGAATTATAATAGATGGTAATGCATATACCTTCTGCCTTCTAATTGTTACGAAAAGGGTACGTCGGTGGTATATTATAGAATGAGGCAGACTGTACACACATTACGTAACAGAATAAAATAAATCACCTTCATTTAATCTCAGCTTTGGTGCGGGATGTTTATTAATAAAAATTATAAACACACATCTGCGTCAATAAATGTCATTGCATGTTTGGTATTTAAATCCTAATATTTCAAATGGTTTCTTTCATGCCTCTCAGCTGCAGTATAGAATGTATGCATATTGCCGACTGAATATGGTGTTTAAAAAGTTCTGCGTTGAAATGAAGATCATTTCATGTAATTCTCCTACCCAGCTTGCAAGAGCAGACGGTTGATGAGTGTTTCTGGGGATTTCGGGTCAAAACAAACTTCTCAGCAATAGATGAAGACAAGTGCAATGAATATTTTTGCACAAGAGTTTCATTTGGTTGGTTTTATATTAACTATAGTTGTAATGAAATGTACATTCCCTAGGATACAGTACTGGAAGTTATCTTACTTTTTGGTGTTGTAATTTACGTCCTCCAACGTTAAGTCATATCGGACGATGGATGGAATGAGTGATCTGATGCCCAAATGAGCCCAGGGTCCTTAGAGGTTATAGTTACCCGACTACGTCTTTCAGAATAAGGGGAAACCCCGGAAAAACGTTAACCGGGTAAGGATAAGGATAAAAAACCTTATCCCTGACCGAGATTCGAACCCGGGACATCTTGAACGTAGGCAGACCCGCTACCACTATGCTACCGAGGCGGGCCATCTTATCTTACTCTATTTCCATTAACTTACGCATCGAGATGACAGTATAAATGTTCAAAATGTGCTCCATTACGCTGCAGGCAGTGTTCATAGCGATCACGCAGATTTTACAACATATTCCGAAACGCAGGTTGCTGCAGAGTCCCGAAGAATCAGACGAACTAGATCTTGAATAAATGGGCCGATCACCACTTCCTATAGCATTCATGGTTAACAGTAAGAGGTTAATAGGTTCACTAACATCACTCTCTATGAAATACGAACCTGGTACACCATTTTCTGACACTGTACACCTTATCGTCACATGCAGATTAAGTCACGGTTTCTGGATCATAGGTACAGTACGGCCGTTGGATCTCCGATTCTAACTTTTTGCAGCTGCAGGAGGTGGAAGGGGAAGGTTAATAGTACCAACATACAGTAATGAGAATTGAAAACATATCCTCAAAATATCTTTAGAACTCACATATGGGACTATATTAGCTTTAAAACATTGAAATCCAACTTTCATTTCATTATCATGCAAGATATTCATTACAATACCACTCTATTCAAATAATTCGTTCACACTTTCACACACACTAACTGCTTCTGTTGGTAGCACTACGAATTTCTACGTCCAGTATTGTGGTCAGGAAGCTAGAAGTCTACTAGCGCCAATCAGCATTGTCGCTGCTAGTCGTGGCTTCTGAACACAACACCGTGTTGCCAGATTAAATTTGTTTGAACTAAGTGGCTTCAGTTTCTTGCGCTGGTGAACTTTCTCTGCTATTTCGTCTGTCCGTAAGTCGTATTCTTATCGCTATTATAATAATATGGCTACTGGTTCGTGAAATATGCAAATTCCGCTAAAGAACTGGCAACAGCCTGCTTGCCCCTCTCGAGAAATGTCGGAGCCGGAGAAAGGGCCGCCGAACTGTAATGTCTGGCCTCTCGAAACCAAGAAAGCGAGTTGTTGGCAATTTATAAAACCGTCCAAGTGAATGTGACTTTCATAAGAGAACTACACGTTGAACAAGAAATCGTACACCGTGATCAAAAATCGTGCGCAATATTCTACCCTGACATGCCTATCGTACTGCGTCAGTCGTTGCCCAATCTGTATTCGGCACGGAAATCCACCTATGTCTTAAAACAATCGTTGAAGTGACCTATTGCTGATGTTTAATTTCAGAGATGTTCGCCGAAGACTTCGCTTTGCAGATTGCAACGCTTGATTTAGGATACATTCATGATTTTCATTTGTGGGCACATCTACTGGACTACCAGATCTTCCCTTGCGTTGACACATTACACTACCCGTACGACGAAATTTTTTTAACAACAGATAGCATAAATATGTTGCTCGATGCTGGCTTATTGAAGTGTTCACGATATTGTTCCGCCAATAAGTTTAAACCCAGCATGCCTTGATAACCGTTTTCGTACGAGCGAAAATACGGGGGCTGTTCAGTAAAGCATGATCACAATTCTTTTTTGACAACGTAACTTTACTCATCCTCATAATTTTGATGATCCTTCTCCAAATAGTCTCCCCTAAATGCGATGCAGCTGTCCCAGCGTTTCTGCCAGTCTTTAAAGATATGCTGGAGACCAAATTATGAGAGGTCGTTCAAAATCACCTCCGCAGCCTTCACCACTACTTCTGATGATAGATTATGGCTTTCACGAAGGCGTTTCTTCTAGTTAGGAAATAAAAAAGTCACATGGGGCTAAATCCGGGCTATAGGGAGTGTGAGGGATGCACTTCATATTGATTTTTTCAAGATATTCAGCAACAACAATGGCAATATGCGGCAGCACATTATTGTGGTGCAGCATCCAGCCTCCTTCATGGAAATGTGGTCTTTTGCGCCTGATATGGACTTGCAATGTTTTCCGTACATCACTGTAGTATTGTGCAGTTACTGATGTGTGTGCAGGTAAAACATGCTGATAAACCATTCCATGAATATCAAAGAATGAGATGACCATAACTTTCCCAGAAGAAGCAACCACTTTTGCTCTTTTGGTGGTTGGTGATGAAGGAGATTTCCGCACTGAGCTTTGCTGATTGCTCTCAGGATCAGAATGATGTAGCCAAGTTTCATCAGCGGTGATTACGTTTGAAAGAAACTCCGGATCTTCCTGTAACATCAACTTTAACTGCATATTACCTCCATTGCAGTGGTAGGCAGGACTGTACATGTCTGAACTTACGTGGTTCTCACAGGCGGGAACCAGGAGTACCAACAATGAAACTACTACGTCGTGTTTTGTTTCACGTTAAGCTAACAGAATATAATAAAGTTGAATTTATGTGCGAAAAATAATGACCGTAAAAAAATTATGATCATTTTTTGTTGAACAGCCCTGGTAATACTCCACTATATACATATTTTCCTCCGTCGCCAGACCCAGTGTTACTTCCAATTACACAACTAACTATACATCATGGCGATGTAACAACACGCAGACGCTTAGGCGTGCGCATGCGCGCTGAGTGAAAATGAGTACTGTATATTTTGGCACATACCGTACTTTATAGTCCACAAGGATACCAAATAGGAAATCAGCCTTTAGGAAAGAAAGATATATGAATTCAAGTTCCAATTTGTTTGCATTTGCTTTGTCGGCCATTACACTAAGAAATGGAATTACTTTGATTGTATTTCAGTTCTCGTAGTCTTCTTCAAGTTTGGGAAGGAATTTATTGACATAACATGGAAAATAATTGTATAAATAATTGTATTTTAAGATATAAGGGTTCTTTTATGTGATTTTTATATGAATACAAAAAGTAGAGAAACCGCAGCTCCGTTATTTTAAATGTTTAGGTCTGCAAATATGTTGAAACTGCTTGGGTTTAGCATGATTGAAATAAACTATATAAAACAGGGTTTCGGAATTTCTCTTTTTGGATTTATTCACTAAGAACGCTTCACATTTTATATTTTAGGTGTACATATAACAGGCGATAATCTGCATCTCTGCGGCATACGTACCTGGCGGGTCTCGGAAGTTATCTTCCCTAGGGATCTCCGTCTGGAACTAACTTGCCGCCTCGTACCATTTGCTTCCGGCTGCTCCGGTGTTCCAGTTGGGTGCATTCTGGCAATCTAACTGGATGAAAATCGAAATGCCTTCTCAGGGCGCAGAGACAACAGCAGGCGCTAATTTGTCAAACAAACTTTGTATCTCTGTTTCTTCAATATGTACCCAGGTTCGTCAGGTGAATCGACCATTCGGAAAATTCACTTCCTTCTTCAAGAAATTCTATGAGTTTGTTGTACTCTTCGTAGTTATGCACCATTTACACTGGACTTGTAATTTATCCATGCCATAAATCATTTCGCGTTTAGCAACGCAATTATTACGCTCATCATCTCTATTCTATGTAATAGCTTTATGCTCATTTGTTTCACAGAGAATTACACATTTTGGTCACGTTTCATCTTTGCTCAGATGTTATGCACTAGGGATACGCACAAGATCTGACAATGTATGAAGACGAATATCGGAGTGACACTGGACAATTTTGTACACTCCTGTTTAAGTATACACTTTAAAACATCTCCGCATTACTTACCAATTGACGATACATAGCGATTAAATCTTAAAGTTCCAGACGATTTATGAAATATAAGGTTCTAATTCGTAAAACGGTTTCAGAATACGCGTAAGCACGGAAAATTCCATATTTCTCCTTTGAGTAGCTCGACTTCGGCAAACTGTGAAACTCCAAGCACAATGAAGTCCATTAGCAGTATGTCTAACAAAGGCGCTTTCATATGTCTCAAAGTTACTGGCGAGGAAACGCAATATTTTTTCTCACGCAACAGCTTAGTACCAGCTCAGGTCCACGAAAAAAGGTCATTTCAACACTCATTTATTAGACAAGGCTTACAACATAAGTATCTTACCTGTAAGCAGAAGGAGAGAGTGATGAAAGAGGCAACATGAGCAACTAAATACGGCATTAAAATACGAGCAAACTGTCAAATTAAATATTTGGGGTACTGAGAAGTTGCCACCCTACTGTCCAACATCATAGCTTCACTACAAATGCAACAGCTTTTTGTTTTAATCCCTCCATTTCGACTTTCTATATGAACCGTTACAGTAAAATTCAATAAATATTTGGCTATTTTTTTACATCATATTCATTTACAAGTTTTTTTTCTTTGAATGCTTCTGCCAGTGTTTTTTCCCCCTCGTGAAGTAGCCAAGTTCCTTTTCTCTTCGTATCAACTCCAGCAGTGTTTTATTTCCTTACAGTTTCTAAATAAATGCTATGTTATATCCCTTCAACTCACAAATAACTTCACTGAACCTGGAAAAGTCTACAGTATTACAAAATAACATGGGATAGAAAACAGGCAGTGGATTAAAAAAATGTATTAATAATTGCATTAGGTAAGTATATATAAACTCATTTGCTATATAAATGTAATCCATAAAACCGTAGTTTATGTAAAAGTATCTTAGGAGTATTACGATTTACGCAAGAATATGAAAATAACTCCATGTGCTGATATGTATAAAATTCGGACATTAATTGGAAAATTACATACACTATTCCTGCCAGCTGAATGCAATGATTACGTTTATACTAGACAGGGAAAAGATATTTGAAACATAGTCTGCAAAGCCACTCTTTGATTTTAGAAGAATCATAATTATTTCAATTCTTTGGTGCTATAGTTATTAAAGATAATAAAAGTTACAAATCATCCACAGACTCTTAACGTGGAGGTGAAGCTGGTAAATATGAAGATTTCTTCCTCCTAGCTATGGTTAATTACCTTGAAATACACGCATAGTAAGACTATTGATAAAAATAATATTCTAAGTCTTTAATTATAAAATACGGTTCAGCTATTTCAAGTTGTGCATATATAAAATATTCTCTCATTTAAAACTATTATTTGGTGTCGTCTTGGTATTTCTATAAGCATACGGATGAGATGAATTTTGAAAGTCGTAATTTTTAGTTTGTAATTCGTACTTGTGCTTAAAGCGTAAGCGTCTAAAGTACTTTTTGCCAGTTTGGTCAAATATAAGTGACAGTTTGTTAACTTCATTGATTTCGAATACTATATAATTCAAAATGAAGATTATACGGTTTCTAAAACTTTTAAACATGTAACTTTAATGTTTTTAACTCCTATTTTTTGCCATTAAGGGAGTGAAAATATATTACTGGTGGTTCTTTTAGATTGGTAAGGTAGCTTATAATTTGCCTTAGGTCCTATAGTAACATAATGGTACAAAGAATCGTCAGAATAGGTTCAAAATAGTGATATAGTTTGAAAAATGGTTCAAATGTAAGGGCACTTTCGCATTTTTGTCAATTTCTGAAGCACAAATGTAGCCGATTTTGTCAAACCCACACAAAACATTATTTCGGCGATAAAACTTACTGATATGATAAATTACTTGCTAATAAAATGTCAGGGAATCATACGGACAATGTAGTGACATGAGAGGTATTACATCTCCCCAAGCACCTCTAAAATAACTCAATTTTAACTTACATTAGGCCTCCATATTTGCCCATTTGGCCCCAAATAAAGCTCAGTTAAATTTTCAAAAAAGTCCCAAATGAAGCCCCTGATATCCATTTTCATCGAAACGACATTGAAATTTCTGACACAAATAGCGAAGAGAAAACTTTAAAATGTTGCAATGGAATACGGCTGTTCGATGGTGACAAAAGATCATAAAAATAGTTTGTGATTGGTCGGATTACTACACACGCGCACACACGCACACACACACGCACAAAGGGGTTTCCCCTTTATAACGTTAGTATAGAGGAGCACCTTTTAGCTTGTGGTGCGACATAGAAATAAGGATCACAGCAACGTGACTGTGCATGCTCATTAACATAAAAAAGCGAAAAATAGACCTGTCATATTTCTAGATTTGAACATAAATTCATAACTGTCAGTTTTGTCGCTTCTCTGGTAATAACCAACTCCCATTGCGAGCAGACTTTTTAAGAATAGCCATTAGAATACGAATGTGATATTTCCCATAGAATGTGAATTATAGATGTTCAAGGCGACCCAGCATTTTCTGGTGTTCGGAAAAGTATCCATTTTTAAACCTTTCTATATGCCGAAATTAAATACCCAAAAATGACTATATAAATATGTAGAGAATATGCAAAACACAAAATAATGGCAAAATTGAGAAATAAATAAAAACTGCATAGAAGCACACATTGCATAAACCGACAACAAAATTTCCAATGTTATATTAATTTCTAGTAATTTTCGACTTATTATAAGGATTTACGTACACGTACGCTATACGCATGACGGAGGAATTACAAAATGACATGCTATCAAAATCCAGAATTATATAGTGTATTGAAAGGCATTACTGAAGTTTCCAAATCAATTATAACGGTCTTATAATGATTAATACTGGTTTCCAATGCATACAGTGTGGCGAAGGGCTTCAGTTACCCTGCTTAGTTAAAAAACTCCAGTTTATTACCCAATGTGACCTCATTAACTGATTGATTTTAAAAATAATAAAATAAATTTGGGGTTTCTAAAATCAGACATATTCAATGTTTTATTCTTTACTTATTTGACTTCCTAAGATTTGTATCCTTTCTGTTAATCATCCACACCCAAGACGGGATTCGAATACATAATTCTCAATACAATGGAACACGAAAGCTGGAGACTTGATACGTTTGGCTGGATTTACTAACAAAGAATAATATTGCAAAACCAAAGTGCTACAAAGAGAAATTCTAAAACCGTGACTTAGAAAATGTCCATGGAAGTAATTATATCTGAATGGCCTTCTATGAAACTGTTAGGTTATTTATAATTTATTAGTATAGCACCGTTGTAAAAAAATAACTGCTGTTACAGTTCTTTATTTCAATTAAGGAAAAGCCCTGAGTCAGCTCTATCTTGTTTTTCTTTCTTTTTTGTGCACCAGGTTATACCTTTTCATGCTCCCCCCAGTTTCCGCATATCATCAATTAACGTCCATTATGCGGACGAAGCCTGGCTTGCAGGAAAGAGAGTGTGGCAGCAAATTAATGTCAAATATTTACATAGCACAATGGATCTCTGGCATGACACACCAATATCACCCCATTAGGAGCTAGCTCCCTTAGTTAGCGCTAGCGGTGCTGTAGGATTACGTGAAACATAATCATTCTTGAATACATTTTGTGTTCTTGTAGTAATATCTAAAGAAATATTTTGGTGTATTTAACCTAAAGTTAAAACCTATAAGCAAATGTGTTATGGGACATCGATGACTGCCTTTTGTTTGCTTTAATTAATTTCAAAATAAAGTAAACAGAAATTTTGAGCGAATTTGTTAAACCAACATTTACAGGTGGGAGAGGACTCTCCATGTGTAATATTGACGAACATACAGTATGAACAATATATAAGTCAAATATTTTCATATTTGCTAACGAATGTAACATGCGATTCAACTTCTTGCTTTATAGATCTTTAATGGACCATGACCTTAGGTTGTGACCTGCATTGATTTAAATGTCCTTCTAAAGGTAATGGTGAATCACTGTTGTCGAAGTTATGTAACCCACTAGAAAGAGATGGATCTGGAGACTTTCTGACAGTTCATTCCTTGTCTAGTCATATTTACAGACAGAAGTCAGCTTAGCCATTTGCGTGACTGAAAGTGATTTAAGAGGTAAAAATAAATTCTTGACATAAATTCATTCCAAAAGCATCGAACTATTATACTGAAAATTTCGTCAGGTTCCTTCAAATTCATACATCTTTTACAATATAATTTCGTACACACACAAACGCACTCGCAGTTAAACAGTATTTTTGCATGAAACGTCCCCCTCCTCCTTCCCCTTTTATTATTACGAGGGCTGTTCAACAAACAAAGATCGTAATAATTTTACGGTCATAATTTTTAGCACTAAAATTCAATCTTATTATATTCTGTTAGCTTAATCTGAAACAAACACGGCGTTGTAGCTTTATTGTTAGTATTTCTGGTTCCCGCCAGTGAGAACCAGGTAAGTTCAGACATATTCAGTATCGCCTACCACTTCTATGGGGGTAACATGCAGTTAAAGTTAGAGGAAGATCCGGAGTTTCATTCAAACGCAATCACTGCTGATGAAACTTGACTACATCATTTTGATCCTGAGAGCAAACAGCAGAGCTCAGTGTGGAAATCTCCTTCATCAACCCCCCCCCCCCAAAAGCAAAAGTGGCTGCTTCTGCTGGGAAAGTTATGGTCACCTCATTCTTTGATATTCAAATGGTTTATCAGTATGTTGTATCTACAGACACATAAGTAACTGGACAATACCACAGGGATGTCCTGAAAAGATTGCAAGTCCATTTCAGGCGCAAAAGGCCACATTTCCATAAGGCAGGCTAGATGCTGCACCACGATAATGCGCAGCCCAATTTGCCAATGTTGTTGCTGAATATCTTGCAAAACTCAACGTGAAGCGCATCCCTCACCCTCCCTATAGTCTGGATTCAGCCCCGTGTGACTTTCTTCTATTCCTTAACTGGAAGAAACGCCTTCGTGGGAGGCATTAATTATCCATCATCAAAAGCAGTGGTGAAGGCTGCGGAGGTGATTTTGAAGGATCTGTCAAAAATGGTTTCCAGTATGTCTTCGAAGACTGGCAGAAACGATGGAACAAGTGCATCGCATTCAGGGGAGATTGTTTTGATAAGGACCATCAAAATTATGAGGATGAAAAAAGGTACGTCAAAAAAAAAAAAAAAAATTGAACAGTCCTCGTACTACTACATTAGTGGGTTCACCTTCAAAATTTACTAAACTATAAAGGCGGATAAACGCAAAGACAGAATAACAACCAATTTAAGTCATACCTCGTTCATAATGGAGTTATAGAGTTACATTAATACATTTTAAATTGTTCAATTAAAATTAAAATTTCGTAAACCACGAAGATACTAATGTGTATAGCAGGTGTAACTGCTACAGCCGTGTTATTAATAAGATGAAACACTCCAAAGGAAAGTTCAAATTATACTAATGGGATATTACCTCCTATACCGCTCCTAAAAGTTAGAGACAACTTTTTATTTTTTATTACAAATTAAAAATATATACCGATGTATATAGATACATCTTTTCCTTTTTTTATCTAACCATTTTTTCATTATTTCCCTTTATTTTCTTATCTGGCTTCTCTAGTTTCACAAATATTCACAATACACATAAACACCCATGGCCAAGGCGGGACTAGAAACCGCGACCATCCTACTCGGCGGAGCGCTAGGGAAAGACACTCTAGCGACCATGGCTACGAGGGTTGGCATATGTACACTGCCCAGTGCTCAATCGGAACGCATTTGCCAAGCCTGATGGGTGTAGAGGTAGAGGTTTTACGCGCCAGCAAAAATTCTGCTTATTTTTCCTGTAATTAAACAGCACATTTAATATTTAATATTTAATATTCTTAAAACGCCTTAACAGTGGAACAGCAAGCATTGTTTGCAATCCAGTAATTCGCTTTCCAACTATGTGTGTCTTTCCCGGAGATTGAAATACAGGCACGCTACCTTTTTCTAAGAATGAATCTGCTTCACTACAAATTCGTGAGATTGTATGTGACTGCCTATACCACAAGCTTCTACAGTTAATTGCTGGATTTTTTGAAAAATCTATACTTTCCCTGTATTCTGAATTGGCGAGCTTCTTAGTATTAAATATAATTTTTCTGACCTGAGAATGAATAGCTTCACGTTTGTTGATCACTTGTCCCAGCTTCGAGGGACATGTTCAGGCATTCGGATCCCAAACATTGGAGAAAATATGTTTAAATAATAATAATGCAATGTAATGTTAGCAATACTTCAGCTGGAATTCGACTCACAACTTTACAATGCCATTCACTTTAACAAAATAACAAAACTTACTCTGAAAAGGAACTGAACATTAACTTGGTCTGTTTCAAACTGCGTGAAACTGTTTATTTATGCTTCAGATAATTGTTGCGAGGAAGGAATGTTGTTTTCCGGGCCTATGGATTGTTGTTGGGTAACCATAACTATATCAAAGACAAAACGTGCATCGCTCACGTTCTAAGTACTGTGTAGATAGTGATTTTGTACGTTTATGATCAGAAAATAGAATTCTTTCTTATGAGATCGGCATCTGTCATTTTCAAATATTAACATCTGAGCGTCATTACTGACATAATGATCTCAATTGAGGCGCGAGATGTGTATATAGTCGCACTGCTTGGACACTTACCATGGATTTATCTTTGGTAATAGACACCTCTCAGATATCGCACTGATTACTCCACGTGGAGTGAACATCATTTGTGATTCCTGCGAATTCCATTGGCTGAAGTGATGCGTTCATTGGTGCTTAGCACAGATCCTATAACTGCAGCAGTTCCCGTTTCACTCTTACAAGAATAACATTAGGCAACAATGAAAATGCTTCGGGCTTAAAAGTAGTGAATTTACATGCATTTAAATCTACTGAATTCAAAAACCACCATAAAAATGATTGATTAGCACTTGTTTTGAAGATAAAGTAACATTACCTTTTTAGAGTGAAGATTTTAAATTTGGGGGAGTTGGCACACCTGTCAAATAACAAAACACAATCAGAGAGAAATTTTGGAAATTAAGTGATGCAAAAGTTAAGGAAGGCATTCTTGTCGGACCACAAATAAAAGAACTTGTAAAGGATCCTGCAAGGATGTTGTTCACGGATTTTTAGGCAACAAAAGAGATGACAACTGCAAGCATTTGGTGACAGTGCTCTTGCAAAAATACCGTAACCTTGGATGCAACATGACCCTTAAGATCCATTTTCTCCACTCCTACCCAGACTTTCTGCCTCCTGGTTGTGGAGCTGTTAGTGATGAACATGGGGAGAGATTCCATCAGCAGGTTTCTGTTATGGAACAAAGATTGGAGTGAAGTAATGCTAGCGGATTACTGTTGGTCTTTGTTTAGGGATTCTACGGAACTCCATCACAAAAGGCAAGCTAAAACACGACGAATTCAATAGGCCACCACCAGATTCTCTTCAGACACGACTATCTGTGAAGTATTTTTCCAGCAATTTAGAACTCTTAGCACGTAAAATCCACTTAAACAATCAAATGCACTTTAATTGTTTTTAGCACGTGTGTAGTTATAATGTATCATGTTCTCTCAATCCGTTAATATGTATCATAAAAACTAGAGCTAATAACATTGTTTCATTGTCATATTTGTTTTTCTCAACCAACAATTAGTAGGAATTGCCTCACTAAAGAGCTCGAAACATTCAAAAATTATTTTTGTTGCCCAGTGTAATCGCGCCTTTTCTTGGAGGTTTCTATTAACAAAGATAAATCCAGCAGCGGGACTATACCAATTCGGCAGCACTGGTAGGAGGAGAAAACCTAGGATTCACTGGAATCTGCAGTACGGCCCGCCTCCATATGCCTTTAAGTTCTGTGAAGATTATGGTTATTGGAGTGAGCGCTTGTTTCTGCATAATTCGGCATTGAAGATTAAAAGGCTTATGTTGTAATGGTCAAGTGGAACATTTACCCTTCGTTGAGAATGACATTCTGAGGATACACTTCGAATTTCTGCTAATATCAAACTTTCTACCCTCTGAAAGGTTAGAGCCAGACTAAAAAATGCAATACCACAGCCGGGATTTGAACCACGGAACTTTCAGTCTCTGTCCAGTCGCTCAAATCATTGAGCTACTAAGGCCAATGTGCCGATATGACATTAAATTCTCCAACTGCCTCGTGTTTTTCCCGGTAAACCACTAAGAATTCTCATAAACACATGAGACAACTACTTTAATGGTGACTTACTATGCGGTAACTATTTAAAGGCCCGGGCTTTATACTTCGGACCACTATTAGGTACAATTAATGTAAATTAATTATTCTGTCACACTAGCCGTGTGGAGGACGCACTATGAAAGGAAAGAGCCAGAATGAAAAATTCAATGCCAGAGCAGGTATTTGAGCCACGGATCTTGTGGTCTACGTCCAGTCGCTCTAATCATTGAGCTACTATGGCCAACATGCCGATATGCCATTAAATTCTCCAACTGACTCGTGTTTTTTTCTTCCACTGGTAATTCACTAGGAGTTCTCATAAACACATGAGACAACTACCTTAATGGTGGCTTACTATTCTGTAAGTATTTTAAGGCCCGGGCTTAATAGTTCGGACCACTATTAGATACAATTAATGTAAATTAATTGTTCTTTCACACTAGCCGTGTGTAGGACGCACTGTGAAGGGGTAGAGGCAGACTGAGTCAGTTGGAGAATTTAATTTCATATCGGCACGTTGGCCATAGTCGCTTAATGATTACAGCGTCTGGATGGAGACCAGAATAACCGTGGTTCAAATCTTGGCTACGGCATTTAATTTTTCAGTCTGCCTCTACCCTTTCATAGTGCATCCTACACACGGCTATTATGAAAGAACAATTAGTTTACATTAATCTCTAACCTCTATTTTAATAACTTCAATAAATGATTAGGCATGCTGCAACAAACATAAGCAAATCATCCATACATTTTTATGATACATGCATACGAACTCGAATGCAAATTCATAATGCAAAAAACATTTCTAAAATTGACATTAAAATTCCCCTGTTCAACAACACTTTATATGTGTATTTCAAAGCGTAAAACATACAGGCACCTGCGTCAACTTCTGTGTTCTTTGTAGTACGTCTACACTTGTTATACCTAACTACTACTGAAGTACACAATGATGCATTCAAACAGCGAATATGTAGATATACCGTTCTGTGGTGAAGCAAAATGCAGTGGGAGAAATCTTCAAAAGGAGCAATTTCTGGGAAGATTACCAACTAATGAAACGTTTCGAAGAAAGGCACCTCCATGAAACAGGGTCAATCAAAGAGACACTTCTTGCTACAATGCTCCAGTAGCTTCTGAGATAATGAAGACTGGTTCCTACTGCAACTTAAAACCGTAACCCACATACCAGAAGTTCTAAGGCCATAGAACGGGATAAGATCATTGCGAATATTGCACTGCAATAAATTTTACACTCCAACTACAGCAGCTCGTCGAGTGGCATTTCGTAATGGTTGTTGCAACACAGGGAAGCTGGGACGAGATACTTAAGCAATGGTGTCTCCATTAGTAAGCCACATTCCAAAATAACGGAACTCTGAATTAACATAATATGCACTATTATAATAAACCCAGAGTGGTTAAGAGAGACTGCGTTTTAAGTGCACTGCAATATCTACCTGTGATGTAGAATCATAAATCAACTTACAGGACCTTCATTTTCCAAGGTGACCCCACGGGACCCAAACTTGATTAATGCATTATAGGTAGGGGTAGTGATATTTAGCGCTTTGAAATAAGAAATTTAACATTTTGATGTTTTCATTTAGCATTTTGTAGTATTCATACATTTGCAATTTAGCATTTTATAGCATTTTGAAGAAAGTTTGAGTTAATTTTGTTAAGTGATGAATATTAATATTGGAAAGATAGAGTCAAATTCAATGCCATAGCTGGGATTTGAACCACGAATCTTCTTGTTGCCGTCCAGCAGCTCTAACCCTTGAGTTAATATGGCCAACGTGCCGACATGACATTAAGTTCTCCAACTGACTCGTGTTTTCCCCGGTAAACCACTTAGGAGTTCTCATAAACACTTGAGACAACTACCTTAATGGCGACTTACAGCGTGTAAGTGCTTTAAGGCCGGGCTTTATAGTTATGGAAATTAATTGTTCTTTCACACTGGCCGTGTGTAGGCTAAAGTATGGAAAGATAGAATCAGACTGAAAAATTCAGTGCCATAGTTGGGGTTTGAACCACGGATCTTCTGGTTCACACTGGCCGTGTGTTGGGCATAGTAGCTCAAGGGTTAGAGCGACTGGACGGCAACAAGAAGATCCGTGGTTCAAATCCCGGCTACAGCATTGAATATTTCAGTCTGGCTCTATCTTTCCATACTTTAGCCTACACACGGCCAGTGTGAAAGAACAATTAATTTCCATTAATTGACCTAATAGTGCTTAACTATAAAGCCCGGGCCTTAAATTACTTACATGTTGTAAGTCGCTATTAAGATAGTGGTCTCATGTGCTTATGAGAACTCCTAAGTGGTTTACCGGGAGAATTTAAGGTCATGTCGGCACTTGGCCATTGTAGCTCAAGGGTTAGAGCGGCTGGACGGCAAGCAGAAGATCCGTGGTTCAAATCCCGGCTATGGTATTGAATTATTCAGTCTGCCTCTATCTTTCCATACCTTAGCCTTCACAGGACCAGTGTGAAAGAACAATTATTTTCCAATATTAATATTATTTATATGAAATTTAAAACGCATTTATGGAGGATTATTAATGACGGTGAGTTAAAAGTGTATAGTGTGAATTTATTTCTCATTAATATAGGATAAAGCAATACTCAGATATATCCATCATTCTGATACATACTAACGCATACTGCATAAGACAAAAAGGATAAATCCATACTGATGTAAAACTAACACAATAAAAAGAATATGCACGAAATTAGGCTAGCTTTATGATTCAGTAATCCTGTTGAATGAAAGGGTGGAACATATTTCAGCATTCTGCTATGTCATTTGAGTCCTCCTGTCAATCCTCAGAATCAAATTAAATTTACTGAATACTGTGAAGGTAATATTTCAGCATCTATGACGTTGTTAGGATCCCAAACATATACGAGGGCTGCTCAGTAAAGAAATATCATACTTTTTTTGACAATGTACATATACTCATCCTCATAATATTAAAGGTCCTTCTCAAAATAGTCTCCCCTGAATGTGACGCACTTTTCCCAGCATTTCTGCCAGTCTTCAAAGGCATGCTGGAAACCATTTTTGAAAGATCCTTCAAAATCGCCTCCGCAGCCTTCACCAGTGATTTTGGTGATGGATAATGCCTCCCACGAAGGCGTTTCTTCAAGTTAGGGAATATAAAAGGTCACATGGGGCTAAATCCGGACTATAGGGAGGGTAAGGGATGCATCTCACGTTGACTTTTGCCAGATATTCATCAACAACTTTGGCAATATGCGGCCGCGCATTATTGTGGTGCAGCATCAAGCCTGCTTCATAGAAATGTAGTATTTTGCGCCTGATATGGACTTGCAATGTTTTCAGGACATTCCTGTAGTATTGCCCAGTTACTGATGTGTGTGCAGGTACAACATGGTGATAAACCATTCCATGAATATAAAAGAATGAGATGGCCATAACTTTCCCAGCAGAAGCAACCACTTTTGCTTTTTGGGGGGCTTGGTGATGAAGGAGACTCCCACACTGAGCTTTGCCGTTTGCTCTCAGGATCAAATTTATGTAGCCAAGTTTCATCAGCAGTGATTACTTTTGAAGGAAACTCCTGATCTTCCTCTAACATCAACTTTAACTGCATGTTATCTCCACTGCAGCGGTAGGCGATACTGAATATATCTTAGCTTGCCTGGTTCTCACGGGAACCAGGAGTACCAACAATGATACTACTACGCCGTGTTTGTTTCACATTAAGCTAACAGAATATAATAAGATTGAATTTTAGTGCGAAAAATTATGACCGTAAAAAATTATGATCATTCTTTATTTAACAGCCCTCGTTTATATGGACTAGTTGATACATGTGCCAGCTATGGCTCCAAATGTATAAAATAATCCTCAGTCTCCTTTCCGAGTATATATCTTTACACAGTTGCCACCTCAAGTTAATTGGAGATCTCTAGTTCTGAAAATAACAAAATATTGGAAACTTAATCACAAAGTGCTAAAGTAAAATACCTATCGGAGTTTTAGTTAATTGATGGAAATTAATCATTTCTCCACACTAGCCGTATATAGGCTAAGATATTTGATGGATAGAGTCAACATGAAAAATTCACTGCCATAGCCGGGATTTGAACCACGGATCTTCTGGTTTCCGTCCAGCCGCACTACCATTGTGCTACTATGGCCAACGTGCCGACATGACATTAAATTCTCCATTTGACTCATATATTTCCCCGGTAGACCACTAGGGGCTCTCGCATCCGAGATACACCGTTCGTGGCGACTTACTATTGTAAGTACTTAAGTCCCAGGCTTCATCATTTAACTCTTATTATTTTAGTTAATTGATGGAAATTAATCATTTCTCCACACTAGCCGTATATAGGCTAAGATATTTGATGGATAGAGTCAACATGAAAAATTCACTGCCATAGCCGGGATTTGAACCACGGATCTTCTGGTTTCCGTCCAGCCGCACTACCATTGTGCTACTATGGCCAACGTGCCGACATGACATTAAATTCTCCATTTGACTCATATATTTCCCCGGTAGACCACTAGGGGCTCTCGCATCCGAGATACACCGTTCGTGGCGACTTACTATTGTAAGTACTTAAGTCCCAGGCTTCATCATTTAACTCTTATTATTTTAGTTAATTGATGGAAATTAATCATTTCTCCACACTAGCCGTATATAGGCTAAGATATTTGATGGATAGAGTCAACATGAAAAATTCACTGCCATAGCCGGGATTTGAACCACGGATCTTCTGGTTTCCGTCCAGCCGCACTACCATTGTGCTACTATGGCCAACGTGCCGACATGACATTAAATTCTCCATTTGACTCATATATTTCCCCGGTAGACCACTAGGGGCTCTCGCATCCGAGATACACCGTTCGTGGCGACTTACTATTGTAAGTACTTAAGTCCCAGGCTTCATCATTTAACTCTTATTATTTTAGTTAATTGATGGAAATTAATCATTTCTCCACACTAGCCGTATATACGGCTAGTGTGGAGAAATGATTAATTTCCATCAATTAACTAAAATAATAAGAGTTAAATGATGAAGCCTGGGACTTAAGTACTTACAATAGTAAGTCGCCACGAACGGTGTATCTCGGATGCGAGAGCCCCTAGTGGTCTACCGGGGAAATATATGAGTCAAATGGAGAATTTAATGTCATGTCGGCACGTTGGCCATAGTAGCACAATGGTAGTGCGGCTGGACGGAAACCAGAAGATCCGTGGTTCAAATCCCGGCTATGGCAGTGAATTTTTCATGTTGACTCTATCCAAATACCTATCGGAGTCTTATGGAACTAATTACCTCTAATACATCATAATATTAAAAACATTTGTGCCATTTAATTTCCATTGTAAAGAGCATGTTATATTTTTTATATCATAATTTACTAATTAGGGAAAATACTTTGCCACAGGAATGGCGTTATAAGAAAAACAAATCACAACGAAATTTTCTCCAACAAGATTGCTCCAATTTCACAGTTTCAACACAAGTCTAGCAATTTGGCGGAACGGAAGACGTTCCTCTTCTTCTTAGTAAATATTCATTAATACTGCCTCATCTTCTCATCATTAGAACGTTTACTTTCACTTAACGCTCTGCTTACTGAAAAAGAGAGGAAAATCACGAATTACAGTTTGTTGACTAACGAATAGGCGTTCCTGTTATTCAACCCAAATATAAAGTTTGTCAAACTGTCTTCGCTAATTACGTTGGCAACCAGGTAATTTCGGTCAACATAAATGGTTCTTCACCATTTCTATTCTAAGTTTACTTGTAAAATGGTGTAGAAAGAAACTGAATCCCAGTCATTAACGGCCACGCCGTGGCTCAGTGGTTAAACCGCTTGGCTCTTACCAAGGCGGCCTGGGTTCGATCCCAGGCGACCGCAAAGTGAGATTGGTGGTGGACAACACGGCGCTGGGGCGGGCCTTCTCCGGGACCTCCGGCCCCCCCCAGCCATCTCATTCCTCCGGTGCTCCATCTTCATCTCATGCATCATCAGTGTCACCGCCTGCGGTGCCGTATGTAGTAAAAGCGGGCGTTAAACACTACACATTTTTTTCCAGTCATTAACAGAAATAAAACAGACGTAACTCTACAGCAATTTGCTCGCCTCGAAAGCGTAGATGGTAACGAGTCTGTCTCACGCTCAAGAGGTCTCGAGTTCGAATCTCTATGGAACCTTGACTCTTTTGAGCATCATTTCACCCATTTCATTCATCGTACGATGTGACTTAACGTTGTAGGACGCAAATTACAAAAATTAAATAAGTAATCAGCAGCAATTTAATCTTTTTGGCGAACTATTTCCTAAATGCATATTTGAACAGCAGCCCAAGGAATCTCTGCATGGCTGAGAAACTAAAGCGTCAGTAAATAAACCTAATTCAAAAATAGCATTTGAATTAGAATAATATTAATAGAATTCACGAAAACTCTACTCATGTAATGTTGTAAATATCCTTTTTACCTTCTCTGCTAAATAAGAAAAAAGTAACACAAATTGTAAATTATAACAAGGTCTTAATTTACAAAACTGTGCACTCTCTTGGAATGTTATTCGAATAAATAATAACTACTGGTCACACATGAGCTTTTTACAAAGGCTGATTAGGACTTAACATATACATTAAAATTCGGCAAGAATCATTTTGGAAAAGTCTAAAGCTGTCTGTGAACATCATAACCATTCTTATTCGTTTAACCAGGAGGTACTGCATTACATAACATACAAGTACATTCGTCCTGTAGCTATGTATATGATTTTAGTTAATTGATAGAAGTTAATAATTTCTCCACAGTAGGCGTATATAGACTAAGGTCTTTAATAGATAGAGTCAACATGAAAAATTCAATGCCATGGCCGGGATGTGAACCACTGATCTCCTGGTTTCCGTCCAGTCGCTCTTAACCTTTTAGCTAACATGGCCAACGTGCCATCGTGACATTAAATTCTCCATTTGACTCGTATATTTCCTCGGTAGACCACTAGGGGCTCTCGCATCCCAGATACACCGTTTGTAGCGACTTACTATCGTAAGTACTTAAGTCCCAGGCTTCATCATTTAACTCGTATTATTTTAGTTAATTGATGGAAATTAATTATGTCTCCACACTAGCCGTATATAGGCTAAGGTTTTTAATAGAGTCAACATGAAAAATTCAATTCCATGGCCGGGATTTGAACCACGGATCTCCTGATTTCCGTCCAGTCGCTCTTAACCTTTGAGCTACCATGGCCAACGTGCCGTCCTGACATTAAATTCTCCATTTGACTCGTATATTTCCTCGGTAGACCACTAGGGGCTCTCGCATCCCAGATACACCGTTTGTAGCGACTTACTCTCGTAAGTACTTAAGTCCCAGGCTTCATCATTTAACTCGTATTATTTTAGTTAATTGATGGAAATTAATTATGTCTCCACACTAGCCGTATATAGGCTAAGTTTTTTAATAGAGTCAACATGAAAAATTCAATTCCATGGCCGGGATTTGAACCACGGATCTCCTGATTTCCGTCCAGTCGCTCTTAACCTTTGAGCTACCATGGCCAACGTGCCGTCCTGACATTAAATTCTCCATTTGACTCGTATATTTCCCCGGTAGACCACTAGGGGCTCTCGCATCCCAGATACACCGTTTGTAGCGACTTACTCTCGTAAGTACTTAAGTCCCAGGCTTCATCATTTAACTCGTATTATTTTAGTTAATTGATGGAAATTAATTATGTCTCCACACTAGCCGTATATAGGCTAAGTTTTTTAATAGAGTCAACATGAAAAATTCAATTCCATGGCCGGGATTTGAACCACGGATCTCCTGATTTCCGTCCAGTCGCTCTTAACCTTTGAGCTACCATGGCCAACGTGCCGTCCTGACATTAAATTCTCCATTTGACTCGTATATTTCCCCGTAGACCACTAGGGGCTCTCGCATCCGATGTGTGTATGTGTAGTGTTTAACGCCCGCTTTTACTACATATGGCACCGCAGGCGTTGACAATGATGATATACGAGATGAAGATGGAGCATCGGTGGAATGAGATGCCGGGGGAAACCGGAGGTCCCGGAGAAAACCCGCCCCAGCGCCGTGTTGTGCACCAAAAATCTCAATTTGCGGTCGCCTGGGATCGAACTCGGGCCGCCTTGGTGAGAGCCAAGTGGTCTAACCACTGAGCCACGGCGCGGCCCTTCTCGCTTCCGAGATACACCGTTTGTGGCGACTTACTGTCGTAAGAACTTAAGTCCCAGGCTTCGTCATAACTCTTATTATTTAAGTTAATTGATGGAAATTAATCATTTCTCCACACTAGCCGTATATAGTCTAAGGTTTTTAATAGATAGAGTCAACATGAAAAATTCAATTTCATGGCCGGGATTTGAACCACGGATCTCCTGATTTCCGTCCAGTCACTCTTAACCTTTGAGCTACCATGGTCAACATGCAGTACTGACATTAAATTCTCCAGTCGACTCGTATATTTCCCCGGTAGACCACTATTGGCTCTCGCATCCGATACACACCTTTTGTGGCGACTTACTATCGTAAGTACTTAAGTCCTAGGCTTCATCATTTAACTTTTATTATTTTAGTTAATGGATGGAAATTTCTCCACACTGGCCGTATATAGGCTAAGGTTTTTAATAGATAGAGTCAACATGAAACATTCAATGCCATGGACGGTATTTGAAGTACGGATCTCCTGGTTTCCGTCCAGTCTCTCTTAACCTTTGAGCTACCATGGCCAATGTGCCGTTCTGACATTAAATTCTCCATTTGACTGGTCATTTAACTCTTATTATTTTAATTAATTGATGGAAATTCATTTATCCAAACTAGCCCTATATAGGCTAACGTTTTTAAGGTTTTTAATAGCCATGGCCAGGATTTAAACCACGGATCTCCTGGTTTCCGTCCAGTCACTCTTAACCTTTTAGCTGCCATTGCCAACGTGCCGTCCTGACATAAAATTCTCCATTTGACTGGTATATTTTCCATCAATTAACTAAAATAATAAGAGTTAAATGATGAAGCCTGGGACTTAAGTACTTACGATAGTAAGTCGCCACAAACGGTGTATCTCGAATGTGAGAGCCCCTAGTGGTCTACCGGAGATACGTGGTTCAAATCCCGGCCGTGGCATTGAATTTTACATGTTGACTCTATGTATTTGATGTTTAAAGTGATATGTAAAACTGTTCATTCACATGTTGCATTTTGAAATAGCACATTTTGATTCATTGAAGAGAGATGTACTAGACGATAACACAGGAAAGTAATGATCTTGCTGAGACCATATTTGTTCGACATGGGAGGCGACCTCGGCAGATAGGTATTCACTGCTGCGCGCATCGTTACGAACTTCCCGTCCCATTTTCCGCTAGCGGCCATAAAGGAAAGCCCATTTACACCTCGCAGAAAGCTTGCAAACATAGGTCATCTAGAATGGGCCACTTGAAAAGCACTCGCTGAGCCAGCTTTCTCACATCTGCTGAATCAACCGCTCCTTCCAAATTACTTCTCATCAATGTACATTCTAAGCGCCTTTATACTCCGGCTCTCTTTCATAACTCAGGCACTACGGAACCGCAATAGAATTTCACACAGCACATAAAAGGTGCGACTGTAGCTTTTAACAAGCTAAATCATCAGGGCAGGAAGAATACCTTCATATTTACTTCACTTGGAATATGGGATTCCAGAAACCCCTATTTTAATGATCCTTTTTTGTTTACCTTATATACTTAATTCTCAGCGTGTTATAACTGAGATGAATTTAAAAAAAAACACTCTATGCAGCTGTATCCTACATCACTCCGGTACATAGAGACTGCATAAGTGGACTCTAATCCCTTGCTGCTAATCCAGTTAGCACTCTTCTCTGGAGCCTTTATCCAAAAACATTTCCATTATCTGCTTGCTACATTTGGAAAATCACTATATACACAATTACAGATTTAGTTTCGGAACAAAACTAAATTTGTTCTTTCTTTCTTTTGTTTTTTCTTAACACAACTTGGAGTATTTTTCATGGATGCGTGAATATGTTTTAATTGGTTTCATTGCTTCGTGACTTTTAACTATCTACTCAAAAATCAGTACATGAAAAGTTATAAAAGCGGCATTTAAATCTTCAATTTCGGTTTAATAATGACATTCATTTAAGGAACTTTCTTGCTTATTGAACATAGATTTTGCCAAGCAATGAGTACACAGATTTAGTGCAGGAGGCATTTGTTGAAAAATTCTCAGAGACTTCTTTTTTAATTTACGTCTTCAACGTCAAGTCATACCAGACATTGAATGAAATAGATGATATGATGCTCAAATGAACCCAGGGTGCATAGAGCATAGAGTTACCTGACATTCGTCTTTAAGGACAAGGTAAAATCCCGGAAAAAGCCTTATCCTGGTAACTCACCCTGACCGAGATTCGAACTTGGGACCTCTTGAACGTGCGGCAAACATGTTACCACCACATGCTGCCGAGGCGGGCTCTCAGAGATTGTGTACCGCTTGTGATGCAGTTCGTCAAACTTTTATTGCGAATTTTGCGGGACAGTCCACTAAAAGCATTATTATATCCTTGTTCTTTAAGAAATTAAGCTATTCATTAATGAGCCCAAATGTCATTGGTCAACTACGGAAAGACGTAATCAACTAAACAAATATATAAGAAACACAAAATCATCTTCTTTAAGTGTCCTCTTATAACACTACGTGGTGTCAAGGTATTCTTCTGCGGGTTAAGGAATCGCTCAGTCAGAGAGAAAATCCAGGTTGGGTGATCAGCCCGATGAATAATATGGGAGTGAGGGAAGTGGATGACAGAAGGAAAATGGCATACAATGATAGGAAATGTGATGGAGCAATTGTTGGAATGCCAGTCGGGGGAAACGAGGAACCCAGCGCCTGTTTTCCAGCATACATCTCACTTTGCGGTCGCCTGGAATTGAACCCGGGCCACCTTGATGAGAGCCACGGTCTATCCAATCCCATGGCATGGCAAGAAACAGTTAAATCATTTAATATAATTGAAAGCATTCATTTATTCATTAATCAAATGAAAATACACCCTTGCACGTAAACTAAGTATGCTACGTAGATTTCCCAAAAACAAGAGAGATTTACCCTACTTATCGGTATCTAAATTTTGTAAATAAAAAATGAAAGATCAAATTTCATTGTAATGGATGGCAAAGAGAAGATAAAAAATATTATATGATTTTTCACTGTTCCTTGTTCGTTCTGGGAGCCCTGTAAAGGTAAGGAATTGTTATATTGGCAGTGTTCCAGCTGTCAGAATTACTGTTAAAAGAAATAAACTCCTCTTGTGTACTTTTGTAGGCACAGATGACATTAAGTAATGAATTGTGATCAATGAAATGGAATTTCGAGTTCTAAGATGCCTCATATTGACCGCACCATTATCCAGACATCCGCTCCTCTTTCACAACTATCTCCATTATTTCACAAACACACTTCACTTGGTTTAGAATCTTCACTGCTCCTATACAAATCTCTTGTTCGACTTCTTATTACTTATGCCTGCCAGGTCTGGGGGGGGCTGCCAGTACTTGTCACCTGAGGCGTCTACAGGTCATCCAGAGTCGATTCCTGTGAATCGCCACCAATGCTCCTTGGTTTGTCCGCAACCAGCAGCTCCATCATGAGCTGGGACTTCTTCCTCTCCACCATTTCATCCGACAGACTACTCGACGCTTCTTCTACAATCTACGCCACGTTCTAGGAGCTGTGACGTATAACATCGGCGTCCGAAGTCGCCAGCCAACGCAATTGAAGCGACGACTACCACAGGACCTACTTTACAGTGATGGCACTTCCACTTCTGAATGATCTGCTGTTTCAATTTATCTTTTCTATTCTTCTGTTCTGTTGTGTAAATTCTCACTATTGAAGTATGTATACCATTTTATTAGTACAGTATCACATTTGTATTAGTGCAGTAACACATTTGTGTTAGTTCTGAGGGGGCACACTGTCTTTCCTCTACAATGTTATTATATTACTCTATGATTATTTTGTATCTGTTCTCTCAGATCTGCAAAGCATATATTATTGCTGACCGATCTAATAAATATATTTAAAAAGTGTACTACATATTAAAACAACTTGATAAAAGTCCATTTAACAGACGCATTATTCACAGAAATAACTGAATGGAAACACATTCTTCAGAGTAGCTCATGCTACTGCTTTAAAATAAGATATGGTTCTATTTGTAAGGGTTAAACGGTTGACTAAGATGAGCAGCAGGTGGTGATATCAGCTATCTGTGGTTATTGAAAGCAAAGGGTACAGTAGCTGTCCTTTGAAAGCGCGGTCTGTGGGACCACTAAACCGTTGATTAAACCTGCTCAAAGCTAATGGGTTCCGCTTTGCTAACCTCGGCAGGAGAAGTGCATATGTTGAAAGCAGGAATGTCAGGGTCAGTGTCGTGAATAATAGCTGGTAGCTTGCATGGCAGTTCTGCGGTATAGTAGATAGGGTTAGGGGTTTGTTTCCAGGTTGTATTTTTCGTAGTTTCACTTGTAGCCCACCTTTAACTGCAGTCCTTGGATCTGATAATCAGACAACGAGGAGCAAGTTTCTGGCTTAAGGAGGGAAACCACATGAAGGTTGAAGAAATAATAGGGAGTCCAAGCGCCACAAGATCAGAAATAGCACAGAAGCCACTTGATGAATGGCAACAGGAGTGGGATGGGATACAAGAAGGAAGAAGAACGCATGAATTATATCCTAATATCAGAGAAAGATTGGAATTAAAAGAGATACAACTGAAAAGAGGAGGAATACACTATTTTACTGGACATGGGCCGTATAAAACCTATGTCAAAAAGATTGGGAGTCAGGATGATGGTATATGCACCATATGTGAAAGAACAGATTTGCCTGAATACGCCATGTTCGAATGCGCAAAATAAGACGATGACTTTAAAACAATAAATGAAGTCACTGCAAGGAAAGCAAATATGGAACATTATTAGGAATGGACAAGACTACAAAATACTGGAAGAAATGGCAGAAATAATATCAGGGAAAGTAATGGGAGAATACAATCAACAACGACAAGAGTGGGAGGTAAGAAGGAGAGAGCGACAGCAAACAGGGTCAATTATAGTGGGAACAACACCAAGAAGGTCGGAAAGATTAAGGCAAAGAAAACCCAGAATTGCAACACAAGAAAAAGAGGCAGAGGAACAACAAGAAGTGAGGGATCAATTGGAACAACAATTAACACCGGACAGGATAAATCGAAGAAGGCAGTATTGGACATCAATATGGAGAATGGGAACAGGTTCCAGGACCAGAACGGAGGAAGATATAGAGGAGGTCGACTAACATGGACCGAAGACCAATCCCTCGTCAGAGAAAGTGGCTACACTATAATTCCAGTCGAGTGGATTTGGACATCGGATCATGCTAACAATCGATAGTCGGATACAATAATTAGACTTGTACTAGGAATTATAGTGTAATACGTATTGTGATAGAAAATTTGTAAAGCTACTGGATTCCAGTAGCTATAGGTTAGAGTAGGTATAGGATAGGTTATAGGTTATATCGGCACAGATTATGTAATCTAAATGAAATAGATAAAGAAGGATAGAAAATAAACAAAATTTGCGGACACTTAATTATACCGTTCTCCTTTGGAACATATAGCTTTTTGAGGATGGTATTAACTTGTATACGTTGGATTGCTGGTGCTTTGGATTTTTTATTATTAGATCACACAAACACACACACATTCATATGAATATTCACACTTCCAGCCTCCGTGGAAGATGAGGAATCATCTTGGTTATAGAAAAATCCCCACCCCAGCCGGGAATCAAACCTGTGAACCCTCGAAGAAACTGGGCTCCAAAGAATTTTGTTTTCTATATACACATTTGTGCCGAATATTTTTTATGTCATGAAGAGCTGTATTTGAGTGTAATATAATTTTAAATATAATAAAACCTCGTTACTCCGGACCCCTTTAAACCGGATTTCGCTTATTCTAGAAAAGCATACTTAAGAATCTGCTAATTGCTAACTTAAAATATAGTATTATACTAAGACAAAGTTTAAAAAATTGTCTAAGTTACTTTTTCACAGACTGTATAATAGAAATTTCTTAGAAATAACCAGGAATATATTAGTGAAAATGGTACATTACACTTCCTCCTTCCCATACCCTTGCTGAACATGCGACAGGGCTTTCAGCTCTTGTCAGAAAATTTAGATTAACATTTGCCTTCCTCAGTCATTACGCTAAAGACAGAAATTGAATGTACAATGTCATCAGAGAAACCAAACATAAATCGCTTACAATGTACGAGAAATTGAAAATTGTGGAATGACTTGAAAATGGTGCCACTCTTGTGTGAATATGTGCAGAATGTACATCCGTCTGATTTCAGATCCACGATTTTCAATTTTAAAAGCGTAGTAAACAGCATTTTGACCTATAGATTGACAAATTCTTGGAAGAAACTTTTGCATGATGACAGCGTTGAATTAGACACCAATTCAATTCAGTTAAATGATTTTCACAAACTGTGGTTGAGGTGGCAAGAAAGCTGTCACAGTAGACGAGATGGAGAACTGGCCTGACCGAGATGAACATGATCGAGGCTATCATATCATGACTGGCGAAGTATTTGTCGAAACTGTAAGAAATTCAAGGGATATTAGTAGTGAATCTGAGATTGAGGATGTGGATTTCTGAAAGTCGAAAGTCGAAATTTGAAATTAAGCGAGATTAATCAGAATCTGAATTGTGGCATAGACTTTGTCGAGAAAACTGCCAATGAACAGATTTGTGCATACTACCATCATATGAGAAACCTTCATGATCTCATTGTGAAAGAGATGTTTGATAAATCAACAAATAAAATAGATAATTTATACAAAACAAATGAAGATTGTATAACTAAAACACGGTGTCTTATTCTATTTTACGTTGCAGGATATTCAGCAACAACATTGGCAATATGCGGCCCCGCATTATCGTGGTGCAGCATCCAGCCTGCTTCACGGAAATGTGGTCTTTTGCGCTGATATGGACTTGCAATGTTTGCAGGACATCCCTGTAGTACTGTCCAGTTACTGATGTGTGTGGAAGTACAACATGCTGATAAACCATTCCATGAATATCAAAGAATGAGATGACCATAACTTCAGCAGCAGAAGCAACCACTTTTGCTTTTTTGGGGGTTGGTGATGAAGGAGATTTCCATACTGAGATTTGCTGTTTGTTCTCAGGATCAAAATGATATAGCCATGTCTGATCAGCAGTGATTACGTTTGAAAGAAACTCCAGATCTTCCTCTAACATCAACTTTAACTGCATTTTACCTCCATTTCAGCGGTAGGCGATACTGAACATGTATGAACTTGCCTGATTCTCTCAGGCGGGAACCAGGAGTACCTACAATGAAACTACTACGGCGTGTTTGTTTCACGTTAAGCTTACAGAATATAATAAGTTTGAATTTTAATGCGAAAAATTATGACCGTAAAAAGATTATGATCATTTTTATTGAACAGCCCTCGTACTCTTCAATTGTTTGTGTAAATTTAAAGAAAAATCAGCACGATAGATTGCGTTGGCACGCCGGTATGTTGAAAACAACTTTATTTTACTAAAATGTTTCCTTTTTAATTTTTATGGGAGGGGGAAAGATGGCATAGAAAAAGGGGGCACCAAAACGTTCATGTCCTTATTTTACTGGAAATTCATGTTTTGAGACCGTAGTGAACACCTCAAAGCTTTTCTATAAACAGTAAAGTACACGAAAGCGCGTGTCGGTTGTCTGTGTGATACCACACTTACATACCCAATTGCTATATAACCGACTTCTCGTTATGTTGTTCACAGACCAACAGACACAGCCAGGCACGCACGCGCGTTCACACACACACACACACACACACACACACACACACACACATACACAGCACTTTATTTTAATATGCTTTTCTTGCGTTCTCAAAACAGGTACTTCTGGTACAGGCTCGTGATACTGAAATTATGGATCCATTAAGTAAATTATAACTTACAATAAAATTTAGTCTGAATATTTTTAAGCGGTTGTGGGTTTAGCAATAGATCATGAGCGTAATTTGGTTCGGAATAATTAGTGACGGCTGTTCTTCAGGCAAATTTATAGAAATAATTCGGACGGTTACGCTAGTGAAAGGGGAACGTAGCTATCTAAGGTTGCCAGATCAGGTATAGGAAGTTAGATTGGGATTTCTTCGAAATTTACAGAAAGACTTCGGGTTGTAAACCAACATATTTCAGAACAGTAGAAATCAGGTGGCAACATCGGATTAGAAACTAGTAGTGGTAGTCTTAGATTCCTTTCATTACTAAAGGGGAGGTTATTAGGTGAATTTTGAAGCTTTAAACCTCATTCTGGGCATAATCTTAGACATGAAGTGGGAAAAGACGTATCTTTAGGCATCGTTCATGTCTCAAAGGTGGAACCGTGCGTTATCGCTTGGTATCCAATACTTAACACCGCATATTTCATGTAGTGCAATATAGTAGTTTTCCAATCGGTAGACAACTTCTTCGACCAAGAGTATACTGTTTATTAAAGCTTTCGAAGTCAGAATTGGTGTCATCATTATTTGAATTATACACACCCACACATACCCTGAGACAGGTATCTCCACTAAAATGAAAGCAAGAAATATTGTCGCTTCGATTTGCCGAAACACAAATAGCTTCACTCGGTATCGAATGTTTGAATGGACTGACACACTTTCCCTAGTTACTAAAGCAGCAGCAGCATTGTAGGACCTCCGAACGATATTAGAAGAAATATACCAGTAAATTACATGTTGAATGTAATATAGAGAACTAAGTATATAACTGATAAAATAAGAAATTCGAAAAAAAACTAAGACCAGAAGGGTGCTTCTGTATAATGAATGACTAGTGAAAGTGATGTCCTCAAAGTCCCCCTTATAGGCTCCTGAGTTGACGACGGGTATGTGAAACAAAGAGTATAATAAAATGTCAGAGGTGGAGGATATCCTCAGAGTGAAAGTTTGGTACAGAGTAGCAGTTGTTTCGTCTGGTACGTTTTAGAGAACATCGATTATTTTAAAAATGTTTACGTCATCATCATTAAGGGCACTCTCAGCAACCGCTGCATATTAATGCGCTTTGAGGTTTTGGAATGGGGAGGAGAAATGGAATGCTAATTCATGTCACTTTGATGAAATGTTTTACCTGGTCGGTATGCTATTAATACTGATGCACTCTTTAATTCAAGCTAACACAACCCTTAGTAAAAAACCACAGTTTGAGAGCGACAATCTCCTGTCAGTGCACCTTTAAACACCTCTGCATTAACACTCAACAAGGTGACATGTAATTGTAGTTTTGAAGAAGTTTATGAATGAACGAACAAATTGAGCCCAAAAGAATAGTAACAGCCGTTGAGATGTGGTTAAAGTATTAGAATTTCCAAACTTTTCCTCGAGTGTACTGCATGTCGTTTGTAATAATAAATGTCAATGAAACCTGACAAAACGACATGCTCTTGCCAAAGCACTTCTCAATAAGAATACAAAGTGCACTACCAGAAATGTGAGATTCGTAAAGAACATACAGTGGATCCCATACACATTTAAAAGTGTACGAGTCTCGCATTATATAATTGCTGACGTCAGTGCCGGGGACAACACTATGGGATATTCCGGTTCACAATGCGTAGCTTTAGTTTCATTACAACTACTGCTGGCCAAGCAGGTGGATCTGCCTTCCAGGGAGTGCAAGGTGTTGGACATTTTGTGTTAATAACATTACCTACACAACAATTATTGGACTATCTCCATTTTATAAATCAAAAGTTTTGGGTATTATCAACAACCTTTTAGCAGCTTGAAGAATGTACTCTCTAAAAGCAATCGAGGAGGTGTCTGCAAAAATTAACAATATAGAGAATGCACCACCTACCAATCGAACAAACAAAGAAGTGTCCAGTATTCTACATAAAAATACTGGATTTTCAATGCTGCATGTTATAAGAAATAAACTAAGTCTCGGAAAAACATATGAAAATAATCTGTACTACTCATATGCACCATTAACGTAATGTGACACTGAACGAACTTTCTCCCAATATTTTATATTGTTTCAGTTATTGTTTCAGTTTATATTGTTTCGACAATTTACGAATGAACATGATTTTTCACTGTAATTCCCGCATTGAAAGCAATGAGGAGAATGCATGTTGTCACGTAGGCTACATTTTGTATCCGTACCGGAGTGTACACACAGAGCACTTCGGTATACTTGTTGACATCGTACGTTTGTTGATGTTACGCTTGAACTTGTATAGTACCTGTGTACGTACATTGATTGCTAAGGTTTACGGGATCCGATATCTGGTAATGATTAAGCTGACCAACAGCTTTTCTCCAGTTTTCTTTGGTCTCAAGCAAATGCTTCCTAAGACTATCCGTAAATACTTCATTTCATCTTCATTTCAATTTGGTCTTTTCAGGATCATAAGTGTCAATGAAGGCGAGTGTGGTACTACTGTGTGAGGACTGTTGCAAAGCCCATGACGCTGGCGGCTGGTGACCGCACGAAGAACTCCAAGATAATCACCAGTCAACTGAAAGATCTCTGTGCTGGCCGGCAAACCTTTCCGGATTCCGCGACGGCCGTAGAGTGCTCAGGTGTCTCACCTATAACACCTTGCACATAGGCATACACATTGTGGAATTCACTTTGCTCTAGTGCAGTCCTGTCTAGGAGAGCGATGATCCATTTGCAGATTAATATCACAAGTAAATTTAGAGCAAGAGTTTGGAAATATGAGCTACTGATATACCACAATATGTTTGTATATGTAGGGGCATGTTCAGCTTAGTGAATGCTTATAGACATCAAGGCCCTCCTTGCCTTCTGCCCTCAACTTGTTTCTAGTGACATAAGCACACTACCAGTAATGGCAATGCATGCTGTACTTTGAACCCACCTGATTAAGAAACAAATCCTGCTATTCCTTTCATAGGAATCGCCGAAAAAGTTATTATATCGCACTCAATTATTGAGCTTTATTCTGGTGGAACTCTCTGGAGGTTAAATAAATTCGAAGTGTATTATTTTCTACCAAAATGCTTCCTATTTAGCTGATAGTTCAAAATATGATACCCTTCTCAAAATAAGAAAATAATTGGGTTTATTAGGGCAAAAATTTGCTAACTGAAATAACGTATAGTGTAATATTATATTGTGTTACACTAAAATAATCTGCAACAAAATGTAATTAATATGAAAACATATTGCACTACTTAAACCTAAAATAACTTATCTTTCACTCATTCATGAATAGGAATACAATTACCGTAATTGTTGTTTTATAATATTTGGAATAAAAGAGATAAAATGTACACTTTGGTGGACTAAGTTTAGTGGAGTTTGTGTAGAAAAACGAAAAAAAGTGCTCTCTCCACATATACCAATTGTTTTTCTCCGATAAACGTCCGCGTCCACTAGTTTGTTGAAATAAAAAACAATATGCCGAAGGATTTTTAATCAATTTATTTATCTTACAATAAACAATAAACAAAATGTCTTTCTCTTCAATAAAGATTAATGTATTTGGATGAAACAGGAAATTTTTACCCCGAAGAATTGACTGCCGGTAAAATTGAAAATTGAACAAATAAGGCAATAAGTACTGGACGGTCCAATTTCTAAAACATAACTTTTATAAAAAAATATATATAAATATATTGATTTGAGAGGTATTGTGTGAGATGTTTTCATGGACAATCTCCGACAATCGTCTTTAAATGACATGTAGTAATGCAACAAATAACAATTTATATTTAAGCTTTAGTGGTACACTGGTAGAATACACAGATATTCTTGTAATTTCGCTAACATCTGAATATTACTTTTTACTCTAATAACCCAATCTTAGATGCTAAGTGCTGAAAAAACTGTTTAGAGCTGGCTAGTACTCATTTTAGATGAGCGGGATGGCTCAGCAGGTAGCGAATTTGGCCGAAATTCCTCAGTCGTGGGTTGTATTCCCATTCCCATGACTGTTTTCAGGCCTTTCCTCGGATCGCCATGTAAATGTATGGAACGATAATTGCAATCTCCAATTTTATGTGCCGCCATTTCACTTTTAGTTTTAGTTAATTGATGGAAATTAATCATTTCTCCACACTGAAAGAACAATTAATTTCCACTAATTGTACCTAATAGTGGTCCGAACTATAAAGTCTTACAGCATAGTATGTCGCCATTAAGGTAGTTGTCTCATGTGTTTATGAGCTCTCCTAGTAGTTTACCGGAAATAACAAGAGTAAGTTGGAGAATTTAATGTCATATCGGCACGTTGGCCATAGTAGCTCAATGGTTAGAGCGGCTGGACGGAGACCAGAAGATCCGTGGTTTAAATCCCGGCTATGGCATTGAATTTTTCAGTCTGGCTCTACCCTTTCAGGGCATTTTATCCTAGTAAATCCTTTTCCTCCAGATTGGGCGGGGCCTCAGAATAACGCCAGGTGTTTTGTTACCCCAAAAGAGACAGGTTGGTTGTCTGAGCCACCACCGGGGAGTTTCAATGAGAAACCTTTGGGAACTCTTCACTCAGTTGTCCGACCACCACTCAACTCAACCCTGCTTCCCAGATGCAGCCCCGTCATTGACACTGATACAAAAAAGCGTCGATAGGTCGAGGCCCGCTCCCATGAACCTTATCTTAGAATCAGGGCTCCCATTTTCAGCTCCCAGAGCTATTTTAACTAACTTATAGTGAAAGTCAACAATATTTCAAAACGTAGTACCAAAATGTTTAAAGAACCAATACCAAAAATGTAGGTGCGCTTTTTTAACTCCATAGCTAGCGAAGGTTACAAGACTCGAGTCTCCTACACAAGTGACTCATAAGATTGATAGAGATGCGGTAATGATACATATACAATAGGAGCACATGTCAACATTTTGATAAATTTCACAACAAAAGCACAACGCTCATGAAGACGAACTGCCATGCATAAAATGGGGTATAAGCTTGAAGTTTACGATAGCTTACAAACTTGCCCCATGAAAATTTGTCATAAAAGGAGGAATACAAGGCAGTAAATTTACGGACGGTAGTGAGATTATTGTTTACTCCCACCTCCACAAGCAGAACTATTCAGTTAGTAGCGTAGCATAAAGCTTAAAACTAATATGCTACGCGAAACAAAATTATGACTCTACAAATGTTAGACAGATGATGCCTCAGTAACAACTTTCCTGTACATCATAAAAGAATCGTAATCTCAGTCCTATAGTCTGAATTCATAAAATCCCTCACATTCTTACTTTATGATTCGGCATTTGCACTCACAACTTTTTGAATTTCACCGACCCTCAGATCGCAAATACAAAGAAAAAATGACAATATTGGCTGTAACTTGGAACCCCAGAGGGTAATAAATCTCAAATGTCATACGCTATACCAGATGCCTCTGTGGTAGCAAATGGCTGCTCGTATTGAACAGAGGTCTAAGCCCTGTATTAATTTAACTTGTCATGCAATCTGGATGCCCTTATTGTCTTTATCGAACTTACAAGATTCCTTGAAAGCCATTTATAAACCACTTTATAAGCTGTAGAGTTCCTGAGATTTAAAATGTCCTAGCTACAAGAGAGAGGGATGTATTGACTGTGGGATATTCCTTTCTATACCACAACAATCACGAGAAGTGCTCAATCTACAGAGTTCAGTTCTTTTCTGAAAATATCAGAAGCATTTCCTGAAACTGCGTTCACAATATACGCTTTGGAATTGTAGAATCAGACTGAAAAGTTCAATGATTTGAATGTCGACTATGGCATTGAAGTTTTCAACCTGACTGTACCTTTCTATATTGTCACCCGAACATCGGAATTCCCGATAGAACCAGCTGGCAGGTAGGGCCAGACGGGAAGCATTCAGACCACGCCTATCCACTTATCTCGTGTCACTAACCGAGGGGATGGTTAGAAGAGCGACACGAGCCCTGTACCGTTTCTTTCCCCTTCCCCTGACGTCTGGAACCTTCGGAATGATTTTCCGCACAGCGAAGCTTCCAGAAACCGCGATCTTCTTATATAAGGCTGCAGTGGACGAGTCAGTTCAGTTCTTGGCGAGCAGCCGTGAGGAGCGCCGTGCTAGTGGATAGACTGGAAGACTGTGTACGTGTATCAGAGGAATTGTACGTAATTGTGAGTGTAGAGTGGACCTGTGACAGACAAACTGGTGATTTGTAATTGTGTGCGCTACGTAATTCTGTGTAATCGTCAAGTGTTCCAACTGTAATTCGGTAGAAATAAAGAACATTTTGAGTTGTTCAATTGGACTTTTAATTTCACGAACCCACAAAGTCACAATACTTTGGCTTACATATGGCTAGTTTGAAAGAACAATTAATTTTCCAATACACGCTTTGATACCACTCTGGCTTCATCTCAAAGCTGTGCGATAGATAGGGAAATGCCTTGTGTCTTAACTACAGTTACACAAGAAAGTATTCGTCTAATGTATGAGTTTATGTTTAAGGATGTATGGATAGTGGAAAGTCATCAGAATAAAGTACTGCAGGGACACTGTCTTATTTATTTATTAGTGAAAAAGAGCATACAACAAAGAAACTCATAGTATCTATTCAAATAAACATAGTTAAACATTAAAAAGTAAAGATATGCAATATAGGATGCCAAATAAGTGTTCGTCTGCATACTGAAAATGTTGTAGAATGTTACGGTTAGTACTTAGTAGGCCCTCCATTCCTCTTTATAATCTCTTGCATTCTCCTTGGCAGGGATTTCACCAAAAATTGTGTTGTTTGCACTTTAATTTTGCGCCATTGCTCCAGTAGAGCGTTCTTTAGATCCTTTATATTAAATATCTGATGATTCCTAATATTTTTGTCCTGTATACTCCACAGATTCTCTATTGGATTCATGTCTGGGGATTGCGGTGATGTCGGCATCCCTCGTGGAATAATATACAACAACCATAGCCTTGCTTCTAGAGCTGTGTGTTTCGGATCATTATCTTGTGTGAAAATATAATCCTCAGGAAGACCCATATTATTTACGCTTCTGGACAGATGTGCTTTTAAGATGTTTATATGAGTCCTGTGATTCATTATTCCATCAATAAAACACAAATCTCCCAGATCATTTGCATTCATGCAACCCCAGACAAGTACTGAAGCGCCTCCATGTTTAACCGAAGTTGTTATATTTTTCTCCTCAAGGTCACAATTCTTTTCTTTTCCACGCTATTACTCGCCCTTTTGATTTAAAGAGCTAAAATTGACTCTGGTCAGTAAATACAACCTTCTTCCAGAAATCAAACCCATCGTATTTATGTTCTTTTGCAAAAGCAACTCAGTTCTTTCTGTTGATTTTACTGATGTATGGTTTTCTACGGCCTGTTCGGCCTCCATACTCATCTTCATAAAGCACGTTTCTTATAGTTTGTGCTGAAACGGACTTTCCTGTGTGTGTTTGAACTGCAATTGCAAGTTTTGGAGCACTTAATTTAGCATTTTTCTTGACTTCTTTAAGTAACTGTCGTTTCTCCATCTCGGATCTACTGTAGGATGACCGTTTCTTGAGTGGTTTCCATAAGTTTTGTTCTGATCAAAGCTGTATATAATATTCTTCACTGTACTGGTAGCTCTTCTAATGGTTTCTCCAATTTCTTGAAAAGATTTTGCTTTTTTAAATAACTTGATGCAAATTTCTCTGTTTTGTAGTTTCACGACGTTTTCGACCCACATTACTTAAATAGCAGTCAATGGCTTTGAAAACAGAGATGGAACGGTCAACGACAGTAGATGAAACACAACTTCATAAGAAAAGTGAAGGGGTGTGTGTCAGCGAGGCACCATACCTGGGATCCTGTTTACTAGACGAATACTTGTTTAGCATCAAATGGGACATGATTTTTAGCAATTAGAAGTTATAATACAATGCGTGTGTATATTGTCACGGCAGCAGGTATGAAAGTTTCGGCGGATAAAGTTTCAGATAACGAGCTTGCATAAGCAGATAAATACAGCGCTTGAGATAAAAGACTTACCGAAACAAAAAAAAACTGAGATAATTTAAAATTTATTGTAATATCTTGATTATTTGGTTTCTTTATTCTTCCGGAAAGATCTCGAATCTAGAATTAGGTATTTAAGCAAGTGACGGCTCGTCAGTGTGAAACAGTGTTGTGAAATGAGAGACAGCCAGCTGTGTTGTTGTAACGAGAGTTAAGGATGTAATCTGCTGTCACTGTTTGTTATTGTGATCGACTTTGGTAGACTGATGGTGTATGTAACGTAATGCTGCTGTAATCTATAAAAGTATTTTTACGAAAATAAAGGAAATGTTTAATTTCTGCAACTCGGCCTTTTAATTCTACAAAACCACAAAGTCACAATATATTTCGTATTTCTACATTGAATAAAATGAAAATGATGTCTGGGATTCCAATCTTTATAGTTCTAGCTCCTAATAGCACGTTAATCAACTATTTTTGCACGTTTAGTAACTGAAACTTAGTTCTGAGTCAATTATGACACTCAATTTTTCGCACACATTACAATGAGTGAAAAAAATAAAGAATTCCCTAGGTAAATATGCTCCTAATAAATGAAAGCACATTTTCATTGTCATTATTAGGCTTAGGTTTTCGTAAGCGCTAACGCGAGAACGAACGGAAGTTAGATTGAGTGCAACTGGACTTTAGACAGTGCCCCTAACATCACTCCCTGGACAGTCTGTACGCATATTCATTGCAACTTGTCCTGCTGTCCTAAATGGTGGAATTAAATTTCAAATTTTATCGCTTTGCACTTATCACGTCTAGGGGCGTAGAACGCAGTTTTTCGCGATATAAGTAATATCTTACTGCACATCGTAAAATTTACACCTTCAGTAGCTTAAGATACATCTTATGGAGTATTGTATCACTAAAGTTATGAGTTATAGGTAATGTTCATAATGCATAGCATGCATATTAATGTGTATAATTGCATTGAATATTAAAGCGATATACTTGTTCACATTATACCAAAATTTTATTATAATTATTCTCACGATAAAACAAATATTAGATAGAATACATCCGTGTAGTATACCTGTTGATCCTTTATATGGCATAAGGTAATAGAAAATATGTGAACATGAGGCAGAAAATGTTTCTTATTCGATAGCATTACCAGGCTGTAGTTGTTTATTCAAAGACTGTACGCTTGCAGCGGTCAGCTGATCTGTCCCCTTTAGTATCTGTGATTCATATCCCAGACTATTTACATTTTGGGCCACGGATCTATACTGCATCTGTCTTAAAGAAACACTTTTTGTATTTCTCTGTATTTCCCTACGGGAAGGCTGAGGCGACTGGAGACAGAGGGCGGCCGTTCCGAAGAGCCACGATAGTGTAGAGTCCCCACAGTTTACTTAGACACTTCCCTCGGCAGGCCAGGACAACGGACACGCTCCCCTACTGCAAGACGGTAACCAACCCAGCAGCCTAGCAGCAAATGTCCCTGGCCGGTGGTCCCGAACCCCATAAGTGTCTGGCAGGCGGTCATGAAATAGTCCCAGCAGCAGGTGTGGAGACCGGCAACCAACCTACCGGAGGATGAAGTAGTTTACCTCAGAACATATCATCCCCCATGCACCGCCGAGACATCTGCCGACACTTTTTCTCTGAAAGAGACAATCAGGTGAGAGATGATGTGAAATGATAATAGCGATGCAATGGAAGGAATGTTTATTGCAGAGGTTCCACACCCATTAGTCCTGGACGCGTAGGACCAATACCCGGGCCTCCTTCAACCCGGGAGCGATGGATACTGCGGCTTTTTTTATATGGGGCAATACCTTGAGCCTAAAAAGCCCCCCCCCCCCATCGACTACTACGTCAAGACGAGTGGAAGTGGATATGCCAATTACGCGCGTCAACCCCGCAGGGAAGACTACCGAAACAGCTCGTTGGGGCCGCCTGGTGATCTAGTACACCTTCTACTATCTCTGCAGGCTAGTACCCGTGACTTACTGGGCAACCCTCTACCCCCTCCGGGTGGCCGTAGCCTGGCCGGAGGTACCCAATTCTCCGTGGGTGTCGGGAACACACAGCCCCCTCGAGTCCAACCCAATCCGAACAACTTCCCTTTGGGATGGGCTCCGCAGTTCTCTCCGAGGTTCCTCTAGTAACCTCAGAGGTACCACGAGTGCTAAGGGTCCGCAGCTCTTGCACCACAGCAGCTGAAGGAGACTGATTCCCTCCCCTACTCCCTACGGGTACAATGGAAGAACAGTTGAGTCCAGAGGGTCTACTCCCATAACTCCTGGACCCATAGGACTAAGACTCGGGCCTCTTTAAACAAGGGAGTACCCGAGCTGTCCCAAAGGGCGCTCGGCGTCCTCCCTGGGGCTTTCCATAGGGCAAGACCTGGGTTACTAACAAGGCCCCCCATCTGGTCCAAGGACACAAGAAGGGATGGAAGTGGATATGCCACTTACGCGCGCAACACCAAAGGTGAAGACTACCGAAAACCTCGGTGGGGTCGTCTGGTGATCTAGCACACCGTCTACTAGCTCAGCAGGCTAGTACCCTGGAATTTTAATGGCTTCCCTCAGCTCTGTGCTCAGACTATCAGATTCCCACGGTTATCGGGAACCACTGCCCCCTCGAGACCAACCCAATCCGAACAACTCCCAGAGGAATGGGCTCAGACGTTCGGCCCGAGGAAATTCGGGGCATTAATTAACCTACCTAGCATTCACCTAGAGACCCGGGGAAGCACCAAAAAACACATGCGTCAGGTAGGTCGGCCACTGTGGTCGGCCGGGCCTTCCAAATGCAGGCCACAGACGAAACCGCCTGAGCCATCCCGCTCGGTCTACTTTACTTTAAAACACAATACAACTATTTATAGGTAATATTTAAAGAATTATAAACAAATAAGAATAAACTGAGCTTTTCTTCTAAGCAGGTATTGTTTACAGATATTGTTGTATACGCAAAGCAATACTGAAACAGTGCAAAAAATTTGATTTTAGAAACCTGGTTTCCAGTACTCTAACATAAGCTTTAATATAAATACTAAGCAATAAGAATAAAAGATTATGTGACTGCAGCTAGAGTAAGTGATTTGCTTAGTAGTAAATATTCTGCACAATGAACATACTTATCGCTCCAAAAAATCAGTAATGGGAAAAAGCGATGCTTGGTTTACAAAAACTGAGATCAATCGTTTAAATGTTCTTACATTTTTGTAAAATTAACGTGCATGTCCTCTACAAGCAAGTTTTAAGAGGAGTAACGTGTTTCACATGTTTGCAAATTTGGTAGAACAATAGGGCACTTGTAGCAAGGAATGAGACAACAGCTTACTGCAAAGTTTGTACAAGAGTTCATTATACCGGACAACACGGTCTGTTATGTCTCTGCTCTGAAGGGGCAAAGCAGAACATGGCAACGGTACGATTTCTCTGCCTGTGTGAGTATGCAGTACACTTAAATACCAAGACAAGCTTCTACTTTTCAACTAATACTGAACTGAAGGAAATATTTACTAATATCCAAATATTTTACTAATCCTTTACAATGTCTTCGGGAACACAAAAATTCTAATAAAATTTGGATTTTGCTGACAAGTCCAATGCCAAATACTTCACCCATAAGGTGTACTTAAAAGAGGAGTCTAACGTTACAGAAAATATGATATTGCAATTTTAATTACAAGGTTCCAAACTAAAGATATTCCAGAACTTCCAAAAGTAAAGCAGTTACACATTCAACTGATATTATTACTGGTGGAATTATAATAGGGCTGTTCAATAAAGAATGATCATAATTTTTTATGGTCATATTTTATCGGAATAAAATTTAATCTTATTATATTCTGTTAGCTTAATGTGAAACAAACACACCGTAGTGGACTACGGGTGAAACTAGGCTACATCATTTTGATCCTGAGAGCAAACAGCAAAGCTCAGTGTGAAAAATCTCCTTCATCACCAAACCCCCAAAGAGCAAAAGTGGTTGCTTTTGATGGGAAAGTTACTGTCATCTCATTCTTTGAAATTCATGGAATGGTTTATCAGCATATTGTACCTGCACATACATCAGTGCCTGGATAATACTACAGGGATGTCCTGAAAACATTGCAAGTCCATATCAGGCGCAAAAGACCGCATCTTCGTGAAGCAGGCTGGATGCTGCACCACGATAATGCGCGGCCGCATATTGCCAATGTTGTTGCTGAATATCTTACAAACATCAACGTGAAGTGCATCCCTCACCATCTCTATAGTCCGGATTTAGCCCCATGTGACTTTTCTATTCCGTAACTTGAAGAAACGCCTTCGTGGTAGGCATTATCCGTCATCAGAAGCAGTAGTGTAGGCTGTGGAGCGATTTTGAAGGATCTCTCAAAAAATGTTTTCAGCATGTCTTTAAAGACTGGCGGAAACGCTGGAACAAGTGCATCGCATTCAGGAGAGACTATTTTGAGAGAGGCCAACAAAATTATGAGGATGAGTAAAGGTACGTTGTCAACAAAAAATGTGACCATTCTTTATTGAACAGCCCTCGTACGTTCATTGTTGCACAGCTATGTCCTTTTCATTAAAATGATCCCCTCTGATTATTACAAGCACAGCTTCGGAGTGCATAGTTGAAATAGGTGCCACTTTAACAGAAGTTTAACTTCTAACTGAAATTGACAGCTCTTGTTTCCATATTTTTATTCTATAATACAATATTTGTCTACTCAAAATGGTTTTATATGCGAAATCTAATTATTTCTTTATGACAGGACGATATGAAATCATGTCGCAGGCGAGAAAGGCTTAATGCTTTCTGAGTTAGCAAAATTTGAGTGAATTTTGGGACTAAAGGAATGAATATAATAGTTTTTAACAGTGGAGGAGTTTTCGATTAGTATGGTGGAGTTTATTTCAAACAATCACAGTTTACAATCATATCTTAAGTCATTGCACCTTGCCTTAGATTTAACAGATATGTCATAACTTAAAAAGCAGTATAGCTCACATAATATGTAAAACCTTATACAGTGAAACAGAAGTGAAACTGCGAGTATGAAGTTCAGCCACGCCCAGGTCACGAAGTTAACCATTTTGAAAAATGTGCATAGTCAAAGAGTTGTGAAATATAAAATATGACCAATCGCCAATATTAGTTCGGCAATATTTCCTCCTTTTCTGGAATTACTGAACATAAGTGTTAATGATTTTGTTAAAGCATACTAAGGAAGGAAAGCAAAATCTTCTGACTTGACAGTTAAACTTTTTTGGTATTGGTATTATGACTTTGTGGGTTCGTAGAATTAAAAGTCCAATTTGCAAAAAAAATATCCTTTATTTCCGTAGAAATACACTTTGGTCAACCCTTACAGTAGCAGAATTACGTCACATACACAATTACTATGCTCAAGGTCTTTGACCACAAACAAATGCGTTCACTTTCAAAACACTGCTCTACGCGGATGATTTTCCACTCTCACTACGCCTCTCTCCGCTGGCCTGTCGCAATCTCTTATATACACTCTTTTCGTATTTCTAGAATGAACAAGACGGAACTAGAATATTCCAGTTAACTAGCCTTATCTGTTTCGGCAAGCCTTTTACCTCCGCGCAATCTTTTTCTGCCCCTTATCTCCGAGCTGCATTGTCTCTTTGTGTGCTTACGCCGCCGGTCGTGAAAGTGTCGTAAGCATGTCACACTGTTATGAGCATATTCAGTATCGTTTAGAAATAACTGGAGTTTTTAATTATGAAAGAATGATGAAGATCAGTAGAGTAACCGTTAAGATTACCCTACACAAATAATACACAAATATATCGAAAATAAGTTAATAATCTTTATATACAATATCCTTTCCTTGAAAACATTTGAATAGTGACCGAAAAAATTGCTCGTAAAACAACAATGTTTTATCTAAACAATAATGTGGGATACAGCATTAAATAACACTGCAGCTAAATAAGAAAGGTGTCTTAATTAATATGAAAACCAAAAGGCAATAGTATCACTGGAGTTCTGCCTCGATGATCAAGTAAAACATTTCGGATCTTCTGTGATACCTTATACGAGGGTCGACTGATAAATCCCGAGCCTCACATGGAGATGGCACCACTGGGCTAGTTCGACGGATAGCGTCATATAGTTAAACTCTAGACTAGCTTGAATCCACAGTTACAGGTCAATTGCTTGTTTAGTTTTTGAATGACAGCAATTTAAACAAGACAAGTTTAGAGGTTTCACGAAAATGGAGGATTTAAAAACAAGCAGTGATTAAATAATTCCATTTGAAAGGGTTAACGCGTAAATAAATCAAGGAGAAAATGAACAGTACATTGAAAGACTCTGTCTCTTCAAATACAATGATTTTAAAGTTGGTTGCAGAGTTTAAAGTGGTACGTACGATCACTAGTAATGAACCTCACTCTGGATGCCCTGTGGAATTTACTACAGCAGTCCTCATTGAAATAAATTCATTGCTTATAATTGGAAGACAGCAAATTAAAGACGCCAAAGTCTGTAAACATGTCAAAAGAACGTGCAGACAGTATTTTAAGAAATGTTTTGGGCTTTCACAAGTTCTGTGCAAGATGGGTGCCGCGTTTGTTCACACCTGATGAAAAGTTATAAAGGAAAGCTGTTTCTTTTACGAATTTGGAGCTCTACCGTAAAAATCCCAGTGAATTTTTGAGACGGCTTATTACCATGGATCAGAAAGTAAATCACAGTCAAAAGTGTGGACTGCACCAGGTGAACCAACTCCAAAACAGGCAAAGCGAACTTTTTCGGCTAACAATATTATGGAGAGGGTCACTGGTGACTACTGTGTAAACTTGAGTGATGAGGTGAAAAGAAAAATACCTAATTTGGCAAAGAAACAAGTTGTTTCTTCACGAAAATGCTCCGACCCATCTTTCAGTCATTGTAATATTGAAAAAAATTGGCGAATTAATGATCGAATTGCTTGAACATCCATTCTTCTGGCCAGATCTAGCACCCAGTGACCACCACATGTTGCCGAACCTCAAAAAATTTCTTGGTCGACGAAGTTTTCACAGCAACAATGAGGTCATTGATGCTGTAAAAAGCTGTTTTAAAGACCGTGATAAATCGTATTACAGAGATGGTTTATTTAAATTAGAACACAGATAGAACAAATGTCTTAGCATTTCTAGATATTATGTTGAGAAATGAAGGGTTTTTTTTTTTTTGTGAGGCCCGGAACTCATCAGCCGATCCGCGTATACACATAAAAATGCTAACACAATGGTTTGAGTTACTTGCACCTCTTATTATCAAGATTCAAAAGGGTTTCGTAGTGCTACAGTCTTTTTGAAGCTGTGAGAAAGTGACATTTCGCTACTGTCACGAAGTAGGTGTCTGGAGATTAGAATGCTGTGTGGCGCATGCTTGCGCGTTCACAACAGGACGTGAACTTTGACATTTAATCACTCTTTCTTCCTCCCTCTTGGCTACCAATCCATGTGAACTTTCACACGCGGTTTAAATTAAATATTTCCCCAATGCGTAAAGGCTGTCCTGCTTGTCTCAGCTTTGTTTTTCTTGTTTAAATATTTGTCGTAGAAGTAATGCGTCTCTTTTAGTTTGGTCTTTCATTGCTTTATTTTTCTTTCTTTACTCTGCGCCTGCAATGTTTATTTATTAGTTTTAGCGCTGTCGTTTTAATTTCTTTATGTTTACTACTTTCAGGTGTGATTTCGTTAACCATATCAAATATATCACATGTGTTTCATCCTATGCTAGTCTTGTTATTATATAGGAATATTCAAAGTTAGTTTTGAGCTTTGAGCTATTCAACTGTTTCTTAAAATTCTTATGAATAGTAATGTCTCAGAAGGTTGTCTATTTAAAAATAATTTCTTTCTTAACTGTCCAGTAATAGTCATATATAAATTAATGGAAATATCGATCTGAGAAGCCATACATAGCTTGTACCCTGTTTATTAGGCAATCAGCAAATATTATCAGGCCTTCCTCCCGCAACATGAAGAGTTTAGAATCATGAACTTGCATAAACCAATATAGTCTCTTTAAGCCCCATATACACAGCAAAACACACTCATTTTAATGGGACTTTCACCAAAATGGGTGATTCACTCAAAGTTGCGTCCCAATCATTTATATTTGTTTATTGTGCTACACCTCAGATCCTATTGTGATTGGCCCTGACCATTAGTTTTCAAAACCTCCGTTATTATATTTCTGGTTGTATTTTGTCACGTTGTTTAAGTATCCATTTAACTTCCTCTCTTCTCAAATTATTTTCAACTTCTTCTCAATTTCCTAGTTCCATTTTCTTCTCATACTGCTATTGGTTTTATTTTTACACGCTATCTTTTTTTCAGTTTTGTTTGTTAATCTTCTCCTCTATTCAGTTACTCCTTTGCATACCCTGTTCATATAAATTGTTATACTTCAGAGCATGAAGTCCCTTTTAGTATCAATCAAAACTTTATTGATCATACCTTGATGCTTTGATGATGGTAATTTTGAGTAAAAAGGCATACTCAAATCTATAAGATATTACCTTATCTGTCATCATCATCATCGTCATCAACTTTCAAGATAGGCCAGATAGGCCTGTTTCGGCTCAGAAGGGATCTTCCCAGCGTCTCCGTGGTCTTCCAACATCTCTAATACCAACTGGTTTATACTGCAAGGCCTGTTTGGCGAGTCTTTCTTCTGGCATTCGAGAGAAATGATCTTGCCATTTCAGTTTGTACTCCCTGAGGTTGCCATTAGTAGTAAATATTTTAGTTGTTCTCTTATTGATTCACTTTTAATGTGATCTTTAAGACTGCAGCCAGCTACGTACCTCAAAAATTTCATTTCAGTCGTTTCAATTATTCATTTATCAGTTCTGTTCAAGGTACAGATCTCGGCTCCTTAAGATATAACAGGCACTGCCATAGTTTTATAACACGTTAATATGGTATCTCTTCTTGTTTTGTTTTTCAATGTTGGTTTTATAGTGCCACATCTGTTTTGAACTTTATAGATTTTTTTATTAAATCTCTGTCATATTAATAGCAAATGTCAGATCCTAAGTATTTAAAATATTTATCTTGTTCTAGTATTTTGTTTTTGAGGAGCATTTTGGACCGTGTTGGGAATTTATCAATAAAAGCCACCACTTTCGTTTTCTCTGCTGAAATGATAAAATTATACTTTGACATTGTTTTGTCGAGTTGGTACAAAGCTATTTGTAATCTGTCTTCAGTATCTACCAGAATGACCTGATCATCTGCAAACAGGACTGTATTTAAGATTGTACGACCTAACTTAAAATCTACTTTCAACTGAGCTTGTCATTCGGCAACTGTTGCGTCGATGTAGATATTGCCTCATCTGTGTAAAGGTATTTTATTTCAGTGGAGTTGCTGCTGGAAATAAATTTTAATTTCATTGTATTTCTAAAGGTAGCAACTTTGCTAATAAACTCAGGAACTGTGTTTAAAATTATAAAGGAAAAAGAGCATCCAGAAGACTTTATAAATGTGTAAACTTTAATGAAATACTTCCAAGTTAACATACACAAATATATAGCATTCGTTGATCCGATTTTATTTGTTTGAGTTTTGGAATTTTCTTTCTTAAAAGAAATCAACTAAACTTTCGTTGCTACACATACTATTTCTAAGAAAAACAAGCTTTGCAAGAAAATACTGGAAGAGCATACAAGTTATTTAACGTCAAGTAACAATGTGTTACAGTTCAGAATTCTCAGAAAGTCTGTAATTACTTTTAACTAGTTCTAAAAGTGATCAGAAGTATTTGTTATTTATTTGGTACCAGTGAAACAAAGCGTTGTAGCTTTGTTGGTAGTGGAGACAAAGAACCCTCCAAAAATTCCGGAGCAGAAATGCTGCTAGATCAAGTGAGACGCCTTTAATATTTATCAGTGTAACCAGCTAGGTTCCCACTGTACACCACTAAATTCAAACAGGTGCTAATTCCCGAGTTAAACGACGCTACGCATAATGAGAACTCAATGAAATGGCATGAATAACAAGGAACTTTTGGTCAAGCAAACAAAGGAACCTAAGAATTAAACTTGCAAATGAATGCTGACGACAGAGGAATCGCTCATTTGAAAGTCACGGAGAGTTCCAACAAATAGAACAAAACAACGTTAGATAAGCAAGAATGTACTCAGGTGACAAAGACCATTTAAAACAGTATAAAAGATACATATGATTAATAAATCATAAATCATTCAGAAAGGGATAGTCATTATTTACTTATTGCTTTTGACAACGTGGAAGCTTTCGTGGTTCTGTTTACAAATATATTTTAATAATGAGTCAGTTTAGTACATCAGTTATCCAATACAAACTTACAATTCAAAGTTATGTCACATTAAAACAAGTGTTTGCACAACTGTAAAATAACCTTTCTTATGTTACCTACTGGCCATTTGCAAACGTTGAAGCTAGTAATACATTAAAATCTGAAATGTTATGTTAAGACTTCAACATAACTTCACCAGTTCCTAATTCCCAACCTTTACTTTTAGGAAAAGATCAGTGTGAGTAAATGGACTAGATAGTTTAAGATATTTCATTTGAATGTCAGGTTGCAATTTACTCCAGAATATTTCCACTACCTAAGTTTTGACGAGGAAAACGATCTTTGCTTCTCCTTTCTCAAAATTGCTTTACCACTTTTGATTAAAATTTATGTTTGGAATTCCTATTCAAGCATTGACTCACTTGAACTGAATCAATCTCTTGCTACATACTTTCTTAAGTTCTTTTTAAGTGCATGAATTTGTCAACTAGCTTCATTTAATCATCCCTTATTGCCGTTTATTTTATATACAAGTAACAATGCTGTAACCGAACGTGTACTAGCCACCTTCAATTTTGCACAAATAAATTTATTGTATTCTTCGGTGTATACTCGTTTACTTTTAAGCACTGTCATAAAACTTGGTGGAAAGCAGTGTGCTAATTTGGACTACTTTCTTTTCCCATATATTTTAAAAATCAGCTTTTAATTATGTTCGGGAAACAATTGTGACATTTTTGAGTAAACTATAATTCATTTCAGGAAATTATAATACAAATAAAATGTATGTATATTTTGAATTTTCTGCTAAAAGCTTTTGAGGTCCTCTATATTTGGATGTGTAAACTTTTATATATTTTATTCAATGGGTAAACCATAACTGATAGTCTTAGCACACAAAAATTGCAACTCTCTTTATGAGGCACAATTCATTTCGATTAATGCTGTGATTGTGGTGCGATTTTCAGTTCCATTTGTCACATTTGTTTAAGATACAACACAAATTTCTCGTGATGCTTTACAAAGTATTTGAAAAGTCAAGACCGTTTTATGGTAATGTCGACCTTCACCTGCATTATTATATATTTGTTTGGACGTTGTCATTCGTAAATAGCAAACTAATTTAACTATAAACTTTAAAGTTATTGATAAAAACATAGACACTTTAGCGTTTATAGACGACCAAGCTTCCGTAGATCGTCATCTACGGAAGACAAATTGCAGAGATCTATTTATAATTTATGTATAATGCTACTGAATATAATTTGAAAATTTCAGTCTGAAAAAAAAGAAACAATAATAGTATTGTATGGAAAATGCACTGTCACAGCTGGAATTTCAATTGATACCGTACCTATAGAACAAAATATGGATTTTAAGTATTTTGGAGTTTCCATTTGTAAGGACATAAATGGAAACCTGCGCAGCCTTCATACCGCGACCAGGATATTAACATTTACTGACTAGCTCCAACGCAATACAAACTGGACGGACTCCTCGAAGACAACAGCAAACCTGGATAGAATATGTAGATAGAAAAACGAGGAACAGCAACCGAAGAAAATATTAAATTACTGACTTAAAGGAAAACGCAACATCGGAGCACGCAACAAGCCTTTAGAGGTTTAATGCTTGATGGGGAAGAACAAGATATGAATGGAAAAAAAATATTTCAGCACATACGTGGGATAGTTAGAAGAATTTTATAAAAGAAAGCTTCACAAGAAATCTACTGAAATTGTACACAATTTTAGTAGTTCCAGCTCTATTATAGGATTTGAGTGTTGGATTTTTTAATATATGAGAGCCGTTCAATAAAGAATGATCACAATCTTTTTCTGACAACCTACCTTTACTCATGCTCATACCTTTGATGGTTCTTCTCAAAATAGTCTCCCCTGAATGCGGTGCACTTGTCCCAGGGTTTCTGCCAGTCTTCAAAGACTTGCTAGAAACCATTTTTGAGAGATCCTTCAAAATCGACTCCGCAGATTTCACCACTGCTTCTGATGATGGATAATACCTCCCATGAAGGCGCTTCTTCAACAATAGGGAGGGTTAGGGATGCACTTCACGTTGATTTTTGAAAGATATTCGGCAACAACATTGGCAATATGCGGCCGCGTGTTATCGTGGTGCAGTATCCAGCCTGCCTCATGGAAATGTGGTGTTTTACGCCTGATATGGACTTGCAATGTTTTCAGGACCTCCCTCTACTATTGTCCAGTTACTGATGTGTGTGCAGGTATAACATGTTGATAAACCATTCTATGAATATCAAAGAATGAGATGACCATAACTTTCCCAGCAGAAGCAACCACTTTGCGTTTTGGGGGTTGGTGATGAACGAGATTTTCACACTGAGCATTGCTGTTTGCTCTCAGGATCAAAATGATGTAGGCAAGTTTCATCAGCAGTGATTACGTTTGAAAGAAACTCTGGATCTTCCTCTAACATCAACTTTAACTGCATGTTACCTCCATTGCAGCGGTAGGCGATACTGAACATGTCTGAACTTACCTGGTTCTCACAGGCGGGGACCTGGAGTACCAATAGTGAAACTACTACGGGGTGTTTGTTTCACATTAGGCTAACAGCATATAATAAGACTGAATTTTAGTTCGAAAAACTTTGACCGTAAAAAAATTATGATTCTTCTTTATTGAACAGCCTTCGCACTTTAAAACAATTAGAAGTTGCGGAAATGAAATCCCTGAGGTTTGTTGCAGGCTATATTTTAATGGACAAACAGAAGAGTGCAGATATTCAGGAACAGTCGAAAATATTTAAATTAACAAACAAAATAGCAGCGTAGAGGGAAAGACAGTACAACTATGTCTGCAGAATGAAACAAAATTTGATTCCCGAAAGAGCTTTAAGTAGTCGAGGGTGGCCTGTTAGAAGATGGATAAAAGAATTTTAGTTGGAGTCACAACGGATCACTTATAGTCTGAAACTTGTTTGTATGATGATGATGATGATGATGATGATGATGATGATGCTTAAACATTTAACTATTGTTATCCGTTTTATGACTGTAACAAAACACATACGAAATCTATTTTAATACATTTACTTCAATTATTTGAAATAGACGAAACAAAATAGCAGATAAAGAAAGCAATAGCGTTTTTAAAAGAGACAGACCTTCGCTAGAACTTACATTCTCGTAGGTTGAGCCTAGGATACCAACAGTGGTTCATCGCTTGTAAAAGTAACAAACTAATAACAAATAATCTGTCTGGAGAATTTAAGGAACACAAAAGGTGTATTTCACACAAATTCTGCACTTTAAATAAATCCACACATCATTTTTGGTATACCTTCTTTAACCTACTAGGCAGAGTCACAATTGAATTTTTAGTCATCTCATATATACAGCATGTAAGCTAATTTCCTACCTAGCATTTAGGAAAATGCAAAATTACCAACATTACCTATGAAAAAGTTCCTTAATATGAGATTTCCTCTACATACTGAAGGTAACAGGCCAATAATGTAAAAATGGCATTCATATTCTATTGCGATATTGTCAATAGTATTGCTATGTGGACTATTAACGCCATCATTTACCATTTCTATCAAAGTATTTCTCTGTTTGAGCCTCAACATTTTCTTGAAGCTAATTTACAGAAGTTATAAGATAAAGTTTTATTCTTTATGTCTACTTAAACATTGAAAAATGACGTTATGTTTTATAAGATAGCTTAGAATCCAACGCATTCAGGAAACAAATTTATCAACTGCTGTAAAGTACACGCAATTAAACCTAAAAAAAGCTTTGGGCGGATAAAATGAATATTAATTTTGGAAATAACTTACTTGTAGTTGTGCAAAAGGTTCTCAGTGTGAAATGTGCCAGTGAAGAGCTTACCTGTAAAAGGAAAAATTAATATTATCAGAAACTGTAAGGAAAATTCTAAACAACAAGGTTAAATTAATCTAAAAAAACAAACTCAAGATTTTCGCTGGACAGTCTGATTTCCTCTTGTGTGTGTCCAATAAAACATTAATGTTTTTCGGATATGCGCCCTGTATAAAGTTACTAGATAAAATCTTTAGAAAATTGTCAGCATACAAATTGTCAAAACTAGGCATCCGATATACAACGTTGCACCTCTATATTCTGACGATAATATTTTGTGCATCTATAAAAGGAGTAAATTTTTAAAAATCATATATTCCGAAGATGTAGGAATAACATCGAAACACGCGACATCCTGTCACGTTACTTGCAAGTCATGCTAAGCTGTCATGCGTAGATGGTCGCCTTGCTGACTTAAGCTGACGAAGCTTTGACGCAGTTGCTGCTTCGGCTGAGGTTTAATATTTAAAAACCCAGAATTTGACCTAAGGGGAAACACTCACGCACGTGCTAGACGAATATGTGTCACTTGTTTCTTTAACGGCCCCGTCTACTGTCTCCGACAATTGAACTTGTGAGGCCAGGAACCTCCCCAAACTAAAGTTCACAGCTGTCCTTTTCTGAGCAGTTTTGTTTGTTGTATGTAGCTTATAACCTTTTAGTTTAGTATAATAACTCCACTATATACCAGAACAACATGTCACCCTTCCAGATAAGTAAATTCTTCAACTATTTAGGGAACACATCCTTCCGTCTTAAGTGGAATCCAACGTTACCTCAGATGCTGGCACAAAGCGTGAACGTTACATCTGTTAGAGGTGCAGACATGAACGTTTCAATATTTTAAAAAAAGCTGGAGCTAAAAGAGTATAAATAACTTTAACTGGAAAAATTATCATGGAATATGATTCAGGTAAGTTCTAGGCTGCTAATATAAAAGATGCACGTTTCTCTTTCATTAAGCGACACTGTTTTTGGTAAATCTATCATTCATTCAATGAACTAGGATCTACTGAGTGAAGTGTGTCCGCGGCAAAAACCGGGGCTTGATTAGGGAGGTCGGGATTTCGATCTCCAGAGACCAACTATCTAACTTTGGTTTACCTTGATCTTCGCTTGTCACTAGATGCGTGGTGTAATGCTGTAATCTACAGATTGCTGTCCTACCCTCGTTTCATTCCCTTTAGGGGTTTTCTAGGTTTTGTTTTCAGCTGCTGTTTCTGGCAGATGGTGCGGATGCAAGCATGTTCTCTGAAGCCTATTCAAGTAGCTGCTCAGGCTTTTAGGGTCACTTCATCGCCCTCTTTCTGGGTGGTTGTGCACCGGGTGGCAATTTGTTCAACTGTTTGGGAGCTCTAAACCAGAGGAAGACAGCTTCCAGAGTTGTGACGTATTAAATCTGGGAGCGAGGCCTGCACTGCGTGTGACGTCAGACAAGTACCGTGTAGTACTAAGTTGCCTATATAAATGGGGCAGTGAGTACAGAATCTGAGGGTTCAGTCAGGTATAGAGCACTCGATGACAACCATGTAGCTGCCAGGTACCAAATGGAACTGTTAAATTTACAATGTGACGATGTATTGACGGACAAATATACACACAATAAAGATTTGGCTGATGTTTACAAGAATGTCCCCCAAACCAGATTTCCGAAGCGGTATTCACTTGTACGGATGTTGTGTATAGTTGACTCAACATATGTTTGCAAACAATTTTTTTCTGTATGTAATTAGCTAAGTCCAAACTCCGAAGTATGTTGTCATATCACAATCTAACATGCACTCTTCGATTACAGCTTTCCCAGACATTACGTCCTGGCATTGATAAATTAGTTAAAGAAAACCGAAACAGGTGTAGGAAAATGTCCACATAAGTTTGTTCTGAATGGATCTCCTCTAATTTGCAGAGAAAATCACTGGATGTTTTATTTTATTTACTTTATAACATGCCTGTCCAGATAAACTCGAGTTTGAAGTTTTATATATTTTCTCATAGCACAGAGCCAAAATGAAATTGTTTATAAACTGTGACTGTGTCATTAAAGCAGTCAGCATTAATATTACAACACCCAAGATATAAGTTGTACATATTATTAACACCCAATAAGTTTCCTGTCTCTCCTACCCGCACACATCAAACTATTCATTCCCCTTCGACAGCAGTAATCAGCGCGGTGACGTCACACGCTAACCTGCCTTTCGTTTGGCAGCATATTCTGCGGTGAGCGCTGACGCAGCTGACGTCACACTGCCTCTACCTATCTTCCCATGGTCCAAACTCCCTGTCTCTGATTTGCCTCAGCCCATTGCCGTCCTCTGGCGATTTCTTCCCTTCGGGGGAGGGGAGGTAGCCCATAATCCATGCCAGGTCACGGTGGGGACGTATCGTATTCCATTCATACATATGACACAACCTATAAGGATCCATTGTATATTCAGATATTTATATAAAAGCCAACCACAAATAATGGTGTAGTAGTCTTCTGCAGAAACAAACTAAGGCTATACAGGATATTATTGGCTTCTCTAGTTCTTGTTTTCACTGTATTTACATAACGATTACGTTTACACGTTTACAGAACTTGCTAGGATATAACGAATTCAAAACACAGTTACAAAAATAGAAAATATTTTAATGCAGCAATTATGTTTCCATGGAAAACTTACCTACATGGAGTCTTTGATTCGTTGCAATGTACGGACAAGAAACTATGCCCGCCTTGGTAGCGTAGATGATAGCGTGTCTGTCTCACGTTCAAGAGTTCCTGAGTTCGAATCTCGGTCAGAGCGAGTTACCTGGAGGATAAGGTTTCTTCCGGGGTTTCCCCTTATCCTTCAAGACGATTGTAGGGTAACTGAATCCATGAGCCTGGACTCATTTCAGCATCATTCCACCCAATTCATTCTATGTCCGATATGACTTAGCGTTGGGGGGGGGCGTAAATAAAAGAAACTAAAAGAAGGGAACAGTGTTTTGTCAATACATTACTCAGAACTACTTTCTCATATCCCATTTATTTTATTTAAACGTATTCTCGGTGTCACTGCGTACGACGCAAGCATATTGCTGAATTACAAATACTTAGCTTTGATGTAACCAACACAAAGTTTGTGGATTATTATCACATTTACAGTATAAATATTAATGCAACAATCGTCATGTTGCTTGTTACTAGAGAAGTGAGAAATCTTACATACAGAAAATCAGTGTGCCTTACTTTAACAGTGCCCTATCCAAAATAATTTCAAAAGTTTGCGAATATCCATTTATATAATATTGACAACATTTATAAAAGCAATATTAAAATAATAAAATTTATGAAGCTGTATTTTCGAGATTTACTGCATCTAAAGATATTTGTATTGTAGGAGTTAACTTGGTTAAATGTGGTAGTTGGCGCCGAGGTAATGAATGTGACACGCATGCGGAGGTTGTGGGTTCGACACCAAAGACTGTCCTTTTTACTTGAGTAAAGTGAAGAACCTTGTTTATTTGCATGTACAGAACTCGAACTTGCATTTTGGGAAGTCGACTATTATAAATACGAGCTTATAAAGCTTGGTAGTTAATAAACCGCCCACATACATACATAAACAGGCACAAAAGAGCTGATCTCCAAGCTCACATCTCTAGTGAAATCTAGAAACTTTAGTCGTATCATATACCTTCTCGAATCAGTGGAGAAAATGACAATAAGAGGAGCGCAGGCTACATTGCACAGGTTAAATCATCTCTTCAGTAAAGTACAGTTTTAAAAATGGTAGACGATGGGGTGTATAACTTCCCTGTTTGATTAAAGCGAGACGAGTGTAAGGGAAACAAGGTTGGTGACCTAGTGAAGGCACCCTCACTAATTGTGCCGGCTAGGGAAATTCAATTAGTGACTCTTGACAGAAACCTCGGTCTCCTCAGCCTTTTATATCGTCTTCCAAAGCTTGGCACCAACATGTAATGACATTTTTCATTCCACCATATAGACGTGCATCTGTGGAATGCTAAACAGCTTTTCACTTCATCCTGTATAAAGGATAACTACTTCATATAAAACACGAGAAGATAGAAAATAATAAAGCAAGGTTTGGAAAACAGGAGTCAGACGAAAAATTCAAAACCATAGCCGGAATTTGAACAGTGGTTACTGTGAAAGAATTCCATTAACTGACCTATTTGTGGTCTGAACTATAAAACCCAGAACTTAAAGTGCTTGCAGATTGTAAGTCGCCATTAAGGTAGCTGTCTCATATGTATATGAGAATTCCTAGTAGTTTGCTGGAAAAATGTGAGTCGGTCGGAGAATTAGCGTGCTCGCAATCTGCCATGGTAGCTCAGTGGTTAGAGCATGTGGACAGAAACTGGATAATCTGTGCTTTAAATCCAGGATATGTTAATAACATTTTCAGTATGACTCTGCCGTTCTAACCAGAGAAATATCTCATCACTTAGATAATCGAGACATAGTTTAAATTCGTTATTCAATGAAATATAGTTCTGCTTTAGTTTACTGGCATGACATTAAACTTATTTGGTTCGTATTATTGGTTCTGATACATTCGTAAGATAATTACATAGAATCTCATACCAAAGATTGCTCTTTCTCTTTTTATGATCTGTGATATAAAATACGATAGAGGACACAAATAAACTTTTTTTTTTTTTTTTTTTTTTTTTTGTAATTTACGTCCTCCAGCTTTAAGTCATATCGGATGATGAGTGGAATGTATTAAATGATGCTCAAATGAGCCCAGGGTTCACAGAACTTAGAGTTAGCCGACATTCGTCTTTTAGGATAAGGGAAACCCCGGAAAAGCTTATCCAAGTAACTCACCCTGACCGAGACTCGAACTCGGGACCTCTTGAACGACACATAAATTGTTATGTGTATTTATGATAAGAACTATATGAAAATGTTTGCTTATTTATAACTCCATTTCCTATTTTGCTTCTTTTTTCTTTTTTCCTCTATAATCCGCATTTAAAATCTAAAGTCATGTCCGCAGCTTGTCCTTATAATTATACCCGTTCACTACTGAGTGAAACTGTGGGTTCGTTTAAGCTAAATTTGATTGTAAACATAAACTTTACACACGCTCACGCAGTACTTGCAGACTCTAGAGCCAGTGGTAAACAATCCTAACTGAAGGAACTCTTGAGCTCGCAATCAAGAGCGAGACTATTGCATTTTAATCATATACCACAGTGAACATAATTTTGTAAAAGCTGGAAATTACATTTTTCAAAATATTTCTATTAAAATGACTAAAAGACAGTTTTGCTGCAAGTTAAAGTTTTTGTTTTGGTGTTGATACCTCAATAATGTATTAATGCAATATCAATACTTAAAATAAAGTTACAATGGTGTTTAAATTATAAGGTTCAGCACTTTTCGTCCTGAAATGACTATAAAGTTGAGTTTCAGAATATTTACAGACGTCTAAACTAAAATCCAGATAATTTGAAACCTATTACCTGTTATTATGGATACTTATATTCTCTAAAAACCAGCATTTCGTTAGTACCTTTCCCTGCTGAAATAATAGTTTACAAAACGGTGGCTTCAAAAATCCTCAAAGGAAACTGGAGTAAACATAATTGTAAAACATATGCTACTTAATTTTCAATATAACCATGGATTTCCACAGAGAGTACCGAATGGGGCATAACTTAAAACGTATATAGGATCTATTATTGTGAACTTTTTTACTAAAGAAAACAAAGGTCTAGCAATGCAGATAAAATTTATAAGTAGTTAGCTAATCCCGATAGGTGGAAAACTGTGTATTCATTTTAATAAAATATTCGTTTATATCTTGAAAAAGCAACCTCTGGCAGAAAATGACTAATACTAATGTATGTTGTGTGTACAGAATGTATCATACAATTGACAGCGGAAACAAATAGGACTAGGAACACATGCAAATAAAAACAAAAACTTCACTGCAAATATGGGTCTGCAAGCAAGCTGTTTGGAGAGAACTATAACGCATGGTTATACTACGAGGTCTACTCAATAAAGAATAATCATAAATTTTTTGACAATGTACCTTTCCTCATTCTCATAATTTTGATTGTTCTTCTCAAAATATCCTCCCCTGAATGCGATGCACTTGTCCCAGCGTTTCTGCCAGTCTTCAAAGACATGCTGGAAACCATTTTTGAGAGATCCTTCAAAATTGCTGCCGCAGCCTTCACCACTGCTTCTGATGATGGATAATGCCTCCCACGAAGGCGTTTCTTAAAGTTAGGAAATAGAAAACGGTTACATGGGGCTAAATCCGGACTATAATGAGCGTGAGGGATGCATTTCACGTTGATGTTTGCAAGATATTCAGCAACAACATTGGCAATATGCGACCGCGCATTATCGTGGTGCAGCATCTAGCCTGCTTCATGGAGATGTGGTCTTTTGCGCCTGATAAGCACTTGCAATGTCTTCAGGACATCCCTGAAGTATTGTCCAGTTACTGATATGTGTGTGCAGGTACAACATGCTGATAAACCATTCCATGAATATCAAAGAATGAGATGACCATAACTTTCCCAGCAGAAGCAACCACTTTTGCTTTTTTGGGGGTTGGTGATGACGGAGATTTCCACACTGAGCTTTGCTGTTTGCTCTCAGGATCAAAATGATGTAGCCCAGTTTTATCAGCAGTGATTACGTTTGGAAGTAGGTCCGGATCATCCACTAACATCAACTTCAGCTGCATGTTATTCCCACTGCAGTGGTAGGAGATACTGAACATGTCTGAACTAACCTGGTTCTCACAGGCGGGAACCAGGAGTAGCAACAGTGAAACTACTACGGCATGCTTGTTTCACATTACGCTAACAGAGTATAATAAATTTTAATTTTAGAGTGAAAAATTATGATCGTAAAAATTATGATCATTCTTTATTGAACAGCCCTCATATATTTTTTGAACATCGTATGTTTTACTCCATTGATGAACCAGATAAACTTATGTCCCTTGTTTTCAAAGTACAAATTACTAAAAATTGACCATTCTTTTAACTATAACATTTAGGACGGATATTAGTATAGAATCTCAAGGTGACATCCAAGTTACTTATCTGAGAAGTGCCAATTGTGGGGTGTTGTTGTCAAAAGGTAGCCTTAGAGCAATGAGAAGTAGAAACGTGGACTACACCTATCAGCAATGTTAGTAATAAGTCTTATTCAAAATCGGACATTTGTAACAGTCCATCTGCATCTTAGAAAACAGGGCAATTCGTAAATAGTGTAAATGATCAGGTAGATCGGCATGCTTTACACCTGATGTTGAAGAAATCAAGAAATCAAGAAATAGTTAAACTCTCTCCAGAAGTTCGACGAACGAACTACTCCAAAGGGTCTTTTATTAACACAGAAAATTTTATTTAACGCTTCATTATATCCTCACGATCAGCTCAAACAAGCTCTATGTCTTATTGATCCAGTTTGGTCTTAGAGTGGTCATTTTCAAATGGATGCAACGAACTTAATGAATCCTTGTCGGTAAATACTATAAATTTAACTTTTTAGGGAAAATGGAGTTAACACCACTGCATTTTAATTACTATAAAGCACATTTTAATGTGATGTAAAGCCACATTGCTCGTTGCTCATAATAAACGATTTGTCACTGAGTGTTGACCAAGGGTATTAGATCATCTTTTAATTGGCCGCGTATTATTCCACTAAACAACATAACATCTTCACAATACCAATAATTTAATATATTTAAAACATACAAATCTGCTGTAAATATTAATAAACAATACCTAATAGAGGTGATTTATATAAGTTTTTCAAGAGTGTAAAGGAGAAAATAGGCCATTTTTCGGCAGAGAAATGTATTTAACAGTAAATATGATTTATCTAGTGTGCCTGTACCTACTATACGGTTAGTACCCAAACTTATTAGAACACATTTATGATATCTTTAATTTGAATTGGACTATTAATACAGAAGTTTCGTTTAAATTTAGAAATGAACTTTAAATGTTCAAAAGAGGACAGAAAATCTTACAATATGATGAAGATTCAGATATTTGTAGAATCTAAACAAACAATATACCCACCAGGACTTCTGCCACTGATTTGTTAACTGAGATACTTAAATTTATATCAGTGGAATTTTTTCATAGATTCTCTTTTCCTGAGGAGTATATTGACCCTTAATATGACAAGAAAGACCTTCAGTTTGATTATAATTAAACATTCATTAACTTAAGTTAAAATGAAACAGAAATCATAAAACACCTAGCCATATTAGAGCTCATCCTTTTGTAAAAGTTTTGGTTTGGTTACAAACAGTTAAATCCATAAATCTATATTTGTTTACTGTTTATTTCATTACAATATGTGGCAGGTTTGATGTGAATGAAAACTGATCGCTTTAACTCATCTTTCTTCCCTTAGGGTTTGTTATTGTAGTATATCTCGCCTTTTGCAACTGAGTAGAAATTTCGTTTGGTAATGTTTAAAATCCTAAACTACAGTAAAAATTATTTAACGACTTCAAACATAAGGTAAAAATTTGAATAACACAAAAAAACTAATTCAATTATACTTTCTGGGTGTGATGTAATTTTGTATTTATTATTTCAATAGATTTATCCAACTTTTTTGTTTCTTAACAACGAATTAATAATTACTTAGAAAGTTATATATGAAACAATTTAGCAAATGAAACTTTATTTCATTTGAGTAATCCTTAATACTATGCAGCCTATAACAGACACAATCCTTTATAAAAGTAATATAATATCAAGAATGGGGTCAATTATGACTTTTATTAAAGAGAAAATATGTACCACGTGGTCCACGCAAGCAGTCTTCTGTAGTTTTATGTTTCCCGCATACGTTAGTGCAAGAAGGGTTGCCTAGTCACTGCTATTCAAAGGAGAAGTGCATGTACAGCGGAGTTTCACTGACCAGATCTGCCATGTGCGAAAGTTTTCTCCTTATTTCGCTTTGATAAGGTCGCATGACCCTCTGTTTCCTTTTATATTTTTAATATATATACTATTCGTTTCCTTAATTTACCGTTTTTACTGTCTGCGTTTGTTCTACTGTTTGTTTTCCGTGTTTTTACACATATACACTATACATCGAGGCATCGGAATGCATCTGAGGCCCAAAGGCTGTATACACAACGTTTTCCAAGGAGACGCCCACGTTCTGCAGGTGTTTTTAAACGTACAGAGGTGGGTTTAAGAACCGACAGATCTTTCCAGTTACAGCGTACCGAACAGCATTTTTTTAAATTGCTAATTTTAAGCACAAGTTGTTGTACTTTGTGGTATTTATAAATTAACTGTAAGTTGTTGATATTCCTTAAAACAGGTAATTAATATGCTTTGGTCTTTGTACATATTCTTATAGTGAAAGATAATCAATAATTCTTCCACACAGAAACCTTTCCCGAGCTCTCGGAATCGAACCCGGTACCTCACCCTTGTGAGAAACTATTCTAGTGACCAGTTACAGAGCCCGCCTCGGTAGCGTAGATGGTAGCGTGTCTGCCTCACGTTCAAGAGGTCCCGAGTTCGAATCTCGGCCAGGGCGAGCTACTTGGATAAGGTTTTTCCGGGGTTTTCCTTTATCCTTAAAGACGAATGTCGGGCAGCTCTAAGCTCCATGGACCCTGGAAACGTTTGAGCATCATTTCAGTTACATTACTTAGGGGTTTGTTTTCAAGCTTCGACCTTACGTTTAGCAAGGTCTCAAAGTCTCCTCTTTGTAGGTATGGCATCCCATTTACTGACATGTGCTGGCACACCTTTCGGCGTCCGCGTTTTGCGGGAGTAACTAACTTCAACGAAGGACGCTTGCGTGGGTCACCTGCTATATATATAGTGTGGTCCATGATATGAGCCCCATTTTTAAGAACAAAATCTTTCTATCCTAAATTATCTCTGGATATAACGAAGGAAGTGAATGTTAGACAATATATAGTACACACAACAACTAAAGCTTCCTACAAAACATTATGAACACACAAAGTCACCAAACATTTCTTGAGATGTCAGATCTTGTGAGGTAAAATCAACCACTTTGGTGCCAAATGTTAATTAGAGTTGATCTTATGCTGCCACAAGATTTATGTAACTCACTTTGACGTGCTCTTGCCCTAGTTCTTGAGTTGCTCAATTGAGTTGCTCTTCATCAAAGCGTGCTTGTGAGTACAATATATCTTTACATGTCTCATAAAGCACCTTATTATAATATATAAGATTTATTATTGTTACACTATTGTTAGATATTCTAGTTTCATATATATAGACATAGTAGTACTCTCAGAATGTGGCAATTTTTCTCCCCGATTCAGCAAAAGGAAATCCTAATGCTTGTATTCCAGATATAACCGAAAGTTGCACATTGTAAGCGCTAAATTTAACTTGATGTTCCCTGTCGTTCTGTAGAGATGGAAAGCGCAATGGGGAGCTGATCGAGATCCAAGTGCCGCCTCCGACAACTGCTTTAAGTTTCTATGAAAATATATGCAGTGGAACATGATGTCAAGACATTTTCTTCGCACGTTTTGTTTTCGCCGCCAGCAATAAAACTAAAGGAATAATCCCCCTTTGTCGCCATTCGAGCGTTATTCCATAATCACCCTTTTGGGAAACTCGTCGAGCGTTACCTTATAAACTGCTACATGATGCGAATTTATTATTGGTTATTTGGATACTATGGCCCAAGTAACTTATTATTATTATCTTCTGCTTTAAATAACTTCTAATTATACTCTATTGCGATGATCAATAGAACTATTTGAATAAAGATAATTGGACTCAAAGATCAAAATGGCATATCCTAACGAATATACGCCTTTTAAATGGCAGCTTTCAATAGACACGAAATAATTATTGTGCTTGCCTGCAAACATTATGTGAGGAAACTATAAAACATCCCTTCCTAAGCTTAAATCATTGCTTGCAAAATAAACTTGGATATAAGTATGATTGGAGGGATATACCTTGGGTTTAATGGGAACTGAACTTCAATAAAAACTTGTTCAAATATTAATTAATAATGCCTGGAGGGCATGTGCTCTTATGAAATACCGGTTAACTGGACAAAGAGTATGAATGACGTCAGAGGTACAGCAGAGCCATCAAAAGTGCAAACGTCGAAAACAACGTAACGTAGTACTCTACGAAGTAGTGAAACATTGGCTTGCAAGTGTATACGGACGCAAGGTCAAGGTGTTTTGTTTCCTCTCGCAGTGAACGGCTATCACGGTCAAGCTTACCCACCTACAGTTGTTTACATGCGGGACCGATAACATTACAGTGCATGTGCAGTATACTAACGGAAAAACGCACACGCCTTCGGCCTTTATTAACATTAAAGTTGCCGCTAAACCAAATATAAAGCAATATTAAGCTCATAAAAAGGTTTTTAAGTAGGTTAGAGCGGGGATATTCCGCTCACAGGACTTTTCTGCCCGAAATAAGCAAATTGCTTTAATGCCCAACAATCATGTGCAGGATGACTGCCCTGTCAGTTCATTGTCAAGCTTGGTATTTGTGCAACGTGTCTATGAATTTACTTGAGGTTGTAGGCTGCTGTTTTAATGGTACTAACAGAAGAAGGTAACAAGGTAAGTAGCTTGTTCTGTTTTTGCCTTGAATAAGAAATACCGTTTGTAACTTAGGGTGTAGTATCTGCAGATAGAGAGATATTTTATGGAAAATCAGTGTCAGTGTAGGTTATAGTTTGGGTTACGTCCAGCATAGCAGATGACGCGTTTCTTTTATCATAGCTCTCACATGGTTCAACATTTGGGCTATTCCGCCCAAGCAAAGGGGGGTTATTCTCGTCTAGTTAAAATTATGGGATTATTGTACTCTTTTAACCTAATTATTTCTTTCACAACTATTGCTAAATTTTATTTGATCGTTTCAGATGGTACGCACATAAAAACAAAGGAAGCTGGAACGAAACTGGACGAAGCTTTTACGAGCGTATTATACAGCGATGTAAGTATGAGAGGAGCAGCAGGCCTTTTCAGAGTGCCTTACTCTACACTCAAGGATCGTGTTCATGCACATCAACGTCAAGAAGCATTAGGAGGAGAAGTGTATAAATCAGTTGGTCATCCTAGAGTGTTCAGTTTGGAGTACGAGAAAGACTTAATTTCCTGGTTAAAATACTTGGCAGCAAGAGACCTTGAATGTACACCGGAGCAAAAAAAAAAAAAAAAAAAAAATCGTAGACCAATTGCAAAACTAAATTGTGGGAATAGTGAGTCGTTCCAGTCCAAATAGAATATAGTGATGAGGAAGATGCACCATGTGGATTTTGTGGTTTAACGTTTTATTCTCTGAAATCAGCAACCAAAGTAGCCTGGATCAAATGCTAGAAATGTGGGCTATGGGTTTCACGAAGTGTGCGTTGGTGCAGTTGGTAAGAAAAACTTTATTTGTGGTAAATGCATTTAATTAAAATGCAAAAGTGCTATGAGCGGCAATAGCCCCAGTGCCGGGCGTAAAGATTTTTATCTGAGGGAACGAGATATTCACAAAGCAGTAAAACTTTTCTTTAATTTATTAAACATAAAGTAAAAATATCTTATCAATTTTATAGGATTTCAGTAGGATTCAAATGTTTATTTTAAAAGACTCCAAAGAAGGTACTACATTTACAGATAAAAGGCAGAAAATTAATATAAGTAATTAGATTCATTAACTAAAGCAGTTTAGGAGAGCATCTGGATCCATCTTATTTTCAAGGGACCCCCCAGGAAGTTAATGAATGGAAACCACGTTGGAAGCCATTCATTAAACCCAAGTGAAGTCGCGACAGGAGCTCTCATTGGACCTCCCTGATTATCATATTCAGCTTGATTTTGCTCCCAGGGGTAGGGAAATTAATTCCTTCGTTGCAGTAGATAGTGAACAGAATAGTGTTCTCTCGCGTTAACTATAGAATTTGGTCATACCAAAAATATTTCGCCGCTCCTCAACTGAAATAAGTGAATGGGTATAACGTTAATGTTAAAATTACATAAATAAAAATGTGCATTCTATGGTTATATTTCTTATTTTACAGAAAATCTGTTAATTCCAGTAAATTTACCAAAACCGATCACTTGTGCATTTACTCCTTGAACATTTCAAGTCATAATGTTCTATTAACTTTTATGTTTTTACATATTATTAGGCACATCATATAAAAGGCACTTTCTTGTTTATAGTGAAATATTGTATTAGAAGTGAGATTAGCATTAAATATCTACGATCTATAGCTTAGAGGCCTTCCTTGATGGAACTTCAAATTATTTGACTTGTTAACGATGCTGTTAATTATCGGAATTATAGCAGTGTCACATGTCTTCCAGTGCCTTTCTTTTTTCGCAATTTACGTCCTCCAACGTTAAGTCATATCGGACGGTGAATGACATTCGTCTTGAAGGATAAGGGAAAAACCCGGAAAAACCTTATCCAGGTAACTCACCATGACCGAGATTCCCGAGATTCGGGACCTCTTGAGCGTGAGGCAGACACGCCACCACCACGCTACCGAAGTGGGCTCTCCCAGTGCTGTTTTACCTCTAAGTGGTCTATTGACATCGGGTTGCACCTTTGAAATACATTTAAAGCGTTAGAGCGACCAGATCCTTACTAAATTCTAGCCAAATGATGTGCAATACTGCATCACCAACATAATGGTATTTTTGTTACTCGGCTGTATGCTGTATGATGTAACTAAGGAGATCCCTTCTTGCTCACGTCTCAGTATTAGGAACTCCAAAATTTTGGGCAGGCGAGCAAAGAGACAGGACGGAGTTGTTATTAAAGGACTAGTATGGTAAGCAGAAAATATGTTACACTTTTACCAGCGCGTTTGTAAGGCTCAAAATTTGCTTTTATCTTTCCTCCACATTCCTCGCTTTAGAACCAGAAGTGGTAGCAGCACTCGCCTAATACTTGAGTGACTTTTTGATTCAAAACAACTGTTTTGGAATCATGGGATGAACACCAGTGGTTTGACAGGTTTTAGAAACCCAGTATGAACTTATGTCACTAATATTTCCACAAATCTGCTCAGTTTGCTTGTGGACCCCTATACGAGTATCCTCTTTCATTGTATTATATAATTTTATTATGTATCTGTAGCTCTGTAATTTCTAGAGCCCTGACTGTGCTTATCAGCTGATAAAAAGAAGCACCAGGTATAAACGTATGAGCAGGCTATCGATGGTCAACTCCTTCTATATAAGAGGTCACCTTCATTTCTTTACATGTTAAGGGAACCATAAAGGGTCCCTCCCAAAGTATCGAAGTGTCCACATTTTCAGAAAATAAAATTACCTATAAGTCAGCACATACATCTCCAGTCTTTGAAAAGTGAAGAGATCAGGTCTCCATAAGAAAGAAATTCTGTTTTAAACAAAACAATTCTCTTGAGGGCATTTATTCCTCCAATCGAGCAGATGCAATGTGTGTCAACCAATGTGTATCTGATGGCCTCAACTCTCCTAGTTTTACACCGACTTTGAAAATTCTTGTTGTATATGTAAGCTGCGCTTCTTATTTGTATTTTATTGTGGTATATGGCGTTTTCAGGTGCTATCGTTGTGCTGAGAACTGAAGATAATTGTAGTATACAACAAGATAAAGTTAAAAACATTGAAATTTGTCAGCTAAGGGTTGAGAGGCGGTACAAATTCATCGCCGAACGAAAACTGTATGTCATTGGGGTAGACGATGAACCATGAAGTTCAAAGAACCAATTCCGATAACCTCTATGGCTTGTTTAAGGCGACTTGGATATAGATTTCACTTTGACGTAGCAAACTAAACTTCATTGATGAATGAAGATAACAGTCGTAGACTGGGGTATTTCTTACTGTTCTGCGATTGGTCCCTGTGCAAATAAATTAACTTACAGAATCATCCTGCATTAAAACTATTTTCCTGCTGTATTCTCCTTTAATAGTTATTTAATTATATTTTTATATGGCTCCGTACAATCTGATAACAATCAAAGTAAAATTTTATGAGCAAATAAAAAGAAATTGGGGACAAGAAGCACATGTAGCTCACTGCAATAGGCAAGAGAGAGAAGGGTTAGCTTGGATAAGAACAGTAACAATATTTCTAAGAGGGATAAGAGGTAGAGAAAATGGAATTTGTGAATCGTTTGTGGGAAAAGAAATCATGGAACATTATGTAACAGAATGAGAGGAGGTTGCAATGTGGAGAAGAAAGGTTTGGGAGGAGCTATAAAAATGTGAACGGGCAGGGAGGAAAAGAAGGTAAGAAGTATTGGTGCATTCTTGTAGAAAGTAAAAGAAAAATAGGCCAGAAATGTAAAGAATATAAGAAATTAAGTTGAGGGGGAAGAATGGAGCTAATTAAGTAACAAGGAGGCATGGAGGTTAAGAGCTAGCTGACAGAGCAGAGGACCAAGGTGTCATGTAAAACAAAGTAGCAACAAGGTATAGACAAATAAATGTAACCAAAAGTAGTAAATTGTAAAATTTTGGAATATGCAAAATAAAATCTGATCTAATTTAATCTAATCAAAATTATTATCTATGAAAAATATTTTTAAGCTGTGGATTATTATATAACAAATCTACAAAAATACACGAATCAGAAGACTGTTGAGTCCTTCTGTTCCTGCAGAGGTTCATAGACGGCGTAAGAAAATGTAGGCGTAACACATTCAGTTTCTTTTTTGGCTTTAACTAGGGGAGGGACGACGGTCGCAGATGAACATATTTCTGCAATAGTACTTGGGAGCGATGATCATTCAGAAGAAACCAGGTAATGAGAATTATTAAGGTAAATATAATTTTAAATTTAGCAGAACCTCCCAGAATTACTCATAATTTTCTGTTATAGTAGGGGCTTAAAACAGCAGAGGAAATATATGTAGTTACCTTAAATATTCTTTGTTGCTTTAAGAACGCAGGAATAACCTCTCGTAATTGCTGCGTTTTGACAAGTCCTTTGGAACCACACTCTTTGTGATACTAAGTGGTGGCAACCAGTACTTCTAACTTATTTGATCTTTGCTACGAGGGCTGTTCAATAAAGAATGATCATAATTTTTTACGGTCATCATTTTCCGCACTAAAATTCAAACTTATTATATTCTGTTAGCTTAATGTGAAACAAAGACGCAGTAGTAGTTTCATAGTTGGTACTCCTGGTTCCCGCCTGTGAGAACCAGGAAAGTTCAGACATGTTCAGTATCGCCCCCCGCTGCAATGGAGGTATCAAGCACAAAAAGTTGATATTGGAGGAAGATCCGGAGTTTCTTTCAAACGTAATCACTGCTGACGGAACTTGGCTACATCATTTTGATCCTGAGAGAAAACAGCAAAGCTCAGTGTGCAAAAATGGTTGCTTCTGCTGGGAAAGTTATGGTCATCTCATTCTATGATATACATGGAATGGTTTATGAGCATGTTGTACCTGCACACACATCAGTAACTGAACAATACTACACCGATGTTCTAAAAACATTGGAAGTCCGTATCAGGCGCAATAGACCACATTTTCGTGAAGCACGCTGGATGCTACACCACGATAATACGCGGTCGCATATTGCCAATGTTGTTGCTGAATATCTAACAAAAATCAACGTAAAGTGCATCGCTCACCCTTCCTATAGTCCGGATTTAGCCCCATGTGACTTTTTTCTATTCCTTAACTTGAAGAAACGCCTTCGTGGGAGGCATTATCCATCATCAGAAGCAGTGGTGAAGGCTGCGGAGGTAGTTTCGAAGGATCTCTCAAGAATGGTTTCCTGCATGTCTTTGAAGAGTGGCAGAAACGCTAGGACAAGTACATTGGATTCAAGGGAGACTATTTTGAGAAGGAACATCAAAATTATGAGCATAAGTTAAGGTACGTCAAAAATTGTGATCATTCTTTATTCAACAGCCTTCGTATATGTTTTTCCTTGTGAAAATAGCAGGCCTGTATAATAAATGGCTACGCCATAAAACTTACATTACATACAAGTGTGAAGTGTATTGTTTGCATTTAAGGATGCACCTACTATTTCACATTAATGATATGTCTGCTAAAAAGTTTCCATAAATTAAGGGTAGAACAAACGGAATAGCGCAATGAGTTTCTTTGCTCAACGATGATTTCAAATGTGTACAAAATATTACAAAGTAATTTGCAAATGGAAATATCAGCATAAGGAACTTGATAAATAAAGCTTTGTGAATGGTACTTACTAATTTGGACTCGCATCTATACCAGGGGTGACACAAAAGAAGCCGGATTGTTGTCATAAAAACTTTATTGATGAACATTTTTACAAAATTACTTCAGTCACCTTCAAAATACTCTCTCTATTACTTGCAATGCACTTGCCAAGAGTCTTTTCCCACTGTTGGAAGCATGTTTGGAACTATTCTAGTTTAATATTGTCCAGTACTGTTTTTACCGCCACCACCTCATCATAACGCTCCACTTTTAGCGTTTTTTTCATTCGTGGAAATAGGTAAAACTCGCAAAGGGCTAGTTACGGCGAATACGGAGCGTGGGGAACGACAGACCACCTCTGATATGCCAAATAGTGGGTCACTCGTAAGGCCGTGTGTGCTGGAGCGTTGTCGTGATGCAGAAACCAGTCACATGATCACCAAAGTTCCAGGCGTTTCCTCCTCACATCCTCTCGCAGGCGCCTTAAAACATCCAAGTAAAAGTGCTTGTTAACAGTCTGGCCAGGGGGTACGAATTCCCGATGCACAATTCCAGGAACATCAAAAAAAATGATCATCGTCTTCACATTTGACCTCACTTGCCTTGCTTTTTTTGGTCTGGGAGAGTTGAGAGTCCACCACTGGCTTGACGCTTGATTGGTTTCTGAGTCATACCCGTAACACCAACTCACATCCCCTGTAATGACTTTGTTCAAGAAGTTTGGATCACGTGCAATCTCTGTTTTCAAGTCCTGACACACATTCATGCGGATGGTTTTGTGCTCCTGTGTGAGAAGGCGCGGAACAAATTTTGCAGCAACACGTCTCATGTGCAAATCCTCCCTCAAAATCCGCTGGCACGAGCTCCAACTGATTCCTGTCGCTGCTGAAATGTGATCCATCGTTTGGCGAGGACAGTCGTTGATCTTTTGGCGGACCGTTTCAATGTTCTCCTCATTTCGCGATGCTGAAGGGCGTCCAGAACGAGCTTGGTATTCAACACACATCTCACCACGTTTAAAGCGCCCAAACCACTCGAAAACCAGTGTGCGGCTTGTATCGTGCTCCTGGGAAGCTTCCTGAAGCATTTGGTGTGTCTCCTTTGCAATTTTGTTTAAGCATGAACAAAATTTCACACACACTCTTTGTTCTTTTAAAGTTGCCATAACGACTTCGCAGAGGTAACCCGCCAACAGTCAGAGAAACATAATACCACACTTGCACGTTCAACCCTACACTGACGTCGTCTGTACAGCTGTTTCATGAAGGTCTCTACTAACACCATCTAGCGTGAGTACCCTGCACTACGTCTACGAGTGGCAGCGCCCTCGAAGTCCGGTTTCTTTTGGGTCCCCCCTCATATGACACAAGGGATCTACATGTTCACTTTGTGAGACCAATCATTCTATAAAATGAAGCAAAGTAAGCTTTATATTTGGAGAAGTAATTTTTATTGCTTCATTCACTAATACAATCATTCTTAGGTTCAGCGTATCCAGAATGTGAAAATAATGAAGCAGTAGATATGGATTTTTATTTCATATTATTATGCATTTTTACTTAAAGAATTTCAGAACCCATTTTGGTCCCAATTTGAATTTTGGTGTAGATTAGGAGAGACGGGTTTCTTTTCGCTTGAAGTAATTACTAAATTTAGAGTGATATCAGTCAAATTCAAAATGTTGTGTGATAGTGTATCTGCATTTTTCCCATTCTATAGGTTTTCTTAAGATAAAATGATAATACCCCACTTGCGACCAGTAATAGTTAAATAAATGAAATATAACTCGAGCATGCTAGAATAAAGCCAACAATTAAACAAGCTACAGAAACTTATAAATATACACACAGATTTAAATGTGAGATGTGTTTTCTGCTGTATAAAAATTATGGCATAATGTTTGTTTTACTGTGGGAAATACCTTAAGTCGTAAAATCGTTAAGTGGTAAATCTTTGCCAAAGATATTTAAAACTGTTTGAATAAATAATTGGAGCTTATAGTGGGGCGTTTAACTATGACACACTGTGTACAAACAATTTAACAAATTAAATTTTGTGTAAAATGTTAATTTTATACAACAAAAACAAATGCACACATAAACACGCCATTTCGACTCTATATGACAAAGTTGTTTGCAATTGTTTCATGTTCAAAAATAAATATAAATGTTATTTATGGTACTAGAACTTAAAGACCTTTACTTTTGGTCAGAGGCCGCCTTATCATGCTTTCGATTTTATGACACGGGACCACTGACTATTACTTTCTTCAGAAGGAAGCCCAGCTAAGAAGTACTCAAGAAAGATCTATAATTCTCCGTGGGTTTGAAACCTTGACCACAGGGAGTAGAGAGTGGCATTTATCAGACAGGTGAGCTATGTATTTTAATACGTAATCAGCGGAAATGAGCCTTAATCTAAACTTAAGCATTAATTTAAGAAGTACTATAAATATTGCAATTCACTGTAAATTTATTAATGATTATGAAATTACGTTCGACTACACAATAAATGAGGCCATGATAATACGCTTGTGGGCCACATTTTACTCACAGACTTCCTACTATGTTCCGTTTCGACACCTAACAATGTTTTTGGTCTGTTTTATGGTGCCTGCGTGATAAAGTGGTATGCAAGATAAAAATGCAGAACTGCGTCACACTTACTTCCCATTCTGTGCTCTACCGCTGAGCCTGAAAAATGTGCGAGTCATTGGGCGGGCGTGGAGGACTGGAAGGAAGTGTAAGATGCAGTAAAATATGCGGCGGGGGTGGAGTGCAGAGACTTGGGGTTGCTTCTTGAGGTGTAGCAAGTTTGAAAATCGCTACTGTAAGCTCTCATGGGGTTGGTTTGGAAGAAGCAAACCACTATCTTCTTGCTCTCCATTTTCTACTGGGTCTACTTCACCATCCCACTTGGCCAACTTCTTCCAAAATCTTTTTCTTTTTAAAGAACAAATGGCCAGGGGCCTTTTCTTGCCAATCTTTCCCTGTCTGCACCTTTTTTGTTTTCTTCTTACATGTCTGAAGGGAGCACTCATTCACTGTCGGACAAATGTTGTAGAGCTAAAAGAAATATTACAGTTTCTTTATAGCAAAATGTAAGTGAAAGCCGTCATTTTTATTCGATCATTTCTACTGGGTGACAGAATCAATGTTACCTTACAAGTCTCTTGTGTTGTCTAATGTAGGTTCAATGGGAAGTAAACAAATGCTCAATTTTTGTACATAATATACCACAATTAGGTATCACCACAAAATTATTTTCAAAACAGAAACCTCCTGCTTCAGGTTAAATCCCTTTGTGCACTAAATGATGAGAAAATATTTCTATCACAGGAGATTCAAAAAACAAACTATAAGTACATTGGAAACTAATTGTACCTAATAGTGGTCCGAACTATAAAGCCCGGGCCATAAAATACTTACAGCATAATAAGTCGCCATTAAGGTAGTTGTCTCATATATTTGTGAGAACTTCTATGTGGTTTACCTGGAGAAACACGAGTCAGTTGGAGAATTTAAAGTCATGTCGCCACGTTGGCCACAGTAGTTCAAATGGTTAGAGCGGCTGGATGGAAACCAGAAGATCCGAGGTTCAAATCCCGGCTATGGCATTGAATTTTTCATTCTGATTATAAATACATTGCTTGTTCAGCTTGAAAGAAAAGTGATTTCCGAATCCAATAAAGTCAAATACAGGTTTCTTCATTACATCGCGTAGTGCATTTTGAAATACTGGCAGTCCATTCTGTTTATAAATTTGTTTTATTTACATATTTTGGTAGTAGTAAAAAAACATATTAACATCTAGCGTTCGTAGCGATGATGACAGCTTTTTTGTTTCCGGCTGAGGATGTGTAAAAATTTTACATGAAATTGCGATCCCAGACAATTTATAAGAAAAGTATCTTCATTTTCATAAGATAATTGAATTTTTAAGCTAAAAATTGTTATATTTGTATATATTTGTTTGCTTCACTGCTAATAGCTTCATATTTTACGTATTTACAGTTTTCTTCGTCTGCTAGGATTGTTTTCTATCCCCCCCTGTACCAATTGCACTTTCTATTTTATAGTGAGTATATTTCAGAACCGACTTTTATCTGCTCAGGTCACATTTAGAATGAATATTAGCCACCTAATGAATATTTATGTAAAACAATTTTTAAATCAAAATAATGTGTACCGAAGTGATTATATATAATTGAAGAATGAGAACAACTGGAACGTAAAAATCATATTACGTACAAATTACAGAATAAATTTTAAAGACCTAAATTATTAATTAATGTAGAAACTTTTAGGTTAATGATTAGTTAAACGTTTGGTTTAATAAGCAAACATTCAGGCCAGGAAGTTTTAGAAATGGTTACTTAAAATTTTAGTTATTACATAAGCCATTGATCCTTTGATTTAATCTAATATAGACCAGAATTATATACCTTAAATGGCACTGCTCCAAGAACATGAAAATTATTCCACATTTTTAAGGAATACATTTATTTATAACATAAAGAAAACCACCCTTCCAAAAGTACCCTAGGCTTTCTTATGCTCTTTACATTAATAGTTGGACCTACTTTTCCAATCCTAACAGTGCATAAAAGGTGCCAGCAACATAATTCAGTGTTTTGTAGTGTTAATGTTTAGTTCATTTTTCTGACAGTGTTTCTGATAATCCTAAAGATAAACTTAAATTTCCTCTGGTTTCCCGAGTATTACTAATTTCGTGTAATATTCAGAGTTTACTCTAGTCATAAAAGTCGCGTTGGAATTTGAATTAAATAGAGTTAAAGCAAAGCACACTTTCTAGAAGGAGATAAAAAGCCGCCATTTTTTAAGTTAATTGAAGGAAATGAATCATTTCTTCACACTAGTCGCATATAGGCTAAGGCTTTTTTGATAGATAGAGTCGACATGGAAAATTCAATGTCACGACCGGGTTTTGAACCACGGATCTCCTGGTTTCCGTCCAGTCGCTCTAACCCTTTGAGCTACCATGGTCAACTTGCCGTCATGACATTAAATTCTGCATTTGACTCATATATTTCCCCGGTAGAACACTAGGGGCACTCGCATCCGAGATACACCGTTTGTGGCGACTTATTATCGTAAGTACTTAAGTCCCAGGCTTCATCCTTTAACTCTTATTATTTAAGTTAATTGATAGAAATTAATCATTTATTCACACTATCTGTATATAGGCTAAAGCTTTTTGATAGATAGAGTCGACATGAAAATTTCAATTTCACGGCTGGGATTTAAACCACAGATCTCTTGGTTTCCATCCAGTCGCTCTAACCCTTTGAGCTACCGCCACGTTTCACAAACATTGTGTTAGAGTTCCACAGAATGCTTCTTGTGTCTTCTTTTTACCATTTGTTAATGCTTTGTGTGGTCCAGTTATATTGAAAGAGTACACCAATTTTTCGAGCATATTTGAAGGTTATGGAATAAAAAAAACAAAAGCTTAGTAAAAATTGCAAGCAGTGCTGATAAAAAGAAGGAATAGATTAAGCGTGCTTTACTGTTAACTCTTCCAGTTTCCTAATTAACATCGTAAATTTAACACGTGCTGTAATTTATGTAACAAATTACATATATAAAAATCTGTGAAAATAAAATGGCAATAATCGGACTTGCAGATTTCTGTAGCATAATTTTATCTACAAAGCTTACTATTAACAAAGTAGCCAACTTCTTTTAAAATGTTTTGGTGACTGATTATTAAATAATGTTAGGAAGAGAGAAATATTTTGTTAATGAAGTTCACATAACCAACAACGAGAATTTACGTTAAGCATAGAATGTTCCTGTGACCTTAGTTATGCGTAGAATTCGCTGCTGGCATTCCAAGTTTATCAAGATCCTTTGAGGAAGAAGACCTTCAGAAGCCTTATTTTCCACGGTTGTTTATTGAAGCACCTAAACGTGTAAGTTATTCATGCAGCCTCACTGTTGCTTAAGCTAAAACGCTTGTGTTATATCCCTAGAGAGGGCATAGCTTATGAATAGAAATGGATTATTAATGTATAAAAGGGGCATAACATAATTGGAATATAAGACAGCTATTTTCACCTTCCCATGAGAGATTAGAAAGTGCATAATTGTTTACACTATAAAAGTTTATTCATTCGTTTCGTACAAAAAGAAACAAAAAAGAATGGACTCTTGCAATATTCATTCTTTCCTACATACCTTATTCCACTGCCCATTATTACTTCTCCCCCAAGACAAATAGGTTAAGGGAAACTTAACTCTTTTTCTCCGTTTTTTTCCTCTTGCAGTAATTCCAAGTTCGATGGAGGAAAATTCCCTGGGATCTGAACTGGAAATTCCTTCTTTCCAACGCTACACTCGCCGTGGACAAAGAGAATAGAAAAGAAGGAAGGGTTCATTTAATTGCGGTGCGTTTAATGAAATTAATTCTTGGGATAGCTCAGCAGCAAAGATGGCCTGCAGAACAACACAGAGCAAATTCAATGGTGTACGACAATGTGACCGTAATTTAAATAAAAAGAACTAAATTGTTTATTCATTATATAGCCATCAAGATAAGACTGAAATAAAGTGTAAGCAAAGTCAGTTTGTATAAATTTAGCTCAGAAAGTACATTCTCTGGAATCAAATTTTTAGGAAATTCACTTAGTACTACTTCCAAATCACTTGGTAGACCTTATTTATAGAGTATTATTTATGAGAAAATATAACACAAATTAAATACAATGCTGCAGGCTTTCAACAAGAAATATTATTTAAAAACTGAAAATTACAGTAACTGGAAGGAAATACATTAGAAAAAGTGAAGAGACGATAACAGAATGTCTAAGACATCGAATTTTAGTATGCAAAGAAACTAAAAGGGCTGGCGTATTACATTCATGTAACTTTGTAGTGTTTATTTTTAAATTTCTTATACCATCTGTTCTCAAAAGTAGTTATTTTCTTCCCTAATTCATATATAAACATTTAAAGAAAACACATTTCGCTGTATATTTTGCCAAGGAGACAAAGCATTGTGAGAAACAGAAGATTCGTGAATTAACATTCCAAAATGCGTATGGTAAACATTTGCAAAATCCAAACATACAGCAAAAGTGTCTTAGAATGCCCTAATACCATTAAAAGTTGACATGAATTGAGCGTTTTATTGAAAGCTACATTTTCTTATTCATATTGAAAGTTACTTTACAGATTTTCGTGGAAAGGAAAGCATATACTGATATACAATAACTTCTTGTAATGTAACAGAAATCGTAGAGAAAACAGATTAAAATGCAGCTTGACTTACAAATTGTCATGAAAATGTTCTTGAAAGATGTTGAATTTAAGCAGCACATTTAGTACTTGCTCATACCTTCAGTTATGGATTACTCTGATACAATAATTTTACAAGAATAAATCCTAAAGTAAGAACATTAATTTGGTTACATCCATTATGTGGAAAACAAATCACAACTACTTCCACTATAAAGAAATTTTTATTTCTAGTGAACTCGTGCAGGAAGGAATTATCGAATAAGGCAACATCATTACTATTTCGTATAGAATTCAGCATTTTTCTGAAAGCGCTGCAGGAAGTTATCCAAAATTTACTTTAAATCTCTAAAGACTTTAAGCAAAATCCGTGGGAGGGGCATATGTGTTTCTAAGTGCCTCTATGCGAGTACTTATCACATTAGTTTGAATCACATAAAAGGGGCGTCCAGAAAAGTAAGTTCTTTTCAATTTATCTCCGCTGCAGCGCTGCGATCGCAGTTCCACACATGCGCGGTAGAGCCTCTGTATCAAGGAGAACAAACGTGCACCAATGTGAGATCGCTAGCAGACACTTACGCTTTGTTGTGCTTATTTACTATGTCGGCGTTGACTAAAAAACCCACTGCTTGTGAAATCAGACCTGTGATTCGTTTTCTGAATGCTAGGAAAGTGGAACCAATTGAAATTTATCGGCAAATTTGTGATGTCAAAGGGTGTTGTGCTTCTTCACGACAATGCACGACCACACATTGCAAATGCGACGAAAAGTATTTGGCTGGTACGTGTTTGACCACGCCCCGTTCACACCTGACCTCGCTCCTAGCGACTTTCATCTGTTTTTGCATCTGATGTCTTTCCTTGGTGGTCAACACTTCAACAATGGCGAAGAACTGAAAGAAAATGTTTCCAACTGGTTGAAGACACAGGCGGCAAACTTCCATGAAGAAGGTATACAAAAACTTGTTCCTCGCTATGACAAATGCCTGCAAAATTTCCGCAGTTATGTGGAAAAGTAGTTTAAGAGTTATAGAATTTTGTGCAATAAATAATTTTTCTGTGTCTGTACACAATTTAATTTTATTACCAAACAGAACTTACTTTCTGGACGTACCTAGTGTTTACTATTAAATATTTTCAATTAAAGAGTTATTAGTTAGGAAACAGGTGTGTAATTACAATTTATTCGTTTACATAAAGTTTCGCACCCTATTAAGTTTGACTAATTTCAAATTGTGGTCACATAGATAGCACTTTGACTTCCAGCACACAGATCCGTGATTCATTCAATTGTTGCAATTCTTATCCAAGCGCAACAATTCACTGTCTCACAGGAACTATAAGTATGAACAGGAGAAATTAATATGGCATAATATTAAACACGCAACAAAATCAAAATTACAATCACTCCACCGTGTAACAGCAGGTTACCAAATAGAATTTGTATAATAAGACAAAGACAAATGTAATCAAAGAAGTAAAATGGCAAGAAATGAAACAATAAATCAAACTTTGACCATATCTCCCTTTATTTCTTCGCTATGTTAGGTTCTGTCTTTGGATTTATATGGCAATAAATGTGGTTTCCAGATGTTTCTAACTGATTTAATCTAGTATATTTCACTACTGAATCATTTATATGTACTATCTGCCCCAAAATCACCAAAGGGACAAGATAGTTCTTTTCTAAAGGGGTGGATAAAATTGTTTATTGCGAAAATGATTTACAGTTCATCCCTGAGGTATTTGGGCTATTATTTTGTGATACAGGTACCATCCAACTACCACTTCAAGATAAACTCTACGTTATGTATGTGTCATACAAGAATATTGAGGGAATAGTACAATAAATAACTTAACATAATACAGTTGGATGTATGCCCAATTATAGTCTTAAGATTCAAATTTAATTGTCGTAACCATGATGATGATCATCATTATCTATTTTGGCTGTTTCAATTTTGAATTATTCCTTCCACTTTTTAGTTCTAACGAATGATCGTGCTCCTTGGGTTGAAATGGAATGTGTAGTGTTTAAGGTCCACTTTTACTACATGTGGCGCCCCAGGTGGTGAGATCAATGGTACATGAAATTAAGATGGAGCACCGGTGGAATGAGATGGTGGTGGAAACCGGAGATCCCGGAGAAAACCCACCCCTGCAGCGTGTTATCCACCACAGATATCACTTTGCGATCGCATGGAATCGAACCTCCGTGAGAGTTAAGAGCAATGGTAGGTTATTTTTACCCAGACACGGCTTAATTTTTACCAATATTAAAATTTGAATATATAGAAAACTAAACATTATCAGAAATTGAAATTCGGTATGATTTCTGTATAAGGATATGTGCATTTAACTACTGTATAATATTTAAATAACGTTCACATAGGTCCATGCAAAAGGGGGCATAAATCACACCGTATGTCCTGAAAAAATATTGCACCCTATATTTCAGGTGCACTTTACTTGTAGGAATTTAAAGCTACATGCAACAAGTTTTATCCTAAATAACCTAAGATACAGTTTTACAATATCGGCTAAATGAAAATCACATTTAGTTTATACTATGCACATGAAAAATTAATTAGTTTTGAGTAAAAAAAAAAAAAAAAAAAAAAAAAAAAAAAAAAAAAAAAAAAAAAAAAAAAGATAATGTTTTCAAAGACTGAATATTTATTTTCATGCATTTTAAAAATCACATGAATATAAATGTTAGCCAAATGTATTCAAGGAACACTGACTACAAATTTTATGTCAATATCTTCTATAGTTTTTCAGAAACATGCAGCTAAAGTATGAAAAATCAAGGTTTTGGGAAATCACGATCACAGATTAAGCACCATTCTCAGGAAGTGGGCGTATCTTTACGCTGCCATGTTTAAATTGACGAATTAAGGGACTTTAATACCAGCTGACAACCAATGTTATACATATCATTTTAAAGCTGAAGAATTATATAATTTTTTAACATTAAAAGTTTTTGAAACCTATCGACCTCCCAGTGCCCTTAAGTGGCCTAACCACTCAGCCGCAGGGCGCCCACTTCCTGGGCTGTATCTCGTTGCTTAGAGTACCAGTGAAATACTTCTCATTTCACATTATTTCAGACTATCATCACAGTATACTTTAGTAGGGTGCATGTGTATCATAATGGGTGCATAGTGAGAGGGGAATCAGTCTTACCGGGATTGAAAATTCGGATACCCCTTTGCGAGTTTGGGTGTGGCATCCTATTTTATAATACATATTCCTAAGTATGGCAATATATTTTGAATTCGAAAGTGCATGTAGCTATCAAATTGTCAAGTTGTTTACGTTATCGAACGCCTCAAAATAACTATTATCAAGGTAATAGGAGCTGAATTCAGTGGGAAAGTGCATCGACAAGCCCAGTAGTAGAATAAATGTAACTTGCAAGTACAACAAAGCTTAGGTCTATATAGCAATGGAAGATGAATTATTTGATTTGGAGCAATTGTTGATAATTCTGAATTATTTAACTAGTTAGTTAACTATATCTAGCAAGTTATTTTTCATCAAATGGCATATTAAAAACATTATTACTTAACACATGTGAGATTCATTTGCCTAAGTATATAGAATCGCATCTATCTGGTTCATTTTAAGTTAAGCCATTTCACAGAAATCTCAAAAGCTGCCATCGAACATACATAATCAATATTTAGTAAAGATCTCGAGAAAATAGATAGTATCGCTTTCGTGCACCTCTCCTTCCGAAACACATTTCAGGGCTATAAATGGCTTTCCTTTTCCTGTTATGATGATTACATTCATATACATGTACTAAGCAATTTCATTCATTCACAAGTAGTTCTTATCCACCTCTTCCGAAATGTTTCAAACACGTTCCGAATATATACATGTGTGTGTGTGTGTGTGTGTGTGTGTGTGTGTGTGTGTGTGTGTGTGTGTGTGTAATGCAAAATAAATTTATCGTTAAATATACGTGTATGCAAAAGAAATGAATGCAAGCCAATACTTTCAAGTCAGCAAGGATTTATGATAGAATATTAGGATCAGCATCTTTGGTTTATATTTATAGGTGCCTGATTATCTATACTTATTTAAATCGGTCACCTAAATTCATAAATCTGCAATTAATTATATAGCATATATTTTTGGGAAAATGTGTCCAGTTTGAGGTATTAAAATACATCTGGAAATTTCCGCTAATTAAAACGTGATTTCAGATTGAATCACCATTATTACTTTGAACTGATCTTAATTGCCAAACCAGGATGAAAGATTCTATACTGGCAAGCAAACCAGTCTCAAACTCAAAATAATTTTTAATTTTCAACAGAATGTCTATGTACTCGAAAAAAAAACATTTGTTTCCTTTCAAGAATGATGAAAGCCTTTTTATAATATTTAGCAAAATTTAAAGTTTTCGAATTCTACCAATTAATTTGCTCAAAGACTGTTGTCGACGGGCCCTAAAACACTACACACTCACTCACTCAATTTCAGTTGTATGATATTAGAATGCAATTCTAAAGGTTTAATTAAATACTAAGACTTAAAGACAAGATTATTTATTTATAACTTTGAAGGATATTAGTTTAATTTAACTTAAAGTCTTAATATACAGACAGAATTAAAGTGCAAGCTAATATTCTTAAAGTTAGAACTGAGAGATAAAATATTCTAGCAAAAAATGTACTGCCTCAACTTTTCTCTTGCTTATTATATGTCTTCAACCACCTGCAGTTTACTTTAAAAACTTAGCTTTAATTGTCACTGTTAAACTCGACATTTCAATACTATGATACAAAATAGTTGTGTTACATTCAAATGTTATTTCTAAAACACACACCACATCAAGGGATGGGCTGAAAGTTGAACGGCAAATTAGTACACGTGGTTGCTCTAATACATAAATTAGTAGACGTAATGAAAAACAAGTATTGAAATTATAATTAGCAAACCGTAACATTCAAAGCCTAAGAGAGAATACCATCAGTTCATTCGGTGTTTTAATCGATCTCTTTAGTGATGCTTTCTCATTAATGTGCATTTAGAAATATTTTTGTGTGAAAGTTAATTATACACTGTACCAATGCGTAAATTTTAAGCCACATTCTCATGCATGAATTATTCAACGCTACAAAATATATTTACATGCAGACAATGTCTAATCACTGTTTATTTCCAATCTCTCATAAATAAATGTTGGGCTCGCATACATGTGATCATTCGTCCATATAATCACCTACATGGCAACAAGCAAGAGTGTGCTTTTGCTGCAGTAAACCTAAGTGAGATGTATCTATAGCATATCTATTATATTTCAATTTATATATACTCTATCCCCAACTTCTTTTTACTATTTAACTTTCCTTGTAATTTTTAAGTCTGGAGGAGCGATGGCTAATGAATATCTTATGTTGACGGTTACCAAGAGTCAAAACTTCCCCTCTAACACCACGGAAAGGCCAACTCCGTAGAATTTTCACTTTAGAGCAATATCATAATATTTAAAAGGCGCCCCAATTGCATATTTAAACACGTAAACCGTTATGGGGAGAGTCATGTATGGGCGAAGTTATGTACCAGAGCAGCCCTTACGTAGTAAGGACCAACCACCTCCTACAAACCAGTGGAGAAAGGAGGGTTGTCCCCAAATGGGGCGCCCCGCAACTCCAGGTCTTTTTCCACTAGAGCAAGACCTAGAAGCTAACAAGCCCCCCTTCTCATCTGGCCCGTAAACTTAAGACGGGCGGAAGTGGATACACCACTTACACGCGTCAACCCCGCAGGGAAGACTACCGAGTAACCTCAGTGGGGCCGCCTGGTGATCTAGCACACCTTCTACTAGATCTGCAGGCTAGCACCCGGGACTTCTTAGGCAACCCTCTTCCCCCTCCGGGCGGCCGTAGCCTGGCCGGAGGTACCCGATCTCCCACGGGTGTCGGGAACACACTGCCTCCTCGAGTCCAACCCAATCCGAACATCTCCTATTCATGAAGGGGGCTCCAATGTTCGGCCCGAGGTTCCTCTCGTAGCGTTAGAGGTACCACGAGTGCTAAGGGTCCGCAGCGCCCGCACCATGGCAGCTGAAGGGGACGGATCCCCTCCCCTACTAGAATGGCGAGAGTACTGAGAAACCACAACAACAGTGATATAATAGAGATTCTAGGGACGTCTCCTAATCCCGTCTGGACAACAATGCCAGTCAGGTGACTCAAAATCCATGGATGTCGGGAACCATTCCCTCGCTAAGACCAACCCAATCCGAAAAACTCTCGTAAGTGAACGGCTCGCACATTCGATTGGCGTATTCTGGGTAGGGCTAGCTCTAGACATTAGCACTCTCATAGAAGTATAACGCTACAGTCAATGTTTCAGATGAAAGGCAACTTTTTTTCCGAGAAGACCTCTGCCACGCCATTGAGGATGCCATGACAGTTGTGGATGGAATTCCTGGAATATTTATCCCTACCAGACCAGACATAACAGCCCGAATATAACTTCAGTAATATAGACTCCAGTCGTTGAAGTCTACGTTCTGTAAAAAAGTTGTGATGTCCTATCGATTTAAATAAAGGCAAATTCAGAAACTGACAGCAATAATTATAGACAGAAATCTCAAGCTACTTTGCATTTATTAATTTTTAAGTGATGTCCAAATATTTATTTCTGTTAATAATATAACAACATTTGTGTTGCTTAAGTAGCAGAGCTAACATTAACAGATGTACCATGACCACCACTAACATTTTAATTTATACGGCTTTGCTAACATCATCATTGTTTAATTAGGTTTCCCTTCAGAGTTATATTTTAACACAAATGTCGCATTTGAATAACGTAGAACAGAAAGAAAACTGATATTGAGAAATAAATACGAGCTACGTCCAGAAAGTAAGTTCTGTACAGATACAGAAAAATTATTTATTGCACAAAATTCTACAACTATTATACTACTTCTCCACATAACTGCCGAAATTTTGCAGGCATTTGTCATAGTGAGGCACAAGTTTTCGTATACCTTCTTCTTAGAAGTTTGCCGCCTGTGTCCTCAACCAGTTGGAAACATTTTCTTTCAGCTCTTCGTCATTGTTGAAGTGTTAACCGCCAAGGAAAGACATGAGATGCAAAAACAGATGAAAGTCGCTAGTAGTGAGGTAAGGGCTGTACGGGGGGGGGGGGGGTCAAACACGTCCAAGCCAAATCCCTGTAGGATGTTTTTCGTCGCATTTGCAGTGTGTGGTTGTACGTTGTCGTGAAGAAACACAACACCTTTTGACATTGCAAATTTGCCAATAAATTTCAAATAGTGTCACTTTCCTAGAATTCAGAAATCGAAACAGAGATTTGATTTCACAAGCAGTGGGATTTTCAATCAACACCGACATTGCAAACAAGCTCAACAAAGCGTACGTGGCTAACAGCACAATGGCGCACGTTTCTTCTCCTTGATACAGAGCCTCTACCAAGTATGTGCGGAACTGCGATCGGAGCGCTGCAGTGGAGATAAATTGAAAGAGAACTTACTTTCTGGACGTATTTTAAGTTCTGTTCAAAAATAGCTATATAAAGGAATACTGATGTTTGTTTATAATTTACCTGCCCTAAAGGTTCAATATTGAGATTTCACTAAAGTATACACTGTGTAAAAGTATTGGACCGGTGAACGCATATGAGAGTGTTGTACATTATATATCTGAATAAATCAAATACTTTTGTGATATTATTTGTCCAAAATAACTTACATAAGCAGCGCATTGTCAATCTAATTGTAATAAAATCATGAAATTAAGTTAGCAAAATTATATTTTTTTCTAACAGATTAAAAGGTTTTATTTTTAAATTCCGTGTCGAATATTCTTCACCAGTTATTAGGTTATCATGAGGATGTTCCAGTTTGTGTATGTAAATTTACATTAGGGCATATTTTTATGTTTATTCCTACTAATTTTAATATCATAGGTTTACTTAATATTCTCTTATTAGGGCTTTCTTGCTGACGAAACAGTGTCTGCTTATTGACTGCTCTACGAAGGGTCCAATTGCTGTAACTTAACTTTTTTCTACTTCTAAGGTTCACAATAAATCAAAATCTATCGTGGTACAACTAGATAAATGATATTTCTATGTTCTATATGAAGATGAGTCCAGCCATGCTGCCTTTGGAATATTTGAAATTATCTGTAGGAGATTTTTTTTTTTTTTTTTTTTTTTTTGTAATCTACGTCCTCCAACGTTAAGTCATATCAGACGATGAATGGAATGGGTGAAATGATGCTAAATGAGTCCGGGATCCATAGAGCTTAGAGTTATCCGACTTTCTCCTATCAGGATAAGGAAATACCCCGGGAAAACCCTTATCCAGGTAACTCACCCTGGCCGAGATTCGAACTCGGGACCTCTTGAACATGAGGCGGACATGCTACATCCACTTGGCAGATTGTGTTGCCCAGGTAAGTACGAAAATAATTTTCTTCTTTTATTCCCTTTACTTTCACTACTTAGAATCTAGTTATTTATGGTCTCAAACTTCTTGTGTCTTTTCCTCAGTCCATTAGTTATTTTTCCTCAAAGCCCATAATTCAGATTTTGTTGTCAGACATTATGTGTAGGTATCTATCTTCTTCTGTATACTAATTCCATTTATTGTAACAGAGTGGTTTAACATCTGGTCAGCCCCTTATTTGTCAGCTATTTATTTATAGATATATCTCGTGCAGCCTGTTATTGATCGTAGGAATTCCACCTGCAGTGATAACTTTTTGGGGGCTTTTCTTGCACTATTTCCATATGTCGCTTCAAAGGGTTTTAAATGATATTGCCATTGTTTAATAAAATCCATATTTTATATTTTAGAAGTGTATTCTCTATTTACCTGTCATAGATAACCTACCAGTTGACGATTAAGATTATCTGTATTATTCTGCTTTGTTCATATTATATATTGCCCAAGAGCGTCTTTAATCTAATTTTATCTTTTGATATGGTCGTTTTGTAATTGTACGAGTATTATTGTTTTCATGTTCTGGATAGAAACGCCATATACGCGTTAAAAGCGTAAATTCAAATTTAAAATTAGTGAGATATTAAATCTTCAATAAAAAACGCCAGCACACACTTGGATCTTCTAAATCAATTTATGCTGTTTGTAAAATGTACCTAATTACTGCAGATAGAAGCAAGTCAGTAACAGTGTCAATCATTTTACAACATTTAATGGATGGAGTGGCTTTATTAGCTCCAGAGCCTCTTATGGAGGTCAATGCAATCAACCAACGCTATATTGAACTTCCGAAAATTTTCATTAAGTCATGTAGGAGCTTTGTAGATTAGCGTTGATTATGTAAATCGTTTATGTGAGAATGTCCAATGTACATATACGAACATTAATTCAAGCTCTACTGTAAAGTTGTTGATGTAGAAAATGAAGTTTTGGAAAGCCTCTCTGCTCGTGCACATCTCTTTGTTTGAATAACATTTCCTCCATGCGAAATAAAGGCATTACTCAGAGAAATGGACATGCCACATTCCTGGCCACGAATTGCGGACGTTAATTCCAGTTAAAGCTATATCATCCCGAGAGAGTAGAGGAAATAAAGTGTACGCTCTAACGACTTGGTATCATTTTCCAAGCCTCACTCGTTTCCTGTGCTCAGCCAATTTTGACCAGCCACCTCAATTCCGTTGCTACACCACTATATTGCCAACGATTCCTCCAGTTTTTCACCAATTTTCATGGGCCATAAAAACGTGGCCCTCCCAACAGCTGCAGTACTAGCAGTTGTTGTAAGTCATATTGTGTGAGAACATTTCTCATTTTCTTTACTGCCACGTAACCACAACCCTTCTCTACCTCAGTACTCTCGTGCTTTGTAGGTTATTACATACTACAGGGCGATTACTCACTTGGCAACCGATATATCTGATGAACGTGATTCGTTTAAGAAATAGTACATTTACACTGCACTTTATTTGTCTGCTTAAGAGGAATCATTCATATGCCATACTGAAGTATAGAGGAATGCCCAATTGGACGAGGAAAACATGCATATAATAATAAATTACAGTACAATATTGAAATTTCATATATGAGGTAAATATATCACAATTCTATTAAAATTACCCACCAGTTATGCTGGGACACTTATTCCAGCTTGAACCGATCGTGATTTACATTCCACTGCACATATTTTACAGCAACCTAACTTTTTTGTATTGTTGCAAGATGGAGATGAATGTTGCTTGATTTATTTTGCCTATATATGCACAGAATCACATTGCTTAAATGAGTTATCACTTCACTAACATCCAGAATGTTTCCAGTCGCCTCCGCGTCATTTTCATCATTATTATCTTCACCGTTATCTTGTTCTTTATTGTCATTTTTTTGTGGACAGCATTAAGCGAATTGTTGCGTCAGGTTAGTAAAGCGGTGCAGTCGTTGTATAAAAATCTATACAAAATTTACTGGCTTGATTAGCTGTGCAAATTTGTTCGTATTAATGCAGTCATAATTGCAGAATTTTAGATGAAGTAATTTGTTCAATACCCAATACACTGCCTTCTTCACGGGAGACGTTTAGGACGAATGTCGTACTTGTCTAAGAGTATTTTCTCTTTTGTTTTAGTGTTGTTTTTCTTCATTTCAGTCCCAGTTCTCTTAATGCTTTCCCTTAAAGTAATACGTAATTTAACTATTGTACCAGCACCTTTTTCCTGAACATAAAAATTTTCAATGCTTCTTCTAACGACACATTTGTACAAGTTATGTATATTTATAACTCGTTTTGGAACGCTATGCTACCTGGAGTTCAAAAGGTGTGCTGTGATTTTGATTTTGTTTGCTTTATTTAACTGCTCATTCTGATACTCCTGTGTCATCTGATATCCACTTCAGCATTTAGAATTAATTTGGAAAAAAGGATCTTCTGGTGTAACTATCTCTTTCCTTTTAGCTTCTTTTTTAATGTATACATATGCTCCTTACATGAGAAGCATTTTCTCCACAGTGACTGTGTAAAGTTTTGTATCCTAATTTACAAAGTACATTAATGACATAATTAATTTACGCAATGATCAATTATCTGGCAAATTTTCTATATCGCAAAAAATTGAATTTGCAAGAACTACGTCTCAAATGCAGACATCACTACATTTCCACTTCCCTCCCCACGTACAGGTGCCTCCATTCAGCAGAATTATATGGGCTGAAGAAAAAGGCAAGGCCAAAAACGATGGTATCATTCATTTGTTTTTTGGAATGCAGTGGTCAGTGTCAACGAACTCAAAATGGTGAAAATTACACTTCAGAACCTATGTTTGAGGATTATTCTTATCTGAAATTTCCGAATAAAAATTAATAAAATAGATAAAATGCATTTTTATTGGGAACATACTTTTATCCGTTAAGTCCAAATCCGCGGAATTTATGACCGAGCTATTTTGGGCTTCTGCTTCATTTTATTTCCATGCAAAAGCGATGTCCTTTTAGCTGATTATACATGCTCAATAATGTTTACAAAATGTTCTTATGAAAACAACTGCAGATATTCAGTTGAGCCTCCTCCTTTGAATAGTAATAATAGGTATTTGCTTTGGCCTTGGTTCTTGTTGGCTCTTAAACTAAAAAACAAATGAATGCATCATTTTATTTAATTAGGTAAGTAATTATGCACGCTAAACGGCAGATCTTTCCAACAAATGCAAGAGGCAAATGGACCTTGCAGATATGCTGAAAATTACTCAGGAGATCCCTTCGAAAAAATTTTCTTTAGTAATAATTAATTAAAATTCATTATCAGTTAATGAAAGTATAATTAAGTAATTACATATTTGTTAAGTGAACCTAATTAAGCGTTACATATTATTGCTGCCAGACATGCGTAAAAATGCAGGTTATCGCAAGACGTAGTGACATTTTGTTTATTTGTTTTAAATGTTTAAATATTATTTTATGCATCCTGGTTTAAAGGTAGGGGCTATTGCTGTAGAAGCCATAATTAAATACAACAGTATTATCAGCTGTCAAATTTTCCTAGAAAATATACCACAAACGTTTTCTAGGTTATAAGTAATATTAAAATAATTTGAATAAAAAATGAAGGCAATAAAATGAAATTGATGAATCGTGATGAGAGGTTTAAAGAGGTATATGTGAAATGTTGACCAAACAATATTTGCTCATGTATACACCATGAAAACAGAAATATGGAAATTCAGGACGAACGCATGTTAAAAGGAAAGAAAAAAGAAAGATTTTGCAATATAGCTGACGGCCTTTGTGTAGACTAAACATTTAATGGATCAAAGGACACGGAATACGACGCTACCGCAGCGTCATTCCCCATCAGTAATCAATATTTGCTTTAAACTCACAAAAATTCAGTGTAACGCGGCGCAAATCACGTTAAAAAATGATGAAAATTACCGAAGCGTGCGATGTCTCCAGAGACTGTCACTAGGCCACCACAGACAGGAGGGATCGATTCCATTGACCTTATGCACTCCACGAGTTTCTACTCTCTCTAGATTCCTGCCGTTTTAATATTCTCTGCCGAGCTAATAACCCTCTGTGGCTGGTATATGCCATATGATATATTCTTTCACATTCGTGTTTCTAGTAAAACAGGGTTTGATGAAGAATTTGTAGCTCTATAATTATTTCGTTATTCATTTCCTTAAATACTTGTTAAACCATTAAAATTACGTAGATCCAATATATGCAAATTTAACAATAGGAAATATTTGCCAAACGAAGCTTGATATTATATTTCCTTCAAATTAAACAATTCCTTTAACACTCATGTTAATACATTTTAAATACAATTTCATTATTAAAGCTAATAACTTATATATTAATATTAATTTCCTTCGATATTTAAGAGAGAATTTGCCCAACAAAGAAACTGTACAGTAAAATCCTATAAGATGATGCTATTCTCATTCGATTTTTAAAACTAGCGGTATATAATTCGTTACAATGTACCGTTCGCCTCTACAGTGACTCAAAAGCAGCAATTGCAGCTTTGAAAGATACGAAAAACAGCAGTCCTATTGCAGCTCAAATAAGAAATCAATTATTATGTGGTTCTCATCTGTGCATTTCATGGGTCAGAGGACACGTAAGGATTGCCGGAAATGAACGTGGAGATGAGCTTGCAGAGACTTACACTCTATGTCCTATTTCTTATGTGAGGCAAACATTAAAGGAGATTATCATCAACGACTGGAACGAATACTGTTTAAAAATGATTGTGGTGTTTTGACTAAGGATTTATATTTCTCAACAGTTTCTGATAGACATAAATGTAAATTCGTTAATCCTATGTTCTCACTCAATTATTAACTGGACATGGCAAATTTTCAGCTTACTTATTTCGATTCAAAATCAAATCCATATCTCATTTTATTTGTGGAAATCATCTTCAAGATGTCCCTCACATTTTATTTGATTGCCCGTTTTTCTGTTTTGCGAGATACAAACTTGAATTATTGCTTCAATTCTTAGGTTACACTTTCTCAAAGCCACTTACACATATTCTGTTGAATTACAACTTGTCAATATTTCATGGCTTTCTTAAATAAAATATTTCTTAAGCTAAATGATTCATCTTGATATTTACTGTTTGTCAGCTTGATATTGAATTTTATTATGTTTTTGTAAATTGTGTTATATTCATAAATTTGTGAACTTATTTGTAATATACCTTTGGGTAAAACAGGAATCAAAAATGGATAATAAATAAAGATATTATTTATTTATTTATTTTATGTTTTGTTAACTCCCTTTTATTTTCCTTGCTACGTACCTAGAGGCAGAGAAGGTGTTGCATTACATTGACAATTCTATACGAAATCTCATCCACACTGCATGGTATATTGGGGCTATCTAAGTCAAAAAGGCAGTTTTAGGTATAGGTACGTGTGTGAATGTGTGTATGTGTGCATGCTTATGTCGGACGACCTTGTGTGTGTCTGTGAATAGCATAGTTAAAATAAGTCCCATAATTACCAGTTACCCAAAAATTTATAAACGGAGATTTAAAAAAAAAATCCCACATTAAATTGCCTTTTTCAATTTTTAAATAGTCATCTCTCTCATTTTTCTTATTCTTGAAAAATAGGTAACAGAGTTGATTGTTATCATATATAAAAAGTATTTAATGATATATAAAACATATATTTTAAGTTATCTGGAAGTAGTGTTAGCACCTCTTCAATAGTAAGGTAAATACAGTGCGATCCAATAACTTTTGAACCAAGAATAGGATACATGTGCAACTTTGGGGGAATATAACTCACAATTGGGAGATTACACTACACTATTTACAGCTCAGAGGATATTTTGTAACTGTGCTCCACCAGCATCTATACATGAGACGACTGTAGACATTGAAGTTTATATGCGTATTTTAATACATTTGTGGAGCAGCTGGATGGTAACGAATTGAGAGAAGATTATTTCCAGCAAGATGGAACAACGTGCCATACATCTAATGACACCATGGAACTTGTAATCACTTTCTTTGATAATCGAATAATCTCAAAAGGCCTGTGGCTTTCCAGGTCCCCTGACCTAACCTCACCGGATATTTTCTTGTGGGGCTATCTAAAATAGAGTGTACACGAAGAGGCCACCAACAATTGACGTTCTCAAGGAATCCATTCGAACCGAAATAAGTAACATTGGCGAGGATACTCTCCGTAAAACTTAAGAGAATATGGTGACACGAGTGCAAACATGTATAGATGCTGGTGGAGGGCATTTCCAACATTTTCTCTGAGATGTACAATAGTGTAATGTAATCTCCCAATTGTGTACTATATTCTCCCAAAGTTGAACGTGTGTCCTATTATTGGTTCAGGTTTACGTGGATCGCAGTTTATTAAGCAATGTAAGGTAGTTTACTGTACATAAAATGGGATCCGTTTAAAACACACAATAATTTTATCTCAATAAACCTTTTTGTGTATCATCCGTTTTCGGGTTATTCGTTATTAGTGGTGTGCAATGTTGAAAAGGGTTTTAGAGTCCTGTGGACATGCATTTGTTTCGCGATTGCATGAAAAGAGTAGATATTTTATGGCTAGCTATTATAGTTTTCATTTCATGAAAGTCTGTATTCAGAGTTAGTTAGAAATCCATCACTACCTAGGTAACTTTTTATTCATGCGGCTTACTGACACGAAATTAATGTACGGAAATACTCATACACATGGAATTCAGCAATTATAGTAATGAGCTTCCACTGTTTCCGATTAAATTGAAAGTGACTACGGTTTTCCTATTTTAAATGCAGCGTCGTTTTCGATTAGTTTTGATCAAACCATTACTCTTAAGAAAAATGTGTGCTTAAGTAAGCGGTCCTTCGAAATACTGTCATTGAGAAAATTTAAATAAAATTAATATTAATTCTTTATTAATATTTTTTTCAATTAATAATTTACATACTTCATGGACTCTATAATAATTCATATATTTTGGAATTTTCTTCGTTCTTTTTTCATGAAATTTGACTGTCGTCTATTTAAATCCATAAAAACGCGTTTATTAGCCTCTTTCTTGTTTATATACGCGGATATTCAGTTGTCTTTCTCTCTCATTTGTTTACACCTTTGTGTATTGATTTACTGATATGTATAAGATTAAATCTCACTTCTGAAGTTTTAAATAATAAACTGTCGGACGTTGAGTGAAAAGGAAATGATCCTAATTTTAATAATTATTACCTATGGAGAAATGCCATTGTCTCATCACAAAACTGCAAATTTATTTATTATGCAAACAGATCACATTCCAATTTTACGCCAAACAGTGACAAGAGTTGCAAGGAAATTTCCTGCAGGTGGAAGCCTAAAGGACTTAAAGTTTACATCCCCAAAAGAATACAATTGATGAAAATAGTTTATTATTTAAGGGTCAGAATTGACGAAAGTATATACAGCAAATTTGGCAGTAGAATCCAGTTTAAGCCAATGATTCTTAGATACGAATGTTTAAAATTACCAAACAACATCCTTATACAATTTAAAATTTGGCTGAGCCATCAGAGAACGATCCTGATAGAAGAAAGAACCTTTGTGAAATAATGATGGAGCGCTTTAACAATTCCACTGCCTATCTAAAATGATATACGTCTTGAAAAGTCATGTAGATTAGCTCGCTTTGGACAGATTTTTAGCAGAACTTAATAAAATATTTATTCACATTGGATAGGTAGGAGAGGTCCCATAAAGTGGTCTGCAGGATTGGACTTTTCAAACCAGCTGCATATAGAGGCAGACCCAACAACTTAGAAGATTTGAGGTATCGGATAATGCAACCAAATATTCCTAAATTCTAGTTATTCACTCCTTAAATGGTTCATCATCGACTATATTATTTCCAGGCAGCTGAAGGTTGCCAGTTTAAACAAAGAATTTGGAAAGTTTGCTACCATTATTTTCCCTTTTTATTCTTGATTTATTTTTCTTTGTGTATCTATTGTGGGTCCCAGATGTAAACATATTTAAAAATAGTACTCGAATATGTAAAATATAGGGTGCTGTTCTTAAGACAGATACAATCGCTTCCGGCTAAAATCAGAAGTAACAAAATTATAACTTAATTGTTTAGTACTCTGTACATTTCCATCTTTGTATGTTGAGTTTGTGTTGATTAAGCACAAGCTTCAAAATAGTTGCAAGACCTTTAATTATCGTATATTCACGGGAAATTTCCAAAGAGAAAATTACATTGTTCTCAAGGTGGGGGAAAATTCCGGAAGAACCTGGTCACATCCCGCACATGCTACCGAATCACGTTATCTCTGTGCCGGCTATTTGGTAGTCAGCACCTTCTACCAATTTAGCAATGACGTACTTTTCATTAAATTGTGCTTATTAGGCCTATTATGTAAAGCTACTTTTATTTTTAAAATGTAATGCAACCTTTGGTGGGTCTTCGAGCGTCTCGTTCAATGTGGCTTTGTATATAATTGGATGGGGAAAGAGAAGTGCTCTGTGCTCTCTAACCGTCCAGAGCACTTTTTGGGATGCTGGTAACAGCTTACAGCTTCTCCTTCTCTCAACTTATACCGAACCTTCTCAAGGAAGTGAAATTCGCGACACAAACGAGGTCTAGTGATGTCTGCTGTTCTCTCAACGAGTTGCGTGTGCGTGGGGCTAGATGACTAGTCGTGCGTTCGACAAGTCAGTAATCGATGGAAACGGAGAAGAGGCTGGCTATAAGGCGAGTCACGCGTTTCATAGGTGAATCAACTTCTAAAAAAGAACATTTGTTGTACGTTAATTGAAGCGGAGCGTGAAATGGTAAACCAAAGATATTAGAAAAATTTAGGATGAAGTTAAAATACAGCATTGTCTAAAATTTATTTTAAAATACTCTGCCATTGTTGTTTCTAAAACGTATCTCCATCTACAATTCATCCAGTTTTCTATAGTGATAGTGCCATTCAGAATGAACATGTAGCGCTAACATAAATAAGCATAAACGTAGGTGCATGTAAGCGTAAGCACTGACATGTGTTTCACAGTACTTAAAGAACTTGCGGAAATCTTCCGACCTAACACAGGTTTCAAACTGAATAACATAATCAATCAAATCTAAAATTAAAATATATACTATATATAAACAGAAAATAAAATAACTTTTGTCAAAAAACACCAGATCACCATGCTGTCAACATTTGAAATCAAGGCATTGTTGAATTAAAGAGCACCATGTTACTAAACTGGAAGGCGTACAATCTCGAATTACAATGTTCAGAAGTTGGCAATGCATACAGAGAGAAATTCAGAATTATATTCACACAATGTAAGTACAAAGTTGGGAGTTTGCAAATGCTTGCGTTACTTAGGGTGTTGCATGAATACCTCAATGAAACAACATTGGTGGAAGGTCTTGGCCTTTTGTTGCATCTGGGATTACTTTTCATTACAATTTGGACTTTGCGGAAATGAAGAAAACTTGCTTCTGCTCAATTTTAAATACGCACCTACCTAACCCACAATCACATTTTTGCTTAAATAACTAGTTTGGGTAATTTTCTTGCATTTTTTCTTAAATATCTCATGGCTTAATAATATAGCTACAATATTATAACTTGATATCTTTAGAATTTGGGAAAGGATTTACTGCAACAAGTTATGTCATTTTAAACATATCCTTAAACAACTTATTTGGCACATTGTTCAACGGCGGTCAGCATTTTATGGTATTGTGATTTTGTGGGTTCGTAAAATTAAAAGTCAAGTTTGCAAAAATTCAAAATGCTCTTTATTTCCGTAGAAAGGCAGTGTTTGTACACCCCTTTGCAGCAAGCTGATGTAACATAAACCAACACAATCTTTCGTCACTTCTGCACACGTAAATAAACAAAAGAGTTCATTTTCAAATCACAGTTCTCACTTTCAATTACGACTATTAAGTGCAGAGGTTCTACCCAATCAGTGCAGGACACGTAGGTCCAAAGACCCTGGCATCCTTCAACCCGGGAGCGGATACTCCGAGACTCTTTCTATAGGGCAATACCTGATTTGTTAAAAAAACCACGCCCCCGATGACAACAATGTCAAGACTGGATGGAAGTGGATACGCCACTTATGCGCGTCAACCCCGCAGGGAAGACTACCGATAACCTCGGTGGGGCCGAATGGTGATCTAGCACACCTACTAGCTCTGCAAGCTAGTACCCGGGAATTTTTAGGCAACCCTCTAACCCCTCCAGGCGGCCATAGCCAATTCCCCGTGGATGTCGTGAACACACTGCCCCCTCGGGTCCAACCTAATCCGAAGAACTCCCCGACGGGAGGGGCTCGGCAATTCAGCCCGAGGTTCCTCTAGTAGCGTTAGAGGACCTACCAGTGCTAAGGGTCCACAGCGCCCGCACCACGGCAGCTGAAAGGGTAGCATCCCCTCCCCTACAGGAAGTCCAATTACGACTGTCCGATAAACTAGCCAAGTCTTCTTTTTTATAACTCTACTCATTGTTCTAGAAATTATTCGAATGTTCTGTAACAAACAAGACGGCAGTAGAAAGACGAACCTTCCTTCTATCTTCATCTGTTTCGGCAAGGCTTTTATCTCCGCGCTACACTAACTGTCCCATTGTGCGCACCGGCCACACCAGTCCCAACAATGCGATCGGCGACAATATTTTGCGTTATTTTACTACATAGTACAAAATATAGGAGTAATAGAACTCTGAGTTTCGTATTTAAGAATTATGGAATAGCTAGCAATTAAAACATGAGAATTTCAGAGATGAAAACAAAAGCGATGGTCTTCCAAGGGGCAAACCACTTAAGTAGTAATAAGTAGTACAATTATAGAATGGTTAAATAACTTCAACTATTTGGAATTAAACGCATCATTCTACCAAAAGAATGATATTAACATAAAAAATATATTATGTAAGATATGTGGGACAATAAGAAGAAAATTGTAAGTAAAACATTAAAAATAAATAATTTAAATTCTATAAAGCTATGGAAGTTCCTATGTTAACTTAAGCATAGGAGAATTAGTCACTTAGAAGAACAGTTAGCAGAAAGAACCAGTCGAAATGAAATTCTTACGTAATGCAGCGGGTTATGAAGATTTAGATATTACAACAGAAATATATATTCAAATTAAACGACAGAATAAATCGAATAACAAACAAAATTTTAGAACACATAGAAAGTAAGCCACAAAATAGAGTACCACAGGTAATTACTTCAATACCAACCTAAAGGTAGAAGAAGAACTGGACGTCAAAGGCCCAAATCCGTAAAATAGTAGTAGAAGTAGTAGTAGTAGTAGTAGTAGTAGTAGTAGTAGTAGTAGTAGTAGTAGTAGTAGTAGTAGTTGTAGTATTAGTAGTAGTAGTAGTAGTAGTATAAAAAGAAGAAGAAGCTTATCAGCAGGACGAGTATTCTAATAATTTACTTTTCCGCTTTATGGATTTACTGGAAGTGGAATTATCTCAGACACTAAGTGCGGAATAGAAATAAGCTCTCATAGTAAATTTTCTTATTCTTACCATTGTTTTACAACATATATTATAGTAAATGAGGAAACTTTTCTCCTCTGATATTGGTCCCACTAAAGGCACACAGCTTCAGGAATTGCTCTCAAGGGGAATGTTACACAAGAAATAAATTTGCATTTGCGGATACATGCAGCACCCGCAGAAGATATTTCATCTTCAAGCTCAATAAAACTGAAGTGCACTGAAGACCGTTCTCAATGGAGGGTGTAAATGATGGTCAAATGATTAATACACAAGGGTTGCAGAGATAGAAATGCTGGATAAATCACGTCCGTTTTTTAAAGCAATAGTAATATTGTTTCGTTATAACCCTTAGCCCCCGTACGTCAGAGGACAAAGCACATATTGACTCGCTACCTACCCTAATGCGAAATTTTTGGACGCGTTATGAAAACGCTAAAGGGAATTCCATTTTCAACGTAAAAGCCATATAGGTTCGATATTGGTTTCACTCCCAGCTATGGGATATCTGATACTGAATCTGTCACCTGTTTCACAGCAGAGGCGTGCTACTAACCCCTTGACCGATAAATTGACTGCAAATATAGAGTGTGCTAATATTCTACTGGCTTGTTTATTAACACAGATGAAACATAATATGGCAATTTAGCGGAAATTTGTGTCACTTTATCCAATGCCACTTATTTTACGTTATGGCAACGAGAGTTCAAAATTATCAACTAACACTTTACATTCGATTGATAAACATGGCCGGAAACGAGTTTCATGCAAGTACTAGCCAATGTGATTGGATGTTCGGGTATTTATCTTCCGTTTGGATGTTCTGTATAGAAGATCAAAGTTACAACAAACGAAACAAGAAAACTATCTGCTTACGAAGGTAACTGAGGTATTTGTCCAATATCGTAAGGATGCTCGTGCGCTCAATTAAAAAAGACTTGCAAAATCCAAAGTGCAAAGTTCATTAAAACTCAATGGTATCACAAGAACAGGAAGGCGAACAAATTGTTAAGATCTTCTATTAGGAAGTTTCTTAAGTAGCAACGTAAATAGAGCTACATGTCCAAATGATTCAGATATGGGTTAGTAAGTTTATTTCCAATTTCTTCTTACAATATCTAGCATATTCAACTTAATACATATCCAATTTAATACAATATCTTACATACTGCTTATTTTGGAGTTGCATATTCCCATGCCCCATTATAATTAACCCAGGTTGTGTATATAATGGAGCATTTTGAAACTTGGTATCTGTATCTTTGTTTCCTTTTATATCTTATACTAATTTCCCCAGTTGTTCTCATTAGTCTTCCCTGTTTTCCAAAGTAATTTTTGTCTTACCTTGCCAATAAATTTTCCCAGTTTCGTTATGTTTCCTTCTCATCTCAGATTCAAAATTCTTTTGCCGTTTTTTTAATTTGATATGTTATCCCACTTATGCAAAGGAAATTCGTCTCTCCAACATTTTGTTTTTTGACAATCAAAAATATAATGCCAAGTACTATCTTCTTTTTCGCACATTGGACATCTTCCCTATACCCCTTAAGTATATTACTCCTGTTCTAAACCATACCAACCCTTCTCTTCCTATTTCATCACAGATGTCAATATACTTTTCCTTGCCCCAATCATTTTTCAGGGCTTTATATGATTTGAGAGATTTTTTGTTGCTAAGATTAGCTGATAGTGCTTGTTCTTCAATATCTTCAATCCTTTTTTTTTTTACTTCTTTCCAGAATTCAGATGTAGATATAAAGCTATGGCACTTGTCGAGACATGAATACGATATGTAAGTGCGATTAAGCAATAATAAGAAAAGAAGGCTTATAAGGAGAAATTATCTCTCCTCACCTCTCTTTCTATTACTTCATTCTGGGTTGTTGAATAATGCTAGTCTTATCATTTCCAATGAAAATGATCTGAAATGTTAATATTTAAAGTAAAAGTGTACAAGAATAAGTGAAAGCATACCAGGAATACATATCTTATAACGCATAATAATACTATACTGAAGCTACTGTAACTATATATGTTGTAAACACCGTCCAAAAGACAAGTTAAATTGACCATTGGGCATGACAGTCTCGATATGTCTTAACTATATATGAATTAAGTAACATAAGATCCTTGTCATTACCGACTGGATAATTTTGTGGCTCAAGAAGAATCCAAGTTCCCGAAAGTATTGTCGCGAACTCGTTATCTATGATAGCGCGGCTTTTGTACACAAAGAGCTGGCAGATAAAGATAGAACGCATATGATGGTCTGCCGAAAAAAACTGAGATAAATGGAAATTTCTGGTGACATCTTGAATGATAGAGATTATTCGGTTTCTTAATTGTTCGGGAACACTCTGGAATTAACAGATGAGGTATTTAATAAGGCAACGACTCGCCAAGAGTCAGTCGTGAACAGTCGTAAGCAGTAAACAGCTGTAGAGTGTTGTAACGAGAGCTGATGTAATCAGAACGCTGAAATGAAATGTGTAGTGTTTAACGCCCGCTTTTACTACATACGGCACCGCAGGCGATGACACTGATGACACATGAGATAAAGATGGAGCACCGGTGAAATGAGATGGCGGGGGAAACCGGAGATCCCGGAGAAAACCCGCCCCAGCACCCTGTTGTCCACCACAAATCTCACTTTGCGGTCGCCTGGGATCGAACCCGTGCCGCCTTGGTGAGAGCCAAGCGGAATCAGAACGCTGTTTGTTATTGTCATCGACCTTGGTAGACTGTGCGTATGTACATTTTATATTGAGGAATTAATCCTGAAAGAATTAATCCTTTTAAATACATTACTCCGGTATATGGGTGACTTTAATTAATTAGAGCCAATTGAAAAATTCAATGCCACGGCCAGGATTTGAACCACGGGTCTTCTGGTTTCCGTCCAGTCGCTCTAACCCTTTGAGCTACCATGGCCAACGTGCCGTCCTGACATTAAATTCTCCAATTGACTCATTATATTTTCCCGGTACACCACATAGAGTTCTCATATTCGAGATAAACATATGTGGCGACTTACTATTGCAAGTATCTAATCTTTATCGTTGAATATTTTAATGTAAATTTTATATTGAGGAATTAATCCTTAAATAAATAATCCTTTTAAATACATTACCCCAGTATATGGGTAATTTTAATTAGAGTCAACTGAAAAATTAAATGCCACGGCCGGGATTTGAACCATGGATGTGTGTATGTGTTGTAATGCTGTTACATGAGAACTTATCAGAGTGCATTTCTACGGTAATTAAGAACATTTGGAATATCTGCAACTCGGATTATAATTCCACGAACCCACAAAGTCACAGCATTAATGTGCTTAAATTTAATGTTACGTTGTTTTATAAGCATATTGTTATGTTTTATAAAGCTTTTAAAATCCCAAACTCTTTAAGATTTGAAGCTTTTGTCTTTGGGTTCTGCATTTAATGTGGAATAGAGGTGTCATCGAATAAGAGTGTGTTTTAATATATAATTTAAACACATTTAATCAAGGTACCTAATGCTATTCAAAAGTGCCTTACGTGTATATCCAACTATGCAATATTTTAAATACGAATGTGGTATTAATAATGGCCAAACTTATATTAATGTATCCCGATACTAGAGAAAAGGACAGCGTGTTTCACGTATTTTGTGTTAAGTTCTAAACTTTTTTTTATGTAACGCTGTTAATAATAACTCTCAGTTCTGTCCATTTTATAGTGAAATATGATAAAATATCCCACTTCTTATCATAGATTTCGTACTTCTACAATAATAGTAGACAGGTATGTACGTTGACCTAACCGAGAAACGTGATTGGTCATTAAACTTCTCACGGTAGTCTTTAATTTTGGGTACTAAATGCATATAAGTTAAATAACACCTCTGAATTTCCACTTCCGCTTAAACAAGTGTATCTGATGAAGCTAATTGCTAAAAATATTATGTTATTCAAAATTTACAACTTACGTGTTTTCTCTTTCCATAGTTACCAGCTAAACAAACTGAAAATTTGCTTCGCATCCACCCAGCCCAGAGGAAGTAAACAGACATGTAAAAATAATTGTAAGGTATGCTTGCATAACTGAAATGAAACTGTAGCTTTAATATTGTAATTTGGTACTACAAACAGATCTCTTAAAAATTAATTAAACGTTAATTACACCTAACATAAATTTGGCCAAAGTGGCATCTATTTCGCTCACGATTCTTCTTTCTAATTGTGTAGTACATTCTTAGTATGTTTTCAACATGATCTTCTTGTAAATGTGTTGAGGAATGTTACGTGTGGATATCGGGCATTGTGTCGAAATCTGAAACATACCAGGAAGAGTTGTCACGGCTGCTATTGTTGTATGTCATCGTTCTATCCTTTTGAAGCCAAACAAACGGTATCCCTGTATTTTTATTGAAGCATCATATCAGAAAATGTTTGATTTTTAATTTAATACGCAGCTAAAATATTGGTACATGCAACAAAACATGTAAGACCACTTTGAAGTAATTGTACAGTATACAGTGGCATTCTCAAAACTGGACTGCAAGGATATATTGAACGAAACATTCCCACTGAGACCACAAAGAACTTTGAAATATCTGCTAGAAAGGAAAAAAACACTATCACATAAAACATTTCATCATCTATATTCTTTTCTTGAAGGACAAGACTTGAGCGATAAACTTAAAATAGATATAAAAAATTATTTATGTGCAATGTGCAATGGTGGTACATTTCTATTTGAAGAGTGAAGAAATAAAAGAACGAGGTAAATAAATTTGCACAAAAATGGGATAAATAATCATTAGATACAGATTTTATATTTTTAATGTAAAAGGGGTTGAATTATGTGAAGAATAGGCGCTTTGAGGGAGGTATGAAATAAGAAATACGGAAGAAAAATACCACAAAACTATTGCTATAGAATATATAAAATAAGAAAGCTTATAAGGTAAGAATGGGTGAATCAGATCAATATTTTGAAAATATTTCACAAAGATCCTATTTGTAACTTAAATATGAAAGCTTTCGCCTTATTTTAAAGTCTGGACATTATAATTATGCTAAATGCTAAGTTTTTATGAAGAATTATTTGCCCACTTTCTTTATCATTTTATTTCCGAGCGGAAACTAATCTTAATCGCCCGCAAATGGAGGATGAGTAGGATTGGTATATACAATAGGAATGGAATGTAAAACATGGAACATTCAATTTCGGTGGATAATGTAATCATCAGAACAAAATAACACATTTATAAGCTTGCATATTCATATCTTTATACAAGGCCCAAATGACCTTGCTGTCGACAGGCCCTAAAACACCATACACTCACTCACCCTCTCACTCACTCACTCACTCACTCACTCACTCACTCACTCACTCACTCACTCACTCACTCACTCACTCACTCACTCACTCACTCACTCACTCACTCATATTTATACATCTCGCACACGTTTTCACATATGATGTGCTTCTTTCCTACAGCGCCCATACAAATTTCGTGGATTCATTTCCCCATTTTTCTGGCCTCATTTGAGCATCATTCCACCCATTTCATTCATCTTCCGATATGACAAAGTTGGAACACATGAATAAAAAAAAATCCCCTCAGTTTAATCCGCTTCACCCACTGTAGCGGTTGTATCGGTATTTATCTTTGCCCCTTGCAGCACTGAATATATAACCATCCTTACAACAAGGAGGATTGTGGAATTTATCTGAAACGAACTTAAAAATTAACAAAATGCCAGAAATAGAGCAATTTCGTACCTTCTTTCCGGAAAAGAAGCCCAATTTTTCACTTAAAAAACACCTTTGTATTAGACACTTAACTGACCCTCGTAGTTAATTCTTCGCCCACAAATGCCGTTCCAACACAATAGACTAAGTCCCCTAGGAGCATATTTTGAAAAGCTAATCCGAGTAGCCCGCCACACCAATCACCCCAACTTACCTTATTATAAAATCCGGATGTCTACAACATTCTACAATTATGCTAACCAATTGTTCTACTTAAAACAGAAAGAGCAAAATCATACACAATAATTTTTTGAATTACAATTTATAAACATTCTGTTTGAGACTTATTTTAAGGTTGTTAATGCAATATTCTCTTTTTTTATTTGTTCTACTTATACCCCGAATTTAACTGCAATTGTCATGTCGACAGCCGTTCTCCTTTGGAACATATCGAAGGTGTTACCTCGTATTCGCTGTTTTTCCTTTTCCTTGTTCCATTTATACCCCGCCTTTAACTCCAATCGGCGGCCATTCTCCTTCGGAACATCTCGAAGTGTTAACTCGTTTTAGTTGGGTTCTTAATCATTAGATCACGCACACATTCGCACTCTCATTCATACTTCCATACTTCCAGACTCTGGGGAAGATGAGGAATTATCTTGGACGGAGAAAAATCCCCACCCCAACCGCCAGGAATCGAAACCGGGACCCCAAGCACGGCAGGCAGGTGCTCTAACAACTGAGCGACGGGGCCAGCCTCGCTTGGTTGTAATCATTAGATCACGCACACATTCGCACTCTCATTTATATTTCCATACTCTGGGGAAGATGGAGTATTATCTTGGTCGGATAAAAATCCACATCTCCAGCTGAGAATCGAACCCGGGACCCCTCGCACGGCAGGCAGGTGCTCTACCGACTGAGCAACGGGGCCAGCCTCACTTGGTTTTAATCATTAGATCACGCACACATTCGCACTTTCATTTATTTTTCCATACTTTGGGGAAGATGGGGAACTATCTTGGTTGGAGAGGAATCCACACCTCCAGCTGGGAATCGAACACGAAAGCCCTCGCACGGCAGGCAGGTGCTCTACCGACTGAGCAGTGTTACATTCATATTATATAATAATGTGGCATATTGATGGGATATAAACAAAAGTCATAAATCCTCCCTGAGGTGTGTGTAAAATTTTGCTCATGTTCGAAATATGTGTGTAGTGTTTAACGCCCGCTTTTACTACATACGGCACCGCAGACGGTGACACTGGTGATACATGAGATGAAGATGGAGCACCGGTGGAATGAGATGGCGGGGGAAACCGGAAGTCCCGGAGAAAACCCGCCCCAGCGCCATGTTGTCCATCACAAGTCTCACTTTGCGGTCGCCTGGGATCGATCTCGGGCCGCCTTGATGAGAGCCAAGCGGTCTAACCACTGAGCCACGGCGCGGCCCCCTCATGTTCGAGGATATATTTTCACAAAATACTGGCATCAATTTAGAAACTGAAGGGTCAGAATGAAAAATTCAATGAGAATTTTATCTTTTCCACGGATCTTTGGCTTACCGTATCTCTACTTTAATACATTCAGCTACCTAGCCGGTACCTTATTAAATTCCCCAAATAACTCTCATTTAGTTCGGTAATGCAGAAGAAATTTCAATTAGAGCTTGAAGCTGCAGAAAAAGTAAACAAAAACTTACCAACCTTTTTGTTAGTGCCTTAAAGCCCCGGCTTCATACTTAATAACTATTTGGTTATGAGAGGACGTAAGCCTTCAAGATCGGAGTCAGTATACATTATCCGTAATCCAAACCAACAGTGAACATCACTCTCTAAATAAATGTAGCGGTATAGTTCAGTATTGAGACACAGTCACTTTCTAGAGCACACTTCCCGTCACTGAAAATGTCCACCGCTGATGGTGATGAAACGTCAAGAACATCCGTCTCTAGCACACCATGACATAACAGCCGGAAATAGTTCATTTATACTCTTAGGCCAACCATAATTAGTTATTTCGTACGTAGATCTGTATGCAGGCTCAAGTTGGAATGGTCGATTCAGATTATATATTTCCAGCTGTACCTCCAGAGCATATATGGAGGAGCAATTAATTATCACTACTGTAGATTTAGCCTCTAAAACAGGGCATGACAATGGTAACAGAACTGTTGTCCTAGAGTAAAGCATTATTGCATCGTTGACATGACAAACTTGTTTACTTGAAGCAAACGAAGAGAGAGGCTAAATTCATTGTCTGTCCATTTCCTAACTTGCCACAAAATATGCTGCGAATCAACTATTTTGTAAATTCCTTTATTATTACACAAATAAAAATATTTAGTAAATATTCTCCACTTAACGTAAGAAGCCGATGACAATTCTTCTATTATGTTTTGGCGAAATTAATTTCGTGGACATTTGCCAACATCTTCAGTCAAACACAATTCGTTGTCAAACACACTTCGTTGGCATCGATACCTATGTATTTACGTATTACCAACATCTGAAGAGGAAACACACCTAAAACAGAATCAATTGCCGGTATGTCAAAATTCATTACGCGATTTTTATTTTTTAGAATAAATATTTTTCCTAAACAATTACATCTATGGGAACATTTAATTGTTTTAATAATTTAATTCCGGGATTTATTTCATGGTCAAATGGCCAAAAATGATCTGCCACGGCCGATTTATCAATTTCTTTATATCTAATGTTACGAAAATGTACTTTCTTTCTGGTTTACAAACTACATTTCATCTTTCCAATATAAAACTGATCACAATCTAAGCAATTAAATTGATAAATACCAGATTTTTTATTATTACGAATTTTATCTTTTTTAGAAAATTGTAATAAATTTTTAATACTATATTTATTTTGAGGAACTAAAGTTACTACAACTTCTTTAAAAAAATTCGAAAATGTTTATTCAGCCAAGGATGGTAAGTAAATTTTTTTAAATTTATAATCATCCTTTATTTTGTAAGAGTAGAAATATCATTAATACTTTTTTGATATTTAAATTTTTCAATCTTCTTTTGTATAAAATCTTTATTAAAACCATTAATTAAAGCAGTATTAATAATATGTTTATATTCTTTATTAAATTCTTCTTTATTCAGGGGTATATTTATTAATCTACAAATCAAACTATTAAAAACAGCAAATTTATGTGGAAAAAGGTTAAAACTTTTATTTTTATGTAATTATCAACATTGGTAGATTTTCTATAAATACCAAAATTTAGTTTGTTATTATTTCTTATCATTTTCAAATCCAGAGAAGGAATAAATCCATTAATTTCAGTTTCTAATGCGAATTTATAGCTTCATCTTTTAAATTTAGTAATTTTAAGGCATCATTAATTTGTTTTTTCAGGAACAATAGCAAAAATATCATCAACATATCTATACCATGTTTTAAATATTAAAGGAAAAGCTTTAGTGACTTATTTTCATTTGTGTAGTGTTTGTTACTCCACTGAAAATAGCTTCACTTTCTGTGTAATTAGTTCCTTTATTATATTTATTTCTTTTCTTCTTTCCTTTCTTTCTTAACATCAACGTGCTTAATCAAGTTTCATATTAGACGATAAATTAATTAAATGGGTGAAACCATGCTTAGAGTCCATGAGTTTAGAGTTAGCACAATATATGCAAGTGAACATTTCAAAAATATGGTTTTATATGAGACAACTAACGGAGATTAGAACTCAAAATTTAGAGGTAGACACGCTGCGAAAATGGGCACTGTATTTTGTTGTTAATATTACAAAAGTGTTGTTTGTGAACAGATCAGCAGGCTTCTCTTGTTTCCTTTTCTTCTTCGTGGAAGTAGATGCCTGAAAAATGATTCAGTACTTCCAGACTCCAATTGTTATTTGTTTCAAAATGTTATTGCACTGATTTTGAAGAAGATGCATGTCAATATTCTCTATATCAGTTCCCTTTTAGAAACATGGAAATTATTTAGCGACCTTAACAAAAGCTGGAACTGTTTGTTTTAGCAAGTTGCCACGTTACACATATGAAAATAAATTTCACAATACTATATTTTATGTGTCTAAGTTGTACATATGTGATGACAAAAATGGACACTAAATCAATAATTTATTGACTTTCACAGATGACGTATTGTTTATACAAGCTGATTTATGTTTAAAATTAATGATGTTTTTGATACGTATTATTATTATTATTATTATTATTATTATTATTATTATTATTATTATTATTATTATTATTATTATTATTATTATTATTATTATTATTATTATTATTATTATTATTATTATTATTATTATTATTATTATTATTATTATTATTATTATTATTATTATTATTATTATTATTATTATTATTATTATTATTATTATTATTATTATTATTATTATTATTATTGTTGTTATTATTATTATCATTATCATCATCATCATCATCATCATCATTATTATTATTATTATTATTATTATTATTATTATTATTATTATTATTATTATTATTATTATTTTTATTATTATTATTATTATTATTATTATTATTATTATTATTATTATTATTATTATTATTATTATTATTATTATTATTATTATTATTATTATTATTATTATTATTATTATTATTATTATTATTATTATTATTATTATTATTATTATTATTATTATTATTATTATTATTATTATTATTATTATTATTATTATTATTATATCTGCTTTAAATTTTGCCTTTTAGATGACTTTTTGTTGCTTTAATTTACGTCCTCCAATGTTGTCTTATCGTAAGATGAATGGGTGATGCTCAAATGATCCCGGGGTCCATGGAGCTTAGAGTTACCCGACATTTGCCTATCAGGATAAGGGAAAACCCCCAAAAACCTTATCCAGGTAACCCACCCTGACCGAGATTCGAACTCGGGACCTCTTAAACGTGAGGCAGACATGCTACCACCACGCTACCGCGGCGGGCTATTTTAGATGAATGTGAGCTTATTTATATGCTGCACTATAACATCTAACTGAACTAGCATTAATTTAGAATTGGGTATCAATTAAAGATGTTCAAAATTTAATGTAATTATGAATATAAAAATTACATGTTTTGTTCCGAGAGGCTTAGCCTAAGGCATTGAAAAAAGCACCCAAAAAAGTCTAATGACATTCATTACCGGTCGATATATTATAACGTTCATGTATTTTTGTAGCATATTAGCCATTTTTATGCACCTTCACTACAGCGATTAGCGTTGTCGTAATTTTCTTTTGGTTTTCACTTTGTGTTGGTATCATTTTACAATACATCCGTTTGTACCATAAACTAAAGTGATTGCTTACGGTTTTGAGCTCAAACAACATAGTGTTGCAACATTTCTGAGCTTTTTAAACAAGCTTCCGATCGAGTGTGGCACCCCCACCTGCTGTATCAGTTACAGAATACTGGGATACCGAATTAACCTTATCTTGCGGTTGACAGCCTTTTCTACATCTTACTTTTGACGTCCGGATTGTTTCTACTCTGTCGTGTATGCGAACAAATCTTTCTGGAGTGTAGCAACTTCCCATATTAGCTGTCTGTCGATCTTCGGCAGGCTTGATACACTATTGTCCTGCAAAGAGATTAAACCTACAGCCCTGACCACAACAAGATAACCAAATGCACCACTCAGAGCGCCGAAGAAGTGTGTGGCTTTTTTAGTAAAATCAATGGTCAGCAATAGTCCACTTAGTCATTGAGCTGGATTAGTGAAGAATGGTAAACTGTGTTCTAAACAAACCGAAGGAAAGTTCAGAAACACAAAAAACGTGCCCACCACATTCTCTCATTTCCATTGCAGCCATTTCATTGGCTAATAACTTATTCAGCATATACTCAAGATAGCTATTTCTCTTATTACCGCACCTCAGTGCTTAAAATGGAAACTAACTTCCGCCACCACTTTCTTCACTGAAGTAGAACGGAAGCGTCGGCAGACCTTCTCTTCCAGTTTCGATTTGGAACACCTTCCTTTTCAATTGAATGCAGCGTCTTGAGAGGGAGTGTGCCACATTGATTTTCCAGAGGAACAGAAAGTAATCTCCACCTACACTTGTAGTTTTCGCTGTCAACTCCCTTCGTCTCTAGCGCTGCTACAAGACTTGACTCGTGATTAATGTCACCCTTAGAAAAGCAATGGCGGTACTGGCCAAACAAAGACTATTTTCAGGAATTGTACTTCCTGAATAAAAAGACACTTTGCGTAAATGTCTACAGAATGGAAACACTTTGAAGCTGTGACTTTCTCTTTATATTTGTGACCACAAAAACATCATGTATGTACGAGGGCTATTCAATAAATAATGATCATAATTTTTACGGTCATAATTTTTCGCATTAAAATTCAAACTTATTATATTCTGTCAGCTTAATATGAAACAACCCCGCCCGGAATAGTTTCATTGTTGGTACTCCTGGCTCCCGCCTGTGAGATCCAGGCAAGTTCAGACATGTTCAGTATCGCCTCCCGCTGCAACGGAGGTAACATGCAGTTAAAGTAGATGTTACAGGAAGATCCGGAGTTTCTTTCAAACGTAATCACTGCTGATGAAACTTGGCTATATCATTTTGATCCTGAGAGCAAACAGCAAAGCTCAATGTTGAAATCTCCTTCATCAACAACCCCCAAAATAGCAAACGTGGTTGCTTCTGCTGGGAAATTTATGGTCATCTCATTCTTAGTCATGGAATGGTTTATTAGCATGTTGTACCTACACACATCAGTAACTGAACAATACTACAGGGAAGTCATGAGAACATTGTTAGTCCATATCAGGCGCAAAAGACCACATTTCCATGAAATAGGCTGGATGCTGCACCACGATAATACGTGGTCGCATATTGCCAATGCTGTTGCTGAATATCTTGCAAAAATCAACGTGAAGTGCATCCCTCACCCTCCCTAAAGTCTGGATTTAGCCCCATGTGACCTTTTGTATTCCCTAGCTTGAAGAAACGCCTTCGTGGGAGGCATTATCCATCATCAGAAGCAATGGTGAAGGCTGTGGAGGTGATTCTCTAAAAAAATTGTTTCCAGCATGATTTTTAAGACCGGCAGAAACGCTGGGACAAGTGCATCGCATTCAGAGGAGGCCATTTTGAGAAGGATCATCAAAGTTATAAGGATGAGTTAAGGTACGTTGTCATAAAATGATTGTGATCCTTCTTTATTGAACAGCACTCGTATATCAATCTCTCATGCAAGTAAAAGGCATGGAAGTAGTAATGACATCATTTTGCATTTGGTTTGGTTACTGAACTTCTTCAAAATGTACAATCTTCTCATACATTGTAAAGTTACATACTGCATTCAGGTCTTTGTCAACCACCCTTAAGGAAATGGATGATTAATGTATAAAGTGCATAGTTAAATGTAGTATCTCAGCAAGACAAAACACGACAGTCCATTTAGTTTTAAAACAGAGAAATTACACTCAAAATTTTTAACAATGTTTTGTCGTTTAAAAGTTATATCAAAACTGATATTGCTGTCCCAAAGCAGTATTGTGTTCAAAATTCTTTACTAAATTCCTACAAAGATTTAATAGCTGTCTTTAATTTGTGTAGTCTCTAGACATGCCTGCTGCTCTTCGAATAATTTTTTAGTATTGTGAATACGCTAAATTTTTAAAGCTATTACAAAATTAGTAAAGTGCATTACGTGATTTGTAAGAAAACCATTTTAATAGTTATGTATAATATTTTTTGTAAGATGTATGCAAGTTGGTTACGATGTAGGCAGGCCTATGGAAGTTTGATTTGAGAGTTACACTAGGTATCTATGAGAGATACAAGTGCCAATCTTGGTTGTAACGAATGTTTGAATTTACTGCACAGTTATGTAATTTTAAAGTAATTAGATAATAAATACTTGCATGTTAAGAAATGTCCACAGCCCTTAATTTTTCCAATACATCAAGTCAATGTTTTTCTCCCCAACAAGTGCAACAGTTAACACAAAAGAGGTTATAAAACAGAAAAAGCTGCATCATATCATCTATAGGTAACAGTTATGGATAACAATACCATTTAAACACAAAGATCACAAAGAAGTTAAGAGTACCAAATTTAAGGAACAGGCATTATTTTAAAATAGGCTTCAGGTTTGTTGCAAATGTGATCTTTTATTTTGTTTAGGTCTTCACTACTGACATGTTTGAAGAAACTGTATTACAAGGAGAAGTATTGGCTCTGCAATATGAACCACAAAATACACTTATTTTATTTATTTATGAGATCACACAATAACTGCTGGGAAGAATATAAAACAATCGAAATAAATTATATTTGATAAATTACATTAAAGATACATTAAATTTATCGATATAAAACAGATGAAAACAGAAATTGTGTTATCAATTCGTTCCAGTCTTTCTTGTTAATTTCAGAATAATTTGAGCAAAGCTACAGGGCATGGAGCATTTTAAAAGATTAATTGCTGAAGGAATAACTTCAAAACTGAATTTCAGCATGAACAGCATTTGTATTCTGGATTATTAATCTACATTGCGTAAGTGTAATATAAAATTCTAAATACATTTTAAGTGTCTCCCCTATGTATGTTAAAACTATGGAATGGATTTAGGATTTAGGATTTCATCACGGAAGAAATTCGGTACGTAGGCCACCATGCTGGGTCCATTGTTGCTATGCCCCCAAGTGGGGCACCCCCGGGAGGAAGAATGATTTGAAAGAGATAGAGGGGGCCGTCTCAAAGAGCCATGACAGTACAGAGGGCAAGGTCCCTACAGTTTACTTGGAGACTACCCCCGACAGGCCAGGACAATGGACACATTCCCCTACTGCGGGACGGCAACGAACCCAGCAGCGGAGCTCCAACTTCCCTGGCTGGCGGTCCCGAAATGATCCCAGCAGTGGAGCGGAGAACGGCAACCATCCTGCCGGAGAAGGAAGTTATTTTCCTCAGAGCATATAATCCTGACATGCACCGCCGAGACTCCCGACGACACTTCTACCCTGAAAGAGACAACCAGATGAGAGATGATGTAAAATGATTAATAATGGAGATGAAGTGGAGGGACAGGAACTTCGCGGGATGTAATAAACCTAGCCAGCATTCGCCTGGCAATCCGGGAAAACCCCTGGGAAAATCCATGTGTCAGGTAGGTCGGCCACGGTAATCGAACCCAGGCCTCCCGAATGCAGGACACAAACGAAACCGCCTGACCCATCCGCTCGGTAAAACAAACATTAAATTTTGGGAGATTTATACTAAATTTTAGTATAATTTCCTTTGATTATTTTCTTAAAAAACTGCTGCAACTGCTACACTCAGATTAGCTTCAGGTCTAGAGAATATTGCAAATTTAAAATTGTATTGGAACAGAACGTACTTCATTAGGTTGAACCAGGAGTTTTTACCCACCCCTCGCCCACCTCATCCTCGATGCCGCAACCACTTTCTTGTAGAGGAATTATTTATACATCCAATAGATTGCCGACAGCATTTCACCACTTTAATAACGCTACACCACTTTACGAGCAAACTTCTCCAACAATTTTCTCTATCTAATTGCTTCATAAGAAGCAGGACTCCTTGTATGAAATAAGTGCAAACAAATATTTAAGGACCCAAATTCCAACACAACTTTCCTAAACAGTTCACTCATCTCCGAAGTAGTTTAGGTAATGCTGCTTGCTGCTTGTTTCAATGAACATAATTTTGGAATACTTTTAGGTGAATTATGACGTCCAAATAGAAGTTCACACGAAGAATTTTCAATAAGTAATTAAAAGCAATTTAAGAAACAAATATTTATTAGTAAATGCGTCCGCAATTTCATCAAAGTTTCTTAAATATGCCGTTCTTTATTACTATAGATTTATTGAGCGGGATGGCTCAAGCGGTTTCGTCTGTGTCCCGCATTCGGGAGTCCCGGGTTCGATCACCGCGGCCGACCTACCTGTCTCATGTGTTTTATTGGGGGTTTCTCGAGGTCCCCAGGCGAATGCTGGGTAGATTAATTACAACCTCCGAATCTCTTGTCCCTCCATTTCATCTCCATTATCATTTCATAACATCTCTCACCTGGTGGTCTCTTTCAGGGTAGAAGTGTCGGTGGGTGTCTCGGCGGTGCATGGCGGAATGACATGCTCTGAGGAAAAGTGCTTCCTCCTCCGGTAGGTCGGTTTCCGATCTCCGCTCCTCTGCTGGGACCATTTCGGGACCGCCAGCCAGGGACCTTTGGGGCTCGGATCACCTGCCTCCTGGGACCATTAGGCTCGGCTGCTGGGCTCGCTGCTGTCCCACTGCTGGGGAGCGAGATCGTCGTCCTGGCCTGTCGGGGGAAGTCTCGATCCAAGTAAACTGTAGGGACCCTGCCCTCTGTACTGTCGTGGCTCCTTGGGTTGATCCCACTGTCTCCTTCACTCATTTTTTCTCCCCGGTGGTGCCCCCACCGGGGGCATAGGAACAATGGGTTCAGCATGGTGGCCTACGTACCAAAAGCCCCTCCGTAATAATATCCCTATAACTATCCCTACTATAGATTTCTTAGAGTATTTTAAAACAAAAATAAAATCCCACAGAAGATTTAACTAACTCTAACATAACTTACACAGTGCGTTCATATACTTCCAAACAACGCTGGGTGGTATAATCATTGCAATCAAAACTTTAATGCAATTAATAATATCATTCTACAGAGTGTTCAGTTCAGAAAACACCAGTAAAATTTAATGCTTATCTTTGAAAGGCACATCAACTTTTATAATGAGAGAAAGCCAGCGCTAGTTTGCATTTTAGTTGTATTGCTGCTTATTAAAACCACTGTCACTTCAAAACGTCAGAATTAAGACATTTTGTTGAAACTCCCATATTTCTGGTAAAGTTTAAATTCAGCGTCATTTGAATCATTCAAATAATTAAGAATAATTAAATTCGTGGTAGGATGGCAACAATATCCAATTTGACCAACTTCCCTATATTTTGGCCGCGCTATCGCTGAGTGGTTAGACCGTTTGTCTCTCACCTAGGCGGCCCGGGTTTTCTCCGAGTACTACAGTTTCCCCCGCTACCATTCCAGCAGCAGACCTTCAGACCAGCAGCAGAAGAGACGAGTCGTCCAGGTTTACCTGGGCGGAGAGTTTACTGCCCAGCACCTAGCCGCTTTGTGCAGCTTTATCTAGGCAGTGTAATAGAATTGTCGTGTATCTCAGGCGATTGTCTTGGGCAATGCGATATCTAGCCTTAAATGAGCGCTATTGCCCCGTGAGAGGTGTGCGCCCAGTGCTGGCTGTGCTCTTCCGCCTGCCTGGGAGGCATCCTAGCACAGTCCGCTTGACAAGCTAGAGGGAAAGGAACTAATGTTCAGGTATGGGACTTACCAAGCCCATTTCTGGGCTTGGGGGTGCGGAATCGGGGGAAAGTGGCCCTGTTTAGTTCTGGTTACCCAAAGCATCTTTGGGCAACCAGTAGCTTGGTCGACGGCGAAGAACCCTGTGATCGTAGCGGCCAAGGGTGTTCACCAGGTTATTAGGATGGGAGTCTAGCTTACTGTAGATGTTGCGGGATCTCTCTCGCACCAGGTCTACAATGTACGGGACTTCGGAGTAGATCTGAAGGATGTGGGACGGGAATCTATGTCCGGTATCATAGATCATTTCTAGCATTCCACCGCTTGCTCCATCATCATGTTTCCTATCACCTTATTTCTCTCGTACTTTCGCTTCTGGCGATGGGCTGACCACCCATCCCGGAATCTCTCTGATCATGAAACCTCTGACCCTCAGCCCGTTGACTACGGACCTCGATTTTGCGTGGTTAAGCAGGCCCTATGTTCCACTTAAGGAAATACAGGAATTCACTCATCCACTTATATTTTTTCATTTAAAAAACTACATTCACCTAAATGTTCAAAGGGCCCAAACTTTGGATCGACGCAATGCAGAAAGCTTTTAAGTGATTCATCAGGTTATTTGTGCGTTCAGTTTAGTTTACTTTGGTCACTAAGTTGTAACTATTTAAGATGAAATAGATTAAAAAATTTATTTTCTCTTCTCTGTTGAACTTTGTATACCTTTTAGTAATTTATTGCATAATTCGATTACATTAAATCCTTTAAGAATAGGTATCATTAGTTTCATTCCTTTAAAACAATAGAAGCTAACATTGATGGCTACTACGACAGAGAAGATAAATTTTCCTCTAAATTCTAACAGTAAGCATGGAAAAATATTACTTATAAACAGTTATTAGAAAATGGTAGAAATGGAATCTTATATTTTATGAAAATAAACATATATGAAGAAGTAGAAGGGCATAAATGAGGATAATAAAAATAAATGAATAAATAAATACTACTACTACTACTACTACTACTACTACTACTACTACTACTACTACTACTACTACTACTACTACTACTAATAATAATAATAATAATAATAATAATAATAATAATAATAATAATAATAATAATAATAATAATAATAATAATAATAATAATAATAATAATAATAATAATAATAATAATAATAATAATAATAATAATAATAATAATAATAATAATAATAATAATAATAATAATAATAATAATAATAATAATAATAGTAATAATAATAGTAATGATGATGATGATGATGATGATGATAAATTTATTTCAGCCTGTTTCATTCACCGAGAAAATGAAAAGATATCTTTCATTTACGATATTTGTTTAATACATACTATAAAGGTATATATTTCATTCAATGCATAGTTTAAACATTTCCCTTTCAGGTACCAATTTAGAAACGCTTCAGCCCGCCTCGGTAGCGTAGATGGTAGTGTTTCGGCCTCACGTTCAAGAGGTCCCGAGTTCGAATCTCGGACAGGGTGAGATACCTGGATGAGGTTCTTTCCGTGGTTTTCCCTTATCCTGAAAGACGAATATCGGGTAACTCTAAGCTCCATGGACCCTGGGCTCATTTGAGCATCATTTTTCCCATTCCATTCATCGTCCGATATGACTTAACTTTGGGGACGTAAATTAAAAATAAAAATGAAAGAAACTTCAGTATCTTTATCAATTTAATAAAAATGGGGATTAGAAAGTACAAAGCTGAACTCTTAGGCAGAAAATATTAATAGAGAGTATCTAAATAAAACCCGTTCTACAGAATATCTTAACCACATTTTAAAATACATATTAGGGCAAGATTGCATCTGTGAGAATAGCACCTAAGGAATTCTTTAGAACACAAATGGAATTGAAATTTAATTTTTCTTCCTTACTAGCCGTGTGTGAGCTAAGACTTGGATAGAGATATCCCCTAGCGGTTTACCAGAGAAAGTGAGAACTTGGAGAATTTAATGTCATGACGGCACGTTGGCCATGGTAGCTCAATGGTTGAGAGTGACAGAGACGGAAATCGGGAGACACGTGGTTCAAATTCAAATTGAATTTTTCAGTCTGACTCTATACACAAATGCACGACAATGCAACCCAATGAGAAACAATTGCCACTCAAATCCCTGATGTTGCCACCTCTTTGTCGGCTGATATTGGTCACCTGCCGAAGAGGTGGTTCCCAGAGAAGCAGATTTCCGTAACAGGATTAGCTTCCCCAATTACTACTGTAACTATAATGAGCGACTTATTTCCCTGATACAAGTCTAAAATTCTCACTATGGTGCGTGCTCTGCGATTAAATTTCTCATCTGCTGTTTCCTAGCTGTCAAAAATATAAACAGCTCGTAAATAATTTAGTAATACGGTATTTTATTCGCCGTAGAACTGGAAAAGACTTCTCTAGACTGTTCTTTTTTCCATGATCCCAATTAGACCGTAACATTTCCCGGTTGGTCGGAAATGGATGACGCTATAAGCTCGTTGCTCTCCACTTGAATGACTGCATCGATCGATCGGGGGATCACTAGCAACATGGTGGTCAAGAAATCTATATACGTACATGATATCGATTTGGTATTGAAAATAAAAATGTTAATGTGTTTTAAAGTTCCTCGTAACTAATTCAGGACTTATAAATAACCTTGAACAAGAAGTAATGCAATGACTATAAAAAGTTTTTCTTATTTTTATTTTATTTGGCTAATTGTTCAATAAGTCAACATTGAAGAGAAGCTATTACATTTGATAAGATCAAGTTATAGCTTTAGTGATTACGGATACGGTTACACCTAGGCACGCAGTCATCAGAGTGCCTACACTAATGGATACCAAGGTATTTGAACAGCACTTAAATTATTAGGTAAATGTTTGTGCTTAGCATATTTGTGGAAATATTGTAGAAAATTTTGCAAACAAATTCTGTATTCGCAACTGCTGAATGACGTGACGAATATATGAAAGCAATTTTACTTTTCCTAACATTCAGTGTGTGTTTACTGACGTGCTTGTACATATTGATGTCCATTATTGATGTGATTATTGATATTGATGTCTTGACCTCTTAAAGTGTTAAGTAGCTTTCTGCGGTAGCTATGTGGTCAACTTTTGAAATAATTCTTTCAAAACTATATATAATTTGCCCGATGCTCCCTCTGGGCTTGGTGAAAAGAGGAAAATGAAATGAAATGTGTAGTGTTTAACGCGCGCTTTTACTACATACCGCACCGCAGGCGATGATACTGATGATATATGAGATAAACATGGAGCACCGTTGAAATGATATGGCGTGTGAAACCGGAGATCCCGGAGAAAACCCGCCCAGCGCCGTGTCATCCACCACAAATCTCACTTTGCGGTCGCCTGGGATCGAACCCGGGCCGCCTTGGTGAGAGCCAAGCGGTCTAACCACTGAGCCAGGGCGCGACCATTGAAAAGAGGAATTTCACTTATACGAAGGATGATAAAAAACAGCAGTAAGAATTTTCTATTGGTATTTCTTGTGGACTCCTTATTTATTCCTCAACATCATTTTTTGTTCAAATAACTCCCCTCAGATTATAATAAATAATTGAAGGCGCTTTTTAAATTCTTTGAAGCACTTTTGGAATTCACTTTTCATTGTTAATGTCATTTCCTTCATTGATTCTGTTTTTATCTCACCAAAAGCGGCAAAACGGCGTGTTTTCATAAACCTCTTGAGACTTGGGAATAGAAAGAAGTCGCAGGATTCGTGTTCGGCGAATACTGTGGCAAAATAATCGTTATGCTTTTTTTTACCCAAAAATTGAATTGAGGTGTGAGCGGAAGCAGTTTCGTATGCAATTTCTACGAGTGTTTTCCCCACAATTCGGCTCAACCTCTCTGATAATGACTTTGAATTTTCTAGAAATTACAAAAGATTATAAAACTGTCTAAAATGTATAAGGAGAGAACAAGATGGGCAAATGGATGAACTATAAATTGTATAGAAATATAAAGTTAGAAATAAAGGAATTAACTGAAAGCTTTGTAAGAAGTAAAAATAGGAAAGCCTGCGGAATTGATAACATTAATGTAGAGTTGTTTAAATATACCCCTAGAAAATTACATAAAAGTTTATTTTACTGTATAATAAGTGCTAGGAGAAGAATGAGATATCCCAGGAATGGAAGATAGACAAAGTGGTATCAATATTTTAAAAACAGTGTAGGGAAAAAGCCTGAAAACTGCAGAGGGATTAGTTCGCCATGTGCTGCCTACAAAATAGGCTAAAATAATTAGTGGTACTATTGACAATGTTTTTACCCTGAAACAAATTATAGGAAAAGAGGCGAAAAAAGTTAGAGACTTACCTACCATTTATCGACTATTTTAAAGCGTTTGGCAATGTATAACGAACGATACTGTGGAATATTTTTAAAAAGTACAGACATACCACTACAACTAATTAAAGTTATAGGAGAATATATACTCATTTACTGTATAATGACCTCCCATTATATCTTATGAACAACTTAGATGCTAAAATCACACTCTTTGCAGATGATACAAGTATTTTCTTTGCAGGAAAGGATGATGATAGCCTTCAGCAAACTATAACACCAGCTATAATAGCACTAAATTTTCAGCATAAGGCTTGTAGGAAAATGGAAAGCCCTTGCATCAGAATTGGCTCCAGTTTGATAAATTTTGAACAGCAAACTAAATTCTTAGGACTATGGGTAGACAAAAATTTAAGTTGGGACAAACGTATAGAAACGTTAGCAGAGAACCTGAGCCGTGTTTGTTTTGTTTTACATCAGCTGAAGCCTCGAGTAGAATTTACTGCACTCAGAACCTTTTACTTTGCTTACTTTCATTCACTTCTATCATATGGACTACCATTGTGGGGGAATACTACAAATACTAAGATGATATTTGAGCTACAAAAGAAATCATCACAAATTATGGTTGGTATTCCAAAAATGGAAACCTGCAGAAATCATTTCAGAGATTTGAACATCTTGACCCTACCAAGTCTATATATGAAACAGTTATTGATTTAAATGAAGACTAATACGACAAACTACGTCACGAGTGCTAAAATGCACACCCATAACACACGTAATAAATACAAATTACACACCTATATTCATAAAACAAAACTATTTGAGACTTCTGTCAAATACATGGGTTTAAAGCTATACAACCGGTTGCCAAATAAATTAAAAAACGTACCCTCTATAAATAAGTTTAAGGCAGAGCTACACAATTTCTTTAAAAAAAATCAGTTTTACTCAGTAAATGAATACTTAGAATACAAATAAGTTAAAGCATAAACTAATCAGTTTGTTGTGCATAATTATACTAATGTATTCTATTTCTATTCTTGTTTCATGTGTCCGAGATTGGAAGCCTCATCAATGAAGACTTTTAACTGGCCAAAGCATTAAAATTAAGCGTATTTAAAGTGTAATTCTCTAAATTATCTGTAAACTTTAGATTGTAAATACCTCATAGATGAACTGTAAATATTGTTAAATACTCTATATTGACAATGCCTATACTTCTGTATGAATTCATGTGGCTATTAAACATTGTATTGTATTGTATAGAAAAGTAAACGGGCCCAAATGACCGTGTTGTCGACGGGCCCTAAAACACCACACACTCACTCACTAACTCAGAAAAGTAAAAATAAATGAAACATAACTATTGATATTAGTAGTGGTGTCAGATAAGGTTGTCTTTTATCAACCGCTCTTTTTAATATCTATATTGACGAAATGGTAAAAATGCGCTCGTAGCCAACATCCCCACCGTTTGCGCATCACCGCGATGTAAAGCCTATCCAACCAAGAGGGTTTCGCTGTGCTAATAGGCGGGTTGCGTCGCAAAAATTATGTTCTAGGGAGACACAAGACCGCTTCAGCTGCGTTTCGTCTTGTGTGCTGGTCAAATAAAGTTAATGGAGTGATTAATGTTTCAGGAGTTAAACTGTAAACTATTACATGGAGATGATCAGATACAAATGACCAGAAATAAAGATGACCTGCAGTAAATACTACACTGTTTAAATAAAATTGCTGTTGAATATGGAATGAAAATATCGGAAATAATTCCAAAAGTACTACTTTTAGAGGAGTTAATCCAATTATATCAAAAGTGTAATAATAATAAGTAGGATGTAATATCTCGTACTAGGAAGAAACTGATGTAATACAGATAAAAATTTAGGCCAATTTAGGCAGAGGCACATTAAAAATAAAATTAAAAAAGGCCGTAAAATTATGCAAGTCAGTGAAAGTACAAACTCTGATAATACCGATCAGAAACAAGGATATTAACAAAAAGAAATAATATTAGAATACAGAATATCGGAAATGAATATGAAAGAGCAATAAAAATCACAAAAAAGCGCTGTCAAATTATTAGGAAAGAATTAAAAGTAAAATAAATAAATGGTATTATTGCCAACAACAGAAATCAAAGGAAAAGCATGTTTAATGGCAAATATACGACTCTATAACACTGAAGTCCCCTGGTTACCTTCTGATTGTGCAGTCAAATATCTTGGTGTCCATCTTGATCGTCGATTGACATGGAGTACACACATCAAAAGCAAACTAAATCAAGCCTATGCTGGTCTTCACAAATTGTATCCCATCCTCGACCGCAAATGCTCTTTACGAGTCGAATAACGCTGTTATTATACAAGAGTATTCTACGACCACTTCTTCTATATGCCAGTCCTGTATGGGGATGTGCTTCATCTACTCATTTTCCCCAACTCCAGGTATTTCTAAACAGAATATTACGATTGTCTGTGTACGCCCCGTGTTACATCCAAAATGCACAGCTGTATAGAGAATTGGGCATAGCCAGCATTAATGAGTACATCTCTACAACGACAAGCAGATTCTTTGCTCACCTTCCTTATGTATCAGGTGCTTTATTCTTCCAACTGGGACGTCGCCTTGATGCTGCACCAAGACTGAAGGCACGCTTGCCACAGGACATTTTAATTCTATAATGTTTATTTATTATGTATTGAAGAAGTTATTTAATTTATACTCACACTAATCAGACCAGTTTGCTTGAGGACTCTAGTATGAGTATCCCCTTTCCCTGTATACTTTAATTTTATTATGTATATTATGTATATAGCTCCACAATTTGTATAGCACTAACTGTGCTGAACAATTGAAATAAAAAATTCAAAGATAATAAAGTCCTCTCGACCTTCATTGAAACGTAGGTCATAAACTGTCTTACTCACCAACAGTCACTGTCAACATTTCAAAAGCGCTGTTGCACATTATTCCATTTTCAAGGAAAAATTAATGCAAATTAATTAAAAATTCACCGAGCGCTTGAAAACACGTATGACTTTCGTCTGTCGACAATGAACTAAATATTCAACAAATCTAAAGACACAAGTATCATATACATGGGTACCAAGAACAAGTTTTGAAAACCTGATGTGTGATATCTTTGAAATTATCAAATTTCCAGTACTTTTTATCATACCTCGTGTTACATGACAGTATTAATTTTAAAGAATGTTAGCACTTGATAATAGAAATGGCAGAAATGACCCTATTAATAGTACCTAATTACACACAGTCAATAGTGGCTTCGGATGTTATTTTACTAAGGGCCTATAGTAGTTGATTCTCATGCCCAGGACTTCAAACGTGTGCTCACCAATTCCAAGACAGAAACGAATGAGGATGGTCTAGAAAGAAAACTGGTTGTTTTTATTTAATTGACACATGTTATTTATTATAATTATTTGTTTCTATCCCTTCTTATAATTCCGGTACCTCAGCACGGAGTCATATCGTCATCATTATTGTATGTAATATAGTATAGAATATTAAATTAGATACTTTAATAAAATATGAATTATATAACTATACAAACAATGAGTCATTTATACCGATTTATACCTTATTCTTTTATTTTTTATTTTTCTATGTGTTCGTAGGTGGATTATACTTTCGGGAATTATATATTGCTATTTAAGATTGTATAACCTTTTGTTTTTGTTACACTCTTTACTTATACGGCTTTGTATTCTTCACCATTCACACAGTTCGATGTTTATAAGTTCATAAATATTTGAAATATTTAATTTTAGAACTAATGAAGTTAAATGCTACGTCAAATCTCTTTATTGCTAAATACCTCCTTCTGAAGCAGAAAGTGGACCTAAAATGTGAAAGAAAATGTAGTGGTTCATAATATCAAAGTGAAGATGGGCTATGAACATTAATATCAAAGCCTGTATCATTTCCAAAGATTCTGTGAAGACGGAGCTTCACAAACCGTTGTTAGGTAATGTCACATCATGTGACAAGAAGTGTCTTCCAAGGAGAGAGAACCAAAGTGGATAGAACAGGAAACTAAGACTAAGCACGAATAAAAGAAGTGCAAAGTAGCATTATAGCTCTTCCTTACGAGTTAGATATCAAGCAAAGGTAATCAGCGAAGGTGTCCCGATTACGTGACACATAAGGCTGACATAAATGGAAGCTCTTTCTGTAGCAGACAAGGGAAAAACATCTCGCTGCTTCTATTGTGACGCAAATGGCGGAGATGACCAAAGAAGGAGTGGGAGATAAAAGGAAAGCACAACAAAGAAATTTCAGGAAGGGAATGAAACAAAAGAGGCACTGTGGTTAGCTGTTTCTGCGCAAAATGTGGCCACTCTTCCTATATGTCAATTAAATACTTCACTAAAAGCCTGCATCTCACCAAATGTGTCAGAAAACCTCTCAGACTACACCAGAAATAGATATTGAGCACAACATTCTGTAACCTAAATGCTGAGAAGCATTTCTGCTGAATACGTCAAAGAAATGTATTGAATGTCCACTGCAACACACGTGTAGACCCTTTCAATCAAAACTGAGCTAAAACTGGTGGATAGAATAAAAAATACGTAAGAGTGGGTATTGCTATTTATTATTTTTAATTGAATTAATTATTATGCTTTATAACTTTATTATGCTTGTCCTAGTTGAGCATACAAAAGAGACATTTACGTAAATAATAGCTGAATTTATTATGCAGTCATTTTAATTTTGCAAAAATGTAAATATTTTATAACAATAAAACGTTAGTTACAGCTTCAAAGGCACACATAAATGAACGTTAAAAATTCCACATTTAAGAACAGATATTTTTCAAATGTATAGGACAAGGCACACATATTATTGCCATTATAAAAAATTTATTGCAATTTTTCCAGTAAATTTAAAGTTATTAATTGTTAAAATAGTTACTTAGTTTGTTATAAAACTGACCAATATAATGAAAACAGTACACTTTTTAGTAATATAAATATATGCCTATTCTTTCTCTACTCAGCATTTAAAAGCTATAAACAGGCCGAAAAATTCAAATCCCGGGTATGACATTGAGTTTTCCAGTACAAATTCTTGCTTGTTAACGGCGTAGTAAATTGTAGGAATAACATCAACGCCGCCAGTGTGTGGTAATTTCGTCCTGCAGGAGTTCTCTCACTTAGTAGTACAACTACAGGCATGCTTCAAAGCTATTAGTGTAGGCCGGGTTTAAATACAAAACATTGGCATCAAAACCTAACAACTGGGCCACCCAAATCCATGTAATATTTCCTAGAATCATAATCGATACAGAAAAGGCACGTCCAGCAGTTTTATACTTACTTATAGCTCTAAGTGTTTCTCTAACCGCATACTGGTGCTCAACAGCAAAACTGCAGCACAGCAAATCGAAATTGGAAAAACAACTGAGAACCTTTATCAAATGGGCAAAGAAATGGAGAGTGACGATAAACCCTGCAAAGACATAATACATCGTTTTCCTGAGACAAGCTAAAAAAATACAGAATGGCCACCATCAAATTCGACAAGCCCACCATTCGGACCCAAAGGAACATAAAATATCTAGGAATCACATTAACAGAGAGGCTATCCTGCAAAACGTACTACATAAAGAAAATGCAAGAGGCAAAAATAGCAACAACGTGCCTAAGATTCCTGTCTCAAACAGGGAAGGAAGCCCCGGGCATCCTAAAACTGTTATACAAGACAATTATCTGACCAACTTCACATACGCCACAAATGCACTATGGCCCACTACGCCCCAAGCAACAATGGACAGAATCACCGGATTAAAAATAAAATGCTTATGAATAGCCATGAAACTGCCACCATGGTCCAAAATCAGAGAAATTCATGGCATATCCAAAACGTAACAATAGCTGAAACAATAAAGAAGGACACTATATAATACATGGAACACGCCAAAGACCGTCTACACAGGTAACAGCTCCTCAACAACGCAAAATAATATAAAAATGCACAAATGCACCAAAACAAGATGCCAAGCGACCCACTCTTACGATCATCAAAGAATACGAAAAAGCTAAAGAAGAAGAACAACAACAGATACAACAGCCCTTACAACCACTCCTGCAATGAAACGGACGCACTCAACTGAAAGAAGGCATAAAACGCCGCCACTTACGTATACAGCAATACTAAACAGTACAAAAAGCAGTAACAAATGTAATAACTATAATATATATTAATATATACCGCTACAAATAATACATGTTATGCGCATTAGATTCAAATGGAAAAATAATTAATATCTATAAAAATATATATAAAATGTACAAATGCAAATATTATACCAATACAAATTATACATATTATGCAAATTAGATTCAAATGAAAAAAGAGCTATCTCTCCCTCCCCCAAAATAAACAAGCATGTTGGATGAAGATGCGCAATATGCCCTGATGCAGCCTTGGGTGAAATAAACCCAAAATCCCCCTAGTAGTAGTAGTAGTGTTTCTCTACAAAATTTGAAATAGTTGGAATGAACTGACGGACTTCGCCTTGGAATGAACCCTGTATCATTGTTTGAACGTCGTTCAAGATATTTCTGTATGTTGTAACGGAACCTTTTTACTGTAGGGAATGCATGTGTATTCTCCACATAAGTTAATTCTTAATGCACGAACACAAATGAACTTCTTTCAACTTAAGTGCAGCATGAACTAGCGCTATTGTCTTTTGTTGTTAATCTAGACTCGAAACTTTATTCCCACTTCTCTAAGCTGAGTAGATAGCTTTTTATAATTTGTTCTCTTTTTTATTGCAAGAGGGACAGAGATGTGCCGTTTAACTTGTGTATTCCAAAAGGAAATGTGCAAAAGAATATAAATATAGAGGCAAGCCATCTGTTTTATATTTTTATAGTCGTTTATCCCATTTTACATGAAGACTATTAATGGGTACCTTTTTCCCTTCTTAAGACTTTTAATTTCTGTCTAATTCATAAGCAGAGAAGCTATAACATTTAGCGAAAATTTAAATATGGACATTTCGCCGCGATGTTGGTTTGAGGACCACATTTGAATTCATTTACTTTTTATTTAAAATTAATGTTTATTGCTCTTTTATATGTTTGGGCTCGGCATAACATAAGTAGGTATTTGTATGTCTGTATCTGTGAAATAAATAAATTCAAAACAAAATGTCACAAACATAACAAATTTGATTTCAAGATTCAATATTTTACTAAGAAGTTCCACGAAGACATTAAATAAAATCCTCACGCCCCGAACTATCGATATCATGCTTCGTAACCTTTATTTTCTCAAAAATGTACCTAATGAATGTGAGTAGAGTACAAGTTTCAAATACTTACATAATAAATTAAACGTACATTTTGAATTCCCTATGTATAACCTGTTAAGTCTTCTTCAATGTGAATGAACTTTGTATAATTGTTTAACAAGTGAAACAACAGCTTACTACAAACAATTGAATATATATATATATATATATATATATATATATATATATATATATATATATATATATACTACTAACAAATATAATTTATTGATTAAGGCTTCACGGGTGATCAGTCACGTCAACTTTATGAAAGTCGAGCTTTCAGCCATTGTGTGCTCAATGACCTTGGTCCGGTTCCCATTTGTATCCTCTTGCCTCATCCTTCCTCCCGGGGATACCGTACCTGGAGCATACGTAGATACAATAGATCAAGACTTGTCTCAGTGCCGAATCCCCTTCGTACCGTAATCCAATCCAAATTTTTCATGCGGCATTAAGCATTTCCGATTTTTTCTAAATCATACTTCAGACAAGTGATTAAGTTATTTTCTCGTGCTCATGCAAAACAAGAAAAAGTTCAAAGCCTGCATATAGCGCCTTATTTTTAAATCTGGCTATAGTTTTGGCCTGCTACATCTCTCTTACATTTACAACGAAATATTAAATAAAACTTTTTGCAAAGGTATATCTCCACATACGTGAATTTAATAGAAGTGTAAAATTTTATAACCGTAATATGCGAAAGAGAGGGCAGAAAAACAATGTAAATGTAGCCAGTCAGGTAACTTTTCTAACAAGCTTATAGCTAAAAATTCTATTCCATACACTTAACTTACATGGAGTTTGACTTGAGTATCAACTTATCAGATGTTAAGATATATCTGTAAAATCAATCACATGCGCTAAGTAAAACAGTTTCATAATTATGATTGTTTATCATAATGCTTAATTCCTAGGTTTTCTTTGAATGTAAATTATAACGGTAAACATCTGTGTGATATTTACACATGATGATAATAATAATGAATATAATGATAATGATGATAATAATCACAATAATAATAAAGTTGTATGTAATTCATGATTATAGTGTCATCATTATATTGAATCAATTTCCATATAGGTTGCTTATTCCCATACTCTCCTTTAGTTTGTAATTTTTCTTAATTGCAATTTAGGTATACGAGATATTTGTTTTTCTTTGTTGACAGTGGAGATATTTCCTCAACGCAATAAGAGCTCTGATGCTTTATTACAAAGTTGTCCAAAAGTGAACGATCTTCGTAATGTTACGGTGTCAGGAGTGATTTTGCACACCATGTATGGAGAAATAAATTTAATTACAAGAACAAAACACGCTGAAACAATTTGGTCATAGAATGTGCCCTATAAAGCTAACACCTAACATTAATTCGCTAGTAATGTTTACTCGCTTTGAAACAAAGCGTTTCTCTGCACCAAGGGTATAATTCCGTTAGATACACCACCATCACAAATTTCATTCTGAAAGTTACGCTGGCGCAATGCAGAAGTTAGCACTGTGCATCAACATTTGCAAATAATGGTCGCCATTTCCGTTCTTCTCCCTTTGCTATGCCACCCTCAGTTGACTGCTTTGGGTTTCAGAGTTAATGTAACTCCTATTTACAGGTTACTTATTGGAGGACGTTGTATTGAATATTAAGAACAAGTCAGACGTTTTCAATAAAGTATTAAATTGTGGATAGCGAGTTGGCTCCACAATAAGCTGTGAGCCTCTCATTTAGCAGTTCCAGAGTTTGATTGCTATCAATCAAGCACTCGGACTGGTATCTTGTAGTTTATACTAGCCGGGGGCAATTTTTTGGACGGTATCCCACCTGCTCCTTTATTTTTTTACATGTTTCAAGCTTAGTTCTAGTTTTTTTTTTTTTTTTTTTTTTTTGGTGTAGGGTGGTGTCAGACAGGTTCTGCAGCTGCTTACTGAAAATCAGATCTGGTTCCTGTGGACACTAAAACGCTGCTTGGTTTAAGAGTCTCCTTTATTAAGTTACAGAAATTATAAACTTTATGGCTGATGGTTTTTCGCTAAATGCATTGTTGAGTCATTATTGTGATTATTTAGGCATCAATAACGACTTAAATCCTCAACAATCATACCTCGGCATTTTGCTTAACAAAATTCATTTTTAAGTGAACACAAAAAGTTAAATTGATGATAGTTAAAACATGATTAAAGCAAACAGGACAAACCACAAGTCATTCAATTCGAGGAAAAGGTATTTTTAGAAATAATGTATTACAAAAATATTCAGTACCTCCTGTGTATTAGACAAATTTCATTCACATTTTTTCATCTTAAAATAAAATGTTATTTAATATGCACAGCTTTAATATTCACGAAAAAGATTTAAACTTCTTGACAATGATTTTAACAGGATGGATTTTCATCCTACGTTCAAATCTCTAGTACATTCTTTCAAAGTTTCCAAACAAAATATTGTGACTTTGTGGGTTCGCAGAATTAAAAGTTCAATTTGTAGAAATTCCAAATGTTCTTTAATTCCGTAAAATAGACTCTGTTCAATTCTTACATAACAGCATTACGTCACATACACAATCACGAACTACCAAGGTTGATGACTATAAAAAAGAGCTTACTGAACTTTCACTATTTACAACACTCTTGTTACATATCTTTACAACTGTTTACTCCTGTTTACAACTGACTCTTGGCGAGTCGTTGATTCCTTAAATACCTCATTGATAATTCGATACTGTTCTGTAACAATCACTAGATATTTCTGGAATACACAAGACATGGAATGTTTTGTCACTAGACCGAACCCGAACCTTCCAGAAGCGTAACTTGATATGTGCCGGCAAGTCCTTTATCTCCGCTATCTTTACTTGCCGGCTCTTTATGTACACAAGCCGTTCATATCTCTCTGCATCGGACTTTTGTGCGCGTCGCCGTGACGATATAAATTGCTTTTATTTTAGTTAACGGTGTGGAAAGGAACTTACTGGTTAAGTTTAAAATGTAATAGTTACAACTCCAGTGTTTTCTATGATTATAAATAATTATCTGAAATACCGGACATTGATAGTGGTTTCACGGTTTATCTATAAAACATTTTAACCATGTCCTAAATCCTTGTTTTCTTTTGAGGTATTTAAAAATGTAGATTGTGTTAAAGCAAATATCAGCCACATACATCTACATATATGTAAATGTGTGTAAAGGCTCCTTGAGAAAATGCCGGGGGCACGTACGAGAAAATTTTCAAAAAATCTAATTATTTTTATTGTTTTATACGAAACAGAAACACAAAAATGTTATGACTGTACGTGGTCTGTATGTGCCTTTAAAAATTTAAATGCCCTAGTGTTGCATAGTAGCCACGCCCCCTCTTTTCTCAGATTTTTTCTTCACTCATTGTTTGTACAAGATTTTTCCAGTCTATATGAACGACTGATTCTGAAGCTGGTAATGAAGCTGTTGTTCATCACAGTACAGAAGAACAAATAATTGCGACTGGTCTATGTGTATCATGAGACAATACATGGATTATACGTGGCCACACATCTCTGTATGCAGTTTCAATTGTAATAAATGTAGATACAGATAAAGTGTTAGATTTTCAGGTTATGAGCAAGTTTTTTCATGTGTGTACAAATAGAAAATAAGTAAATATGCAAAATATCTAGGTGATGGTGCTTCTAGTGCTTTTAACAGTGTACTAGAGAGCTACCCATATGGCCCGAATGTAAAAATTGAAAAAAAAAACTTGAATGCATTGGCTATATACAGAAGAGAATGGGTGCTCGTCTGAGAAAACTATGTCAGGAGATGAAGGGAAGAAAGCGCAAAGATAGCAACCCTATTGGTGGAAACGGAATACTGACACAAAAAGATATGGGTGTACTGCAGAACTTCAATAAGCTTGTTATCAGAAGAAACATTGGAGATGTGAAAAATATGCAACGTGCAGTGTGGGCCACCTATTTTCATAAATTGTCTACTAACGAAAACCCACAACATGGTATTTGTGATGAATCTTGGTGTCCAGTGAAACGAAATGAGCCATATAATCATAACCATAGTCTTCCATCAGCTATCTTGGAATCTATAAAGCCCACTACCAATTCTTAGCACACCCAATGTTGCTAAAAAAATGTCTCCCTGGAGAGACACAAAAACCAAATGAAAACCTCAATCTGATATGGAAAAGATGTCCCAAAACATCATTTGTGCCTTCCATAGTGGTGAAAATTGATACATTTGATACTGCAATAGTGTTTAATACTGGGAGTGTTGGCAGAAAGAAAGTAATGCATCAGTTAGGGTATCAAACTGGTGTATTTATGGAAACAATTTTGCAGAGTATCGACAACATTCGCATCGCTGGTGCAGAAAGAGCTATGAAATTAATGCAGAAATAAGCAAGACAGAAGAGGAATTTAAAAAGAAAGGCTGAAGAAGACCAGAATAAGGATACAGACTATGGATATGGGAGGTTCTGACTTAAAATTAAAAGGCGAACTGAATAATACTTATTGCATTTTTAATTGTCTTTACCCGTAACTTGCATTTTCTACAATTTCAACCTATTTTTCTCTCAAACTACTTCATCTATAGTGATGCAATTTAGCACACAGCTTTCCTATGCCACAATAAACATTTTTTGGTTCTATAATTTAAGATTAAGCTCCAGATGGAATGTGATGATACAAAATATATGAAGTTATTTTAATTTTTAACGGATGCATTTGATAAACATTTTTTTTTAAATTCTATACAGCTTCAATAAGAAATCTAAGTCCAACAAATTCATTTTAGTGTGTTTTAAAATACCATACCAAATTTCAGAAAGATAGCATATGTGAATTTTTTTTAAAAAAAAAAATGGGCTTAAGTGTGTACATATCTCTGCATATAGAAAAAATATGTTGCATTAGTTATAAACAATGTAAATCTATGAAAATAATTTTGCATATTAACTGTATTATCTTAAATGAGTATACTATGTTTCAGTTCTCTAACTTGAAAACTTTGGATGTTATGGCTATTTATGTAAGACCCTGAATATTTGCATACGCCCCCCTTAAAAGACTTGACTGTAGACCACATTAACGAAATACTTAAAAACTGAAATTTATTAACCTATTTAATAACAAATTATGAACTATTTAGTGATGTAGCATTATCAGCTGTAGGAGACAAGTTGTCTGAAAACTTTACCTAAGGTACGAGTTTACGTATTACTTATAAAGTTGGTATTAAGGGCGTCATATCTTTGATTCAGTTCATTTTTATTTCAAATAAATACTGAATGTTGACACTGTACGTAGGTCAATTTCATAGTGTTGTGACAAAAGCGTGCTAATAAATTACATGGATTCGTTTAGAACTGTGAATATACTAGTGATATCCCACCTTCGGGGCGACTAAAAATATTTTCTGGCTTATGTACATCTAATAACCTAGAAGAGCACTCCCAAACCGCATATACAAACCACTCACGTTAATGGTCGACCTTTCCAAAAAATAACATCTATTTGAAATGCAAGAGCAAATATATGGGATGCTAGAGACCTCTAATACTCACTCTAAAAAGCACGCAACCTTAAATTACCAACAGGAGAGGAAAAAAGGAAGCATCTGAAGTTAAACACTTTGTAGCAATAAATGCATGAATTCTTTAGTGAAGTAATCTGCAAGAAGCAACATCCAATGAACTCTAGAGGTTGGTAGCAGGTCACGCATTAACTTCTAACGTCCCAGATTTTTTTGCCAAGAGCCGTCGCCTCGACGGTGAATAATAGATATAATCTTCATTTTCATATCCTGCCTAGAGCACCTATAGCGTCGCTTTTAAGTGTACTTGGCGCCCCGTCCTTAACTTTAATGGAACGCATATTTTTTCTCAGATAATGTTTTCCTGCAGACAGAACCGAGACTCATGGTCGGTAGCCTAGGGCCAGATTTCTATCTCAACCAAACAGCTTCTCTGCAAACGAAAACCAGCTCGTATGTCAAGAGTTGGACTTCAAATGTGTTTCCAATCAAGTTTGACATTCATCCAGCAAAAGGAGTCTCACACTCATAATAATAACAATAATTATATTTAAATACGAGGGCTGTTCAGTAAAGAATGAACATAATTTTTTACGGTCATAAGTTTTCGTACTGAAATTCAATCTTATTATATTCTGTTAGCTTAATGTGAAACCAACACGCCATAGTAGTTTCATTGTTTGTACAACTGGTACCCGCCTGTGAGAACCAGGCAAGTTCAGATCAACATCGCTTACCGCTGCAATGGAGGTAACACGCGAGGAACAACATGCGGCTTTAAAATTCTGCTTTCGTCTCAACCAATCTTCAGTTGAGGCCTATACAGTGTTACAGGAGGCCTATGGAGAGTCTGTTCTTCCCTAAAGCCGAGCCCGAAGGTGGTTTAAGGTATTTAATAGGGGAGACAATCAATTTCAAAGGAAGGTGGACCCGGTGCTCCAGTTACTGCTCTTACGGAAGAAAACATCAATACTGCTGCTGCCATTGTGAGAGAGGGTCAACGAATTACCTTAAGATCACCTTCTGAAATACTGAACATTCATTGGGTGCCACCCAAACGTTGGTGACAGAAACATTACACATGAGAAGTGTTTGTGCGCCATGGGTTCCAAGACTGTTGATTCCCGAACAAAAGGACATTCGCATGCACGTCAACATGCAGTTAAAGTTGATGTTAGAGGAAGATCCGGAGTTTCTTTCAAGCGTAATCACTGCTCATGAAACTTGGCTACATCATTTTGATCCTGAGAGCAAACAGCAAAGCTCAGTGTGGAAACCTCTTTCATCATCAGCACCCAAAAAAGCAAAGTGGTTGTTTATGCCGGGAAAGTTATGGCCATCTCATCCTTTGATATTCATGGAATTGTTCATCAGCATGTTGTACCTGCACACACATCAGTAACTGGACAATACTACAGGGATGTCCTGAAAGCATTGCAAGTACATATGAGGCGCAAAAGATCACATTTCAGTGAAGCAGGCGTGGTGTTGCACCATGATAGGGCGAGGCCGCATATTGCCAAAGTTGTTGCTGAATATCTTTCAAAATCAACATGAAGAGCATCCCTCACCCTTCCTATAGTCCGGATTCAGCCCCATGTGACTTTTTTCTATTCCCTAACTTGAAGAAACGCCTTCTTGTGAGGCATTATCCATCATGAAAAGCAGTGGTGAAGGCTGCGGAGGCGATTTTGAAGAATATCTCAAAATCATTTCCAGCATGTCTTTTAAGACTGGCAGAAACCCTGGGACAAGTGCATCGCATTCAGAGGAGACTGTTTTGAGAAGGATCATCAAAATAAAGGATGAGTAAATGTCTGTTGTCAAAAAAAATATGATCATTCTTTATTGAACAGCCCTCGTATAAAAAAAAATCATGTTTATTTATAATTGCTGCTTTCACCAACATCCTCTTAATACACACGCGCACACAGGCGGTAAATGAAATACATACATGTTCCCTTTCGAACATACATAAACACACAGTGTGTTCATTTTGATTCGTTATTTCCTGCCCTCCGATTGAGCAAGCATGACATTATAGTTGACTGATGAGTCTATCTTGAAGTCATTGTGCCCCCTACGGAGAGGAGGCCGTAATTTTTGCGGAACAGTAAGCAAATTACAGCACTCTAACTGTGGTTTTGCTGGTAACTAATACAACCAGCCTTCCCTGGATATGAACGCAGAGCACTGCGTCTTCATGGTTGAATACTACTTTCGTACCGGGATTAAAATTGGTGCAACATATAAATGTAATTTAAATCGCTGCACAGAGGAGTTTATGCAACGCTATCCAGGATTCAGACAAGTCCCTCGGGGCGTAATGTTTGTCAAAAGTGCCCAGGTACCGTCAAATTGACGTACTTTTGTTTGCAACATAAACATCTTACGTCTTTTCAGAACAAGACATATATTACAAGATGTAAATGTTTTGTATCTTTATGTATTTTAAAATCAATTGATGCATCAAACATTTCCAAGATACAAGATCAGTTACTCGCAAAAAAAGAAAGACACTTGACGCCATAAAGTGACTGGTCAGAATCTAGAAGCAATAAATAATGTTATAATAGAAAGGCCTCAAGTATCTTCTTGCAATACAGACACAGTGTTTAAGGGTAAGAGAGAAAGGAAATAAAAGGAATTGGACACATAAGACTATTCTTGTTTAGACTTGTATAAAACTTGAATAAAAGGGCATAATGTAACACAAATTTATCTTTATTCCTAGAATAAGTCCTGCTCATATTCTGGTTTGCAAAAAAGTTACATTGAGGAAGCTATGGGTGATGGAAAAGAACTGAGATAAAATTGAAATATTTCTATTCTATATGACAGGTTTAAAATATGCATATACGCATACTATAACAGAAAAAACATATGTTCATTGTGAAATAAGTGTTCATTGAGTTATCATTTCGTATATTCTTCATGGTATTCTTTTATGGCTGCATAATTAGCTTTGCAGTGCACTGCATTGCAGTGTACAGTTTTCTAAACACAGTTATTGTATCTACGCACCAGGTGAAATTACGTACCTTTATATTACGCGGGCAGACCCACCGCTTAAGTAGTATATTTACCTGCCAGTAGAAGGGGGCACCAAAGCTTCTGTTAGCACATCAAATACCTTTGCAAGGGGAATCGTATATACACTCACCCTATCAGCGATGCTATTGATGACATCACATTTTCCGCGGTAAAATTATAGATAAAAATGAACGACTTGTTGTAAATTATGTTCCCAATAAAAGCCTCAAGGCTTCTATTGCGAAATATATGTTAAAACTTCAGCCAATCCTATGGGATAATAAGATATACACTCCTCTTTCTACAAAAAGCTGTTGCTTTCATATGATTTTCTTTAGTTTTGCACAACATATTCTAGCAAATGATATTTTGTGTTAATCGCAATAAATATATGAAGAATTAATAATTTTGCTAATTTTCTTGAAGGTGCAAGGGGCAAAGAAGTATAGAGGCTTTGAGCCATAGAATAGTAAATTATGCAACGATACTATAATGGCAGTAATTAAAACTCAAGTATTATTATTATTAATCGAGCGAGCTTAGGGAAGCTTAATAATTAAGCATTACTAAAATACCATATGAGTAAAGTGCTTGCATGAGTATCTGCTACCAATAATAATCACGTTTAACGTGAAAAATTTGCGATGGCAAATGCTGCAATATTTTAAAGGTACAGGCAACACTTGTTTCTGAAAATTGCAGATTGATACCAGATACAATATTAATATTTCAATCTAAACAAAAAACTGACTCATCCTGCTTTATTCCGAATTAACTCGCTGAGAGCCAAATGTGAAATATAAGAGAGTGGTTACTTAGGAAACAGAGTAAGTGCACTTGTAGATCATTTCATGGATCCCAGTGTTAGAGAAGCAGTAGAAGAGAATCTAAAAGTTTGCTGTCGTATGACTTTGTCTAAATTTAACTCCTTTATGGCAAAAGAAACTGATGATATAATAACCAGATATATCATTTGTTTAAGCCTTATAGTCTAGCCACTAAAACAAGTATAGGTAATTTAAATCGTGTAATGGCAGCATTTAAACAACTAAATGCATTTAAAACCAGTGGTATTACTTGTGATTCTGATTTTTTTCTTTGTTACAAAGAACTTTGTGACGTTGAACCGCAAAGCCATTGTGATAACGAAAACAGATTAGATGTAGTAACAGCACTCTTGACACTGAAGACAAAAGCTGATTCTTACCGCCATATCTGTGAAAAGTACCTTCAATGTCCTTGGTTGCCGATGTCAAACGCTGACAGTGAGAGATTTTTCTCCACGTATAACTTAGTTGTGACAGACCAAAGCACAAGTAAGAAAAGCGAAAATATCCAACATGTTATATGCTGCATTTTGGCGATGTCTCTTGTGTGATATTCAATTTTATTCGTGTTACTGTCTGCTGATTTCAAATAAAATATTTTAATTTGAAAAAAGGAATTTTAAAAGTTGTGCTACTCTAGTTACCTGTTACTTTTCATTTAAGCCATATCAATACTCATTAATTCTTCCCAAAAATTTGAGCGAAATTAATGCGAATTTATGGTAAAAAAACACAAAACATCATCAATTAAAATTATTAATGAGAATTTTATAAATAATTATCACCAGAAATCTTGCCTCTGAAGATAAAGGATATTTCTTAAACCAATCACATTTAAAATTTTTTGAAAGAAACATACAAGAGAAGTTTAAAGCAGATGTTCACACAGATTTCTAACTATGCTGATTTTCGAAACTAGATATGGCTCACCATTTCTAGAGCCCAAGTTCTAGGACCGAAATACCATTTATATAAGCAATTCATTGCAATTAACTGTATTGGGCGTATTATATACAAACAATTGAAGAAGCTTAGAAATTCGCAAAGTTCGCATTTACCAAAAATAGGTCGTGCAATAAATCTCGGTGCTGCAGTGGATTGCTATGACAGCTGCAAAAGGAAAATAAAAGTCGCCCTGTAATTTAGTGCAGGCCATATTTATTACGCGCCTGCTCCAAACGGGCGTTGTGTGCACACTGGTCAAGACTATTCTTTGCCCTTACGTCGCAGCTTCGTTCACAAAAATGGAATTATGAAGGAAGTCTGATGTTCGAGATTAGGTGCTACTGAATCAATGAGTTATATGTCTTTGGAAATAAAAGAAGTTACTAAAATGAAAAAGACGACTATAGGCATGCTATCTCCAAATATTGTTAAATATAGTGTTTCCAAAAATATCGCTCCTATTGTTATACACCCATATATACATGTATATTTTTTACGAGGGCTGTTCAATAAAGAATGATCACAACTTTTTTTGACAACGTACCTTTACTCATCCTCATAACTTTGATGGTCCTCCTCAAAATAGTCACCCCTGAAGCGATGTACTTGTCCCAGCGTTTCCGCCAGTCTTCAAAGATATGCTGGAAACCATTTTTGAAAGATCCTTCAAAATCGCCTCCGCAGCCTTCCACTGCTTCTGATGATGGATAATACCTCCCACGAAGACGGTTCTTTAAGTTAGGGAATAGAAAAAAGTCCCATGGGGATAAATCCGGATTATAGGGAGGATGAGGGATGAACTTCACGTTGAAGTTTGCAAGATATTCAGCAACAACATTGGCAAATGCAGTCGTGCATTATCGTGGTGCAATGGAAATGTTTTTGCGTCTGATATGGACTTGGGATGTTTTCAGGACATCCCTGTAGTTTTGTCCAGTAACTGATGTGTGTGCAGGTACAACATGCTGGTAAACCATTCCATGAATATCAAAGAATGAGATGACCATAACTTTCCCAGCAGAAGCAACCACTCTTACTTTTCTGGGAGTGGGTGATGAAGGAAATTTCCACACTGAGCTTTGCTGTTTGCTCTCAGGATCAAAATGATGTAGCCAAGTTTCATCAGCAGTGATTACGTTTGGAGAAAGCTCCGGATCTTCCTCTAACATCAACTTTAACTGCATGTTACCTCCATTGCAGCGGTAGGTGATACTGAACATGTCTGAACTTACCTCGTTCGCACAGGCGGGAACCAGGAGTACCAACAATGAAACTACTACGGCGTGTTTGTTTCACATTAAGGTAACGGAATATAATAATATTGAATTATAGTGCAAAAAATTACGACCGTAAAAAATTATGATCACCCTTTACTGAACAGCCCTCGTATATACCTTTATATACACCCACACTGACAAACACCATAAACACACACATATATGAGGTGTTGTTGCGGAATTAAATAGCCGAACACTACAGTTTTTGTACATATTAATCGATGGGAGGAAGATACGACAGGTTTCCATTCTATGATAATGTAATGAGACGGATCTCTGTACTTACTCATGTCCAAATTATTCATGAAAGGCTTATGCCTAATTTAGCTAACAGATGCTAATACTTAACACGGCTATTAGTCTGTTTAGCAATAGTTAAAACAAAAATTTCATTTCCCCAACAAGTGTTAGCTTAACACTCGTGTTAAATCTCTTGTTAACTAACAAGCCATATTTCTGTTGTTAAGTCATAAAAAATTAGAGACTTGTAGAATTGATGGCGGACGTGAAATCCGCGTTTTATGTCGATTTGCTATATTTAGATTATCTAAATGGCATTAGGAATAGAGATCAGCCTATGTGGAGAAATCATTTTTAGGATCTATCAGAAGAAGATTTTCTACGGAGGTATAGACTTTCGAAACAAGTTGTTATGGGTTACTGAGGAAGTACAAGAGAGGTTAGAACATGCATCGAATAGGAATATGCCCATCACGCCTTTGAGACTTCATAATTCACTGAATTCTGAGGAAATACTTGTAACGTTCAGGTCTCTCGTCACTTCTGTCCTTCGTACCCCGTTGACGAAGTTGCTTCGTACTACTGCTTGTGACATTTTCATTCAAATTAAACTCATTTCCAATCTTTTCCAACGTCACATTGTAACGGCTATTTCATATTTTTTCCTATATTTGGGAATTTGTTCTGGGATGTTCTAGAAAATGTGATTTGTATAAAATAGAATGTAAAACTGATTGGGCCCCAGAATGACAACTTATGTAACAGCGTTTCTATTGGTAATTATAATATGATTGCACAATTTTATGACGTGGACCAATGGAATAAAAGTAATTTAGATCTTTCTATAAACCTCGTGTGCAAAGACTCAAAAATATGCAGATAATTTTAGTGTCACTCTGCATAAGGTCATCAAAGTGTAAGGGCGTGTTATCTGAGGTGCCGATATGCAAGGCTGCAGAATCTGAAACTGCAAGCATGCAGTATTGATCATTTTATAAGGGGAGATAATATACAAAGTTTGAAATTGTGATAAGATACAGTTTCTGTGGAATAAATTCCAAAATATTTCAAAGAAGTGAAAAATTGTTATTGTTTTCTAAATATTATTCTTACTCCGATACTACAGCCAGGGATAAGACTCATTGCTCCAGAGCACCGAGGCTTACATCTACAAGATTTCTTCAAGATCGACAGAAAAGTTGAGAATAAATAACCATCTTCCATCTCTTGCGTCTTTTGCACCAAATTATACGGTTTTAACATCCTTCTCATTCACATTTACCGCAACCGTTCTCTTATTTTCCACAATATCCTTATATTTGGTAGTAATTGAACTAGCAAAGTTCTTTCTAGAGTAATGAGAAATTTGTCCCATGGTTTCTCTTCTGATTTAGTTCACCCGCCATCTTTTCAGCTGTGTGTAAAGAAAATAAAAACAACAGTGCATCGCAGTACGTTCAGAAAATAACAGGATTCATCTACAGCCTTCTATACCTGTAATATATAAAATCCTCTCGGCGTTAACACGTGCTTGTTAATATTTTCAGAAAACAGGTTGGTGAAATGCAACAGTATTAACACTTTTTAACGCTGTAATAATTGCTACTTTACATTTGTTGATGTCGAGTTTAAGATCTGTTCGTGAAATCGGGCATTATTCTTTTATTTCTGGTTGAAGCAGTATAGTCTGGCTCATGATGTTGCTCCAATTCCTAAAAGGTAATTTCTGGTTCGATGCTGTTCCAGATAAACCTATCACACGGTATGCGTGGGTGTGTAGTCTAAATAAGAATGACCCGGACTTCTAATAAAACAGTATTCACTCCAACAAGGAAGTTGCATACCAATGGAAACTAATATATAAATATCAGGAATTAATGTACTTGGCCCCTATAAGGACAAAATTGTGCTCATAACCTACTGCTAACCTACATCTTAACATTCAACTCTAAGCAACATAAACCATGAAATGAAAATTTTAGGCGTCAAACACTTAAATGCTGTTTCCAAAGAGAGTGAAATTAAAATTTTAAATTTGGATGCACTTCACTCTGTACTTACATGGTCTTATACATCAACAAATGTAAAAATGTGCTGTTTTACATTCTCCTGAATATCCTCTACCAATAATAATGATGATAATGATGATAATGATGACGATGATAATGATAACGATAGTAATAATAATAATAATAATAATAATAATAATAATAATAATAATAATAATAATAATAATAATAATAATAATAATAATAATAATAATAATAATAATAATAATAATAATAATAATAATAATAATAATAATAATAATAATAATAATAATAATAATAATAATAATAATAATAATAATAATAATAATAATAATAATAATAATAATAATAATAACAATATTAACAATAACAATAATAACAATAACAATAACAATAATAATAATAACAATAATAATAATAATAATAATAATAATAATAATAATAATAATAATAATAATAATAATAATAATAATAATAATAATAATAATAATAATAATAATAATAATAATAATAATAATAATAATAATAATAATAATAATAATAATAATAATAATAATAATAATAATAATAATAATAATAATAATAATAATAATAATAATAATAATAATAATAATAATAATAATAATAATAATAATAATAATAATAATAATAATAATAATAATAATAATAATAATAATAATAATAATAATAATAATAATAATAATAATAATAATAATAATAATAATAATAATAATAATAATAATAATAATAATAATAATAATAATAATAATAATAATAATAATAATAATAATAATAATAATAATAATAATAATAATAATAATAATAATAATAATAATAATAATAATAATAATAATAATAATAATAATAATAATAATAATAATAATAATAATAATAATAATAATAATAATAATAATAATAATAATAATAATAATAATAATAATAATAATAATAATAATAATAATAATAATAATAATAATAATAATAATAATAATAATAATAATAATAATAATAATAATAATAATAATAATAATAATAATAATAATAATAATAATAATAATAATAATAATAATAATAATAATAATAATAATAATAATAATAATAATAATAATAATAATAATAATAATAATAATAATAATAATAATAATAATAATAATAATAATAATAATAATAATAATAATAATAATAATAATAATAATAATAATAATAATAATAATAATAATAATAATAATAATAATAATAATAATAATAATAATAATAATAATAATAATAATAATAATAATAATAATAATAATAATAATAATAATAATAATAATAATAATAATAATAATAATAATAATAATAATAATAATAATAATAATAATAATAATAATAATAATAATAATAATAATAATAATAATAATAATAATAATAATAATAATAATAATAATAATAATAATAATAATAATAATGAATAAGAAGGAGATAACATTTTATCGACATATTCTTTAACAAACTGTGCTCCAAGATTACTGTTCTTCCTAATACATGTTAACACAGATTAGCATTTGTCAATATGTCTTTATTACACATTTCTTTCAAAATGCCGTGAAAATAGGAGAATACACTAGGCTTAAGCAGGGTCGCATTTTCTTTACATGAAAATAAAGAAGACAAACAGCTCGTGCAATTCGAGACAAGTGTATTTCAATTTTCAGTCCAATAACAGAAAATATCTCGGAGTATGAAAATGTTCGAAATTCTTTCCACCTTAAAGCTAGTCTTATACAAAAGTTATAATATATAACTTTAAAGTACTTGCGATGCCGTCACAACTTGCATATTATCTAAAATAAGAATGTTTCGCTTGAGTTAAAAAGTGTGATTTTAAAGATCTGGTTTGCTTTTCCGAGCATGTTTCGAAAAAAATTATCCACTTAACTGTGGCAGAAAATATGCGGGACATTTTAACAGCAGAGTGTTATGATTTTCTCTAATATAATTTTTTGCTGAATCATGTAAGTGTTGTCCAAATTCCCGCTAGCATTAGCGAGCAAGCGAAGTGACCAATCATTAGAGCATAAAAGCTATTTCTAATGCTCTAATGAAAGGTTTTTTACATAAAAGGTGAAATACATAAACAGCAACAAGGTATTTAAGATTAGGAAACATATTTAAAATATTTATTTCCTTTTTTAAAACAAGGTGGGGTTTTTAAATATACATTCTAAAATCTCGAAGGAAAGTTTCCTAGTATTTCTTTTTGTAGAAGAGACGTAATAGGCGTTGAAAAAAATTACCATGAATGTGTGATACAAAATAGCTTAGTAAATTTCAGTGTGAAAGGACGGCCTTTTAAATAGCCCTCTCATTTCATGGATAGTGATAGATTCTATCTGAAAAGTAAATAAGCACATTTTAGCATTCGTACAAAGTAATATTTTTTTCTGAACTACTGTGAGTCAATGCGCTGTGTAATTAAATTAATTTATAGTTCATTATATGTGCAGCTAAAGTCTACTATAGCCGCCAGCGGTGCTATAATCACCGATCGTCATTTATGAATCACTAAACGTGTCCAAATAAAACATAAATATACAGTCAAATACTCCATTTGATATGCGATGAGGTATACATTAGCAAAAGGGACACATAAATCGTATAATTGAGTCGCCAAGTTCAAAGTGCAGACCGCCTTTAATTTCCATGCGAGGCGGAGTAGATAGGCCCACAAACAGTCTCGGGTTTGACAAGTTCATTATAAACGGCTGTGCAGGTATCTGGAGATGTGTATAAACAACAACAATGGCCAGGACGCACAGTAATTTACGCAGGCTTGCTTTGTGTACATCACGTATAGTCTATTTAGTAATTAGAGTGAGATTGTAACTAAGGTGTTCAGAGCAGCAAAGCGTAAACAGTCTCTATCACGTGGTTTACTCCACATGAGGAAGATATTCTGGGTATCTGATTGGTTTACGTCCCACTGGAAGATAACGGGTTGGCAGAATGCAACCGGATACTTCATTTGACTGGAAAAGAGTTCGTTATAACCATTACAACTATTATACATATTATATAATAGTTGGCTCTCCTTTGTCGCTGGAGAGCCAACAAAAGGTGACACTCATAAACAAAAGGTAACACTCATAAACAGGGCGAGAGACAATGTAGCCGGTATTCTGGTTCCTTTATTTCCTGCAGACTCATACGTTAAAAATCCAAACCTCAAAGTACCGCCGCCCTTGACACAGTAGTGCGGCAGATTTATTATGTTTTGAGGAAACCTATACTCTCGTCTGCCTCAAGTTCGGTTCTCGGTTAAGGTGAGTTACCTGGATAATATTTTTTCGGGGTTTACCATTACCTGTCAGGTAACTCTAAGTTTCATGGACCCCGGACTTATTTGAGCATCATATTATCCATTTCAATCATCGTCCGCTATGACTTAACGTTGGAGGACGTAAATTATAGAAAAAAAATCTCAGAACGGTTCGGTGCTTTGAATGAATTAATTCTGCATAGGTATCTTTTTTCAGCAAAACTACTTTCAGCAAAGTATGACAGAAAATAAGGAAAAATATATACTATTCACCTTTTGAAAAAGAAGCTCTTAGCAGTCATCAAATATCCTAGAGAAAAGTATAAGGATGCTAAATCTATGGTACAACAGGCTGCGTAAATTTGTGAACTATGGCAACCCGGCTGCCGAGCTCATGCCGACATGACTAAAGCAAAGGTAGACGATAATTAGCCAAGGAGAGCAATATGTGGTGAACATAATGCCTGCCTCAGTCTTAAAGTGAGTGGCTTACGTGGCAAATCGTATTTCTTAAAATATGCAGAGTAGTTGAAAAAAGTCATTGTTAACAAGTAATGATTAGTTTACTAACATTTTCTTGTGCTGATAGCGATTTAAAAGAACATTAAGAAATAATGTGTACTATTTTCTATTTTAATAGACCAAACCTAATATTTTGAAACTAAATATTTCTTTTTAAAAATAACGATGTGATATATTCATTCTTGAGGTTAGCACTATAAAGCCAAGAACAGCGAGTTCCTATGACGGACTTATATTTCCCGTCAGTTCAGTTTAAGCTGAACAAATTAATTAAATATTAAATTTAAAGCTGTATGATAATCGTAAAGTTTTAAATTTGTAAAGCGTACAATAATATTATTATGTAGGTGGGAGTTAAGTTTACATGATAAGCTACTGTAGTGCCTTGACATTGTTTCATGTTGCTTTACATTTATTCATCTGGCATAAAAAAAAAGAAAAAAGAACTTGCCTCAATTTGTTTCTATTTTCTGCGTTTACAAGGCTTATAAGCTTAAGTAAGAGTATAAAAAGTTATTGCGGTCGCTTGTTAAGAACTTAAGTGGGAAACATTAAATTTTACAGCACTATTTCTTGGAAATTTAAAGAGTGTAAATATGTATTATTTTATCTTGACAGGAATCCTGCGCGGTAGGGATGAGTAGCAACTGTGGTGAGGATAGTGTACCTATCGCCACAATGAGTCACAAGCCTAAGATTACGAGAGGGAAGGGCGGTGCATAAGGTGTCTAAAAACAAATTTCATTCTGGAAGCCAGTTTTTCAGCTCTTAAAAACTAAGTTGTAATTCTTACAATGGTAGTAATCTCCACGCTTTTGTTGGATCTTAAATAGTACATAGGCATTTGGAACAAAACCCTGTTCTCCTCCAGCAGGCATGATAAACAACTGTCAGCCTTTCGATATCGCTGCAGAGTCCCTGTAACGTATTTCACTCCAGGCATATGTTCCAGTATATGCTGTACTTATATAAGTTTCATCCATATAAACTATATAAACTTCACTTTGATATCTCCGAATATTTCGTAAATACTTAAGCTTTTGCACGTGTGGTGCGATGTTCGATTAAAATTTATCTGTCACGCTTAGTGTTTTTTTTCTTCAAATAATCCTAGCTTCAAAAGAATTCTTATTAATGTTCAGACACTGCCTTTGAAGTCAGTAGAACTTTTAGCTTCATAAGCACTTTCTTCAAAGTTGGTCTTTGTTTTTCTGTGCTTTAAAAATTATTCATAGTTCGCCTAACTACTTCTGAATTAAAACATCCAAATTAGATTTTGTGCATGTTCTTAATCTTTGTTTATTGGGCATAGAGAAGGACGTTGTTGCACTAGCACCAATGGCTTTTCTTTCCTTAATAACTCTCCCAAACTGCTTTCAGGCATAACAGTTGCCTCAGATACCTTTCCCCAGATTTTATAGCTGATCCAGACCATTGTTCCTGTTTTATAAACCCATGGATATTGGTTATTACTTCTCGTGTTTTTAAATGTAGCACTTTATTTCCTAATGTGCTGCTAGGAGGCGTCATTTATAAATGCTCTCTTGGAACCAGGAGACAAGCACATTTTGAAACAAGCTGTAGTGTTACCGAGAAGCTCTGCACGTGTTCAGTTGCTCGCAACTGGTACGCAACTGAACTGCCCTCCCCTCCAGTTGCAACCGTTCTGAGGTGGACTCGTGCAGATACCACTGCGCATCGCTCTGCACTTTTAAAGATATAAAAATACATCTGTATACTAAATCGATATCTATTTTGTTCTCTTTATATTTTATATTTACTTTTCATTGTATTTTGTACATTATGAGGTAGATATACATCACAAACAACATATTACCCTAACATTTTGCACAAATGTGTAACCTGTTCGTAATCATCCTTTAGAAAGCGCCTCAGGCTGTATGTCAAATGCACGGGGATTTTAAGTATCATCTATTATATTTCAATTATCCATTCCCGCATCTCCAAATGTAAAGCAAATTTCTAAATATGGAACCTCATTTAAGTTAAACTGTACGTGTCTGGCCTTTTGCACCTTATCCTAAATTCTGCATATGACAACCAGCCCCACAATACCTGTATATCATTATTTCGATGTGAAACCAAAGGTTTGCTAATTAAATGCCTGTAGACAAGGAGAGAATAAATGAATCAAGCTTATTATAGCAGTCATTTGTTGGTATTGCTACCTAAGCACTGGCCTTAGTGCTTGCAAACATCCCATATGACTGTGCTGAAGACGTAATTGGACTCATGGCTTGGTTCACCCGGAGCGGCACAGATTGTTAACCGCGAGGTAATGTATCGCAGCTTCCAACAAAATGGCTGCCAAGGGGACTCTTCACGGTTTGCCAACATTGCACATCCCAATGAGGGAGGTAGAAATCCGTACGGCTAGTACTTGCAATCTAGATCCCAAAATCTCTCCCGTGCCAGCTCTTTCTCTGGACTTGTTTTCAAGAGTTAACGCAGCTACAGCTCGGGAATGGAAATGCAAAACGTTTTGGAGAAGGAAACAGTGAAGATTATGGATCAGAGGTCTCTAGGAAAAGCAATCGCTATGTTCAAGGGAATTGCGAAATACAATTTTATCAACCATTTTGAATATTCTGAGACTCTTTAATGCTTTGTATAGTCCTGTATACACAGAAATTTAACGGCTTAAGTTTCTTTCTATTCTGACTTACACAAGAACCTATAGCAAACGCTTTACTCCAAAATATCGTTTGAATAAGGTTAATAGTTTCCCGTAGTACGGATAGAGACCTTTCAATGTACGTAAATAAGTATGAATTAAATTAATGTGTTGTGTGGAATAGAAATAACTATAAAGAGATTTAAATAGTTTTATGTATAATTTTTGTCTACTATACAGGTTGTTTCAAAATGACACCGAACGAATATAGAAGTTGCACAGTTTATAACTTAACTAATCCGTGTGTCACGTAAGCTTGCCCCGTATCTCTTAACGGTCACGTGGCCTTTCGACCTCTCATTGGCTGCTGTTGTGGTACAGACTGTTGTGCGGTAAAAATTAGTTCGTTATTTAACATGGTGATTTATATATATATGTGTTGGAAGAGAATTGTCAAATTTATATTTTTGTAACTGTTTTAATTAAATATATTATGCAACAGAGTTTATTTATCTGAAATGCATGTTAATTCTTAAACGAAGTAAAGAGGAGGTTCCTTTGCTCTCAGGCACATGGCACGATAGCACGTGATTTAGCGGTAGTGATGACATATTTGTTTATATGACTTTTATCACTGACCTTGTTTTGAACTGGATTTGTCATATATCACCATTCCGAGGTGTGCTATGCTGAGTGCGAGAGCTAAATTATTTTATTGATCGTTTATTGTGCGTGTACTTATTATATGTATAATGGCAGAGTCTAGCGCCAGTTTTTCGCTGGAGCATCACAAGGAAAAACCATTACAAAGCGGCGAAAAAATAATTGTGGTGCATGTGTTTAATGCAATCACAGAGAAGAATCCGTCTTTGACAGTGAGAGAAGTCGAACAGCTGTGCTCTGAACTTACAGGTGTGTTAGATGCGTAGGAATATCGCGACATGAAACTGAGACAACAGGAAAACTTACTACTCCAGGGGCGATTTTGCTGTGTGGTGAAGACGTTATTTAAGGACAATAAGACTGTACCGAGATACAAGTCGCAAAATATACTACCTTGACGAGACTTGAGTGAATGAAGGACACACAAGTATGTCGTGACACGACTTTTAAGACTGAAAGACAAGCATTTTTGCAATGTATGTGTGCTAGTTTAAAAATTCCCAGTGGATAAGACCGAAGGCCTTTCATTATCAACTTGTTTCAGGTTCATTGCTCATTCATTCATTCAGTTTCAACTTGCTCAGTTTCGTTATAAACTTGTATTTTTGCATGCCTTCATATTCTTATTTGTATAATTTTATCTATCTTCCTGGCAATTATTATGACGTTTACTGCAGTGATAAATGTGACTAGAAGGCACCGCCTATGGCCTATGGCGCAAAAGCATTAGCCAATTAGGATGATGGGGAAGGTTGATGGATTAAAGCCCTTTAATCCATCAATTTAAAGATGGCAGCACAATGACACCCTCACATTCTGATCTTCTGCATACATATTTCATTTAGCATACTTACAAAGCTTGAAATTTCTGAACTAACCCACTTAGAAACATGTGGTAAATTTTGATTTACTTGTTGGTCATTCTGCTTCCTGCTGCTTCATTAATTTATTTCTTTATGGTTAACTTCCGGCTTCTTTAGACGTGTTTTTGCACCCAAAGCCCAAATGAAAGTTTTCATCATAGAATATGGGAAAGAATTCCAAAAACTGTGCTTGGTGGGCCAAAAACTTTAAAAATCGGTATATATGTTAGTGTTATTTGTTATAATGATGGGTGCAGTTAAGTAATGACAAAAATGGGTATAAAGGTTGGTGAAAATATGAGGGCAGCATGTCTAAAAGAGAGCGAGAGAGCGAGAGATAGAGAGAGCGAGAGAGATGTTCGTTGAACTTCAAAGGCAAAAAGAATAGTATCTTTTTTAACACAACTAAATAATTTTTCATGAGAATACTATAAACTATATATGCTTTTAATTACTTTAGATTATAAAACTGTCTTGTGCTATTTAGGAAAAGAATTGGTGCTTATAGCTTTAAACTTCTACAAGGAACCTAGACCTGAAGCTCAGGGTGTAATACCTTTTTCAGGATACACATAGTGCTTTATACCACTTTTGCAAGGAACTGTATGAACTTAATGTAAATATTATATAGCCGTTAAATGCACACATTCTTATGCTACAACCATACCAAATTTCAGTTTCTTGCAATGTTTAGTTCTTTTGTATATTTATGTTTCAATATTGTTAAAAACTAGCCCTATCTGGTAACCTCCCAGTGCCCTTAAGTGAGCTGTAAATCATTTCAATGCCAGATTTCATGGTCAGAAGGGTCGACACCAACACCCCCCTCAGGGGACAGACGACTACAACGCTGCCCCTACACTAAGCACACGCAAAATCTCCAAGCAGCAGCACCAAACTCGCCTATAACCGACACTTCAGACACTAAAAAGATCAAATTTAAACGAAGAGAAATGAAGTTTAGGAAATGGAAGTCATGGAAAGTAAAGTAAATAACCAAGCATTCGTCTAATGTTCAAAGAAGTCCAGGAACAAGCCTTGAGTGACATTGATCGCTACGAAGTTAGCGGGACGTCTCGACTGCCAGTTCGTAAGTTCGCTATTAACACTCGTTTTCGATTTTATTACTTTTAGACCTAAGGTAGAGATTTGGGTCGAATGAATCTCAATATCCTCTGAGGAAAAGTAAAACGAAATACTGCTATGATTAGTCACTCAACTTGGACCCCCCGAAACCGGACTATAAACATTAACATCTCAGTCATCCAGTCTGTTCTCAAACCTTAGCTCTGCATTTAATACAACCAAGAACTGATTGATCTTGAAATTGTACCTCCTCCCAATGAAAATTTATATTGATTTAACCACACTTGGTAGAGGTAAATGGGTTTTGTATCCTGTATATACATCCAGAAGGTCAGGCTTCCTCATAAACCTTTTCGTACATAAAACCAATAACCATATCTAAGAAGTACCGAATAAACTATCTATCTGCGAACTTTACAAAGGATGGAAGCGCAGCAAAAACATTCAGGCTATACATAGACTGCCAGCAGCTTGTCGGACGGTCAGTTCCCCTCCGTGAATAAAAATCTCATCTTGTCTTCCACTCATCTTTTAAACGAGTGCAACTGCCATGCAGACAGATAGTAAATTTAGTAAATGGTAGAATAAATTTTATGGGTTTTACTTAGAGATTTTATTTGCTAATGAAGTGCAAATACCCTTGTTCTAATAGTGGAAAACAAGTGACGTTCAAAGCGGAAATGGATCTCATGATTAATTTCGTAAGCAACCAACCCAGTTACAGAAATCGATAACGGCAAATGGCCATGTCTTGTCCACGGGTTTTCGCAAATGGCAGTGACAAGTGACGTAATCAAAGTTACACTATCCGTACGTCAAACACCTCTGAGAGTAGCCGGAGTACACACGCCTGCTTATTTCACGGTATATGCACACGCATGTGCATATGGATAACCTGCGAGAGATCATAATGGAACTTGGGAAGTAAAATTCTGCTTATTCATAAAGATGAACATTACTATTCGGTGTTAATACCAACTTAAGTGCTTTTAAGTACAAACAATTGCTAATTAACGAAATCTTAAAATGATGATAAAGATTCTGTCTTTTGTAATTTAACGTTGTAGTGTAAATTTAGTGTTAGTGTTACAATTTGTTATACAAATGCTGAAGATTTTACTTGAAAGGGGAATTTACGTCTTCTTCATGTATGGCGGAGTACAGCCAGCAAAAGCCAGTGAAGGATATTACGATATAATAATTCCTCAAAAAGATAATGTTAATCACCACCACCATCATCATATTATCAAGTGATAAAATCAGAACATATATAGAACAGCAAAAAGTATTTTTCCACTAATAATTTTATAAACAATTGCATTCACTATTCTTATTCAAATTGTAAAAATACATAGAATCATACCACTATTTTACAGTTCAAACATTGTAACACTCAAAATAACTTCATTCAGAAAACAGTGAGCTTATATTGGGTCTTGGCTATAATTATGATATCCAATACAGCAATCTAGAATATAAAAAAAACTTATTGAACCAATATGTCTCATTAGTACCAGACATATTTGGCTAGTAAAGGAAATTATGGTACTAAAAATGCTTAAAATAAATCGAACTCTGATAAGCCAATTATGAACAACAGAGAGAAATAACAATGTAACATAGCTTGTTATTTTGGATGTTAAGATGCGTCCAAATGCTGGGGGCTACAGGTAGTTTCAATCAAATTAGTAAAACCGACAAATGTTGCTAGACAAAGTTCAAGATACAAATTTACAAAGGTATCATTGAAATTTAATGAATGAATGAACGAACGAACAAGATAAATAAAGAAGGAAAGTAGGAAGGAAAGATAGAGGGAATGAAAGAAAGAAAGAAAGAAGGAAGGAAGGAAGGAAAGAGGGAACGAAGGAAAGAAGAAAAGAAGGAAAGAAAGAAATAATGAAAGAAAGAGAGAAAGAAATGGAGAAAGAGGGAAAGAAAGACAGAAAGAAAGAAAGAAAGAATGAAAAATGAAAGACAGAAAGAAAGAAAGAAAGAAAGAAAGAAAGAAAGAAAGAAAGAAAGAAAGAAAGAGAAAGAGAAAAAGAAAGAAAGAAAGAAAGAAAGAAAGAAAGAAAGAAAGAAAGAAAGAGAAAGAAAGAAAGAAAGAAAGAAAGAAAGAAAGAAAGAAAGAGAAAGAAAGAAAGAAAGACAGAAAGAAAGAAAGAAAGAAAGAAAGAAAGAGAGAGAGAAAGAAAGAGAGAAAGAAAGAGAAAAAGAAAGAAAGAGAAAAAGAAAGAGAGAAAGAAAGAGAGAAAGAAAGAGGGAAAGAAAGACAGAAAGAAAGAAAGAAAGAAGGAAGGAAAGAGGGAACGAAGGAAAGAAGAAAAGAAGGAAAGAAGGAAAGAAAGAAATAATGAAAGAAAGAAAGAAAGAAATGGAGAAAGAGGGAAAGAAAGAAAGAAAGAAAGAAAGAAAGAAAGAAAGAAAGAAAGAAAGAAAGAAAGAAAGAAAGAAAGAAAGAAAGAAAGAAAGAAAGAAAGAAAGAAAGAAAGAAAGAAAGAAAGAAAGAAAGAAAGAAGAAAGAAAGAAAGAAAGAAAGAAAGAAAGAAAGAAAGAAAGAAAGAAAGAAAGAAAGAAAGAAAGAAAGAAAGAGAGAAAGAAAGAGAGAAAGAAAGAGAGAAAGAAAGAGAGAGAAAGAGAGAAGAAGGAGAAAGAAAGAGAGAAAGAAAGAAAGAAAGAAAGAAAGAAAGAAAGAAAGAAAGAAAGAAAGAAAGAAAGAAAGAAAGAAAGAAAGAAAGAAAGAAAGAAAGAAAGAAAGAAAGAAAGAAAGAAAGAAAGAAAGAAAGAAAGAAAGAAAGAAAGAGAGAAAGAAAGAAAGAAAGAAAGAAAGAAAGAAAGAAAGAAAGAAAGAAAGAAAGAAAGAAAGAAAGAAAGAAAGAAAGAAAGAAAGAAAGAAAGAAAGAAAGAAAGAAAGAAAAAAAAAAAAAAAAGAAAGAAAGAAAGAAAGGAGGGAAGAAAGGAAGACAGAAGGAAAGAATGAAGGATGAATGAATGAACGAATGAATGAAGGAACGAACGAACGAATGAATGAATGAATAGCTCAAATTATAAAAAATAAGGAAGGCTAAGAATGCCTCAAAATTAAATTTGTGAGAGAAATTAAAGAATACACTGAACTGGAGGATATAAAGTGAAGAAATAGAAAAGGAATTAGAATTATTAATCTAAAGGATGTATTAAGGGATAATAAACGTCAGTGGAAAGGATATAATATTAACTAAACAAAACATTAAAACATATTGATAGTGGAAGCAGACCACATGGTTAGACCCAGAGGGGATGGCTGGAATATATTTGAAAGCGTAACAGGCAAGTTATTGTCTATACTTGAAGTGAAGAAGAATATGCAGCAGTAGAACAAGAAGTATTTTTCCATGATGAAAGTGTTCCCTCTGACAATTGACACCTCAAAAACTTCATGTTGTTCTTGTAATAAAAAGTAATCTTATGTAATATGTGTGATAAATATTTCACTTTTTTAATAAAGAGTGAAATTACTCCGTTTTCATGGTGATGAATGACTATTTTAATTACATTACTGCCTATTTTTAGCGTTATAAGAGCCCTTTGGTCTGCGTATAAGTAAATTCCTGTACTCTTAGTTATAGATATATTAAGCAATTCCGGTAAGTGCTCTTTCTAACAGTAACATGTGGACCAACTGCTGTGTAATAATATGTAGCATTAATATCGTCATTAACACTGCTGTGTCCTTCTATTTATGAAACGCCATTAAATAAACGGACTATTATGTGTGCAGTATTACATTCATTAACTTACCGGTAATTAACTCGGATGAACAAGGACAACTTGCATGCTGTAAAGCTCTACAAAAATCATTTGGGACGAGGCTACTTGTCAATCAACTGGCTCGAATTATGCAAAAGTGGAGAGAAGAGTGACGCTTGGAAAGGGTGGAGCTACATGTTCATTGCCAACCTAAATCACCCCGTTCCAAATGACCTACTTTTCTGCATATTTGGTAAACCTGTAAGATGAACATCAGTTTTATACCACTACGTTGTCAAATTGTTAAACAAAGCTTTAATTAATAATTTAGAAAATGTGTGAGGAGCAAGCTTCTCTTCCACATAAATATATTTTTACTTTTAACTCTGCTGTCTTAAATAATCTCAATATAAGCTAAATAGATTTAAGGGAGGTACGAGCCGCATCTGTGAGGTGCAGCTTGAAACATAATTAATCACAAAAGCAACTGGCACTCGCGGATTTAGACGCGCCTAGTCCCGAGCCGGAAGACAAAGGGGGGAGAAATGGAGATGAGGGTAGGGAAGGCTCGCGTGTGACGAGAATAGATGGGAACTCTTGAAAACCTTCTCCATTAGAGGCAGGAAAGGAAAACCACTTGATGCCAACATAGGATTTAGTGGTCAATTGCCCAGTTCCGTGAAACAGTACCCCTTTAAAGCACCCTGAAGAATAATAGGCTAGCTAAATTACATCCATATGTGCTAATTGACTTTATGTTTGGTATCTGAATATCTGAAGGTATTTATTTGATGTACTATGTTATAGGAATTTAATCTATGATTTGGTTGTTTAACAGCATAGTCTCTATGATACCTACTGTTGCAAAAGTTGTATTCAAAACGCATGCCAAAGTCGTAGTGTGACTTTGGAGGATCCTGATGTTAAAAGTCCCGGTTACAAACACTAAAAATTGCTCTTTATTTCCGTAGAAATCAATCTGACATTCCAGAAATACGTCACATCTACTCGTCATCCACCGCCTCGAATCAACAATGCGTTCGCGGCAGTAGTATAACAAAAGGTCAATGCTAGAAGGCAGATTTGAGATGACGTTTGGCGGAGTAAATACATAATCATATTATCAATATTACTCAAAACTAGTTACATATGTGTAGTTAAGGAAATAATGAAAAACAAGTATCAAAACAAATGGTTAACCTTTATTTTACTTCCATAGCCGTATGCACTCAAATTTTTGGACGTTTAAATAGTCAATAAGCCTTTGCATTATTTACTTTGTACTTATATTTTTGTAATCCAGTTGTTGGCAATCTCTCAAAATAATTATCGAAAAAGATAAATGCTAAAATTACAAATCATAGAATCAGGTGTAAATATCAGCTATATATAAATATAATACAATGATTATGTAAAAAACTGAAGCTGCTGACAGTAAAGTAAACTAGGTTATTAATAACAACTAAACACTAGTAACACAACTTCACTTATCTTATTTAAATCCTGGGGACCGGTTTCAAAGCAAACATCTGCTTTATCCTCAGCCACTCAGCTTGACACTCACCCACTAACTGACTGAGTGGGTGAGTGTCAAGCTGAGTGGCTGAGGATAAAGCAGATGTTTGCTTAAAACCGGTCCCCAGGATTTAAATAAGATAAGTGAAGTTGTGTTACTAGTGTTTAGTTGTTATTCATAAAATAATACAATAAATTATAATTCAAGTGTCTGTTATATAAATATCGATCGAGGTTACGTTTTTTGAAATTCGCACATTTTCCAGAATAATCAACTGGATAGACTGGGAGTTTTGAATCTTCATATTTCGTAGCTTCTTCTCTGATTCTTTTGTGCCGTCAGGTATTTTTGTTTCCTTTGTAATTTACGTCCCTTAACTGTTGAGGTCATATCCGACGATGCATGGAATGGGTGAAATGATGCCCAAATAAGTCCAGGGTCCATGTTAACCAGAGCTAGCCGACATTCGTCTTTTAGGATAAAGGAAAATCCCGGTAAATCCATATCCAGATAACTCCCCCTGACCGAGATTCGAACTCGGGACCTCTTGAACTTCAGGCAGATATCCTCCTATCTAAGCTACCAAGGCGGGCTCTGTTGTAAGTTCTGAAGCGTTTTGGGACATTAAAAACTATGTAAAAGTTATGTAAATGAATAGCTCTGGGACCATAGATAAGTTTCAAATGTCTGAAATTTACTATCATGAACTAATTTTTTATAATTTACGTCCTCCAACATTAAGTCATATCGGACGATGAATGGAATAGGTGAAATGATGCTCAAATGAGCCCGGGATCAATAGAGTTTAGAGTTACCCGACATTCGTCTTTCAAGATAAAGGAAAATCGCGGAAAAAACCTTATCCAGGTAACTCACCCTGACCGAGATTCGAACTCGGGACCTCTTGAACCTGAGGCAGACGTATCATTAACTAAAGAATCACTCGTCCAGTTCGGTCAGTGATTATTATTTTATCGCCAAAGAGTACTTTAAAGGCTATGCGAAAACGCAAGAATATCAATGAAATGACATTTTTCGCCCTTCTACAAATAGCCGAAGCTGTAGATATATCTTTAAACTGAAGTAGATATCCTTAATTGATAATAATTCCATAAGGGCTGGGATAGATAAGTGCATTGGATAATTCAATGTTTGATTTCAGCTAACGGTGCAACAGTCAAGTAAGGCACATAACAGGAGGCTGAACATTGTGAAAGAACAGAAACCTTTTATGTCAATCTTAGAGCTTTAAAATGGAACATGAATATAAATATGAACATCGGACACTAAAAGATGGCTCACACGTCACAGATTAATTTAATTATTTTTATTCACACGTTCTTATCCCATTGTTATTCCTTTCAGCCCTGGCCTCTCTCAAATTTATTTACTCATTTTATTCTTCTGTAGCACGTACTTCATATTATTTTATGTAAAAATATATATTATTTCCTCGTTTTTGTTGAATTCTGGTCAATAGAAACAATAATATTACCCTACATTCTTCTGTGGCTCTAAAGTTGCTGCGATGGGCATCCAGGATTTCCACTTCTGATAAATCCATGAGCGATTATTATCTTCCCCGCAAAAAAAAAAAAAAAAAAAAAAAAAAAAAAAAAAAAAAACTATTACGCAGATTCTACACTGCACTGATACTACAGCGCCAAATATTCTTTAAAATAATTATTTGTGTCCAATACGAAGTTCATTGTTGCTTGTAAGACGATTATCCGACCCAAACCTTCGATTTTCCCGACCTTATTATGAAATGCAAACTACACCTAATTGTCTTTCATGGTATAATTGCTGCGTACCAGTGGGCCAGAGCCGGCCAACCCGACTGCCAACCTCACAGCCCCAAACGCAAGGTAGAAGTGGGCGATCATCCAACCGATAAGTTGAGGAAAAGCGGTCAGCATCTCGTACCCTAGCCGGAAAATTGGCTATCATACCTACCAATTTCTTCAGGATGCTGAGTGGACATCGGTCCTATACCCGAAACTGGGGTGCATTCCATGGAAGGGAACTAAAGCACTCTTTCTTCTTCTTCTTCTTCTTCTTCTTCTTCTTCTTCTTCTTCTTCTTCACTTCATGGCATAGGCAATCAAGTGCCTCTTCGGCCTTCGAAGTCCTCCAGCTATCGTTTCCTGGGTCTGCCCACCGATCTCCTACCTTTAGGATGATACTGTAATATTTGTTTTGTAAGTCTATTATCTGGCATTCTTTCAACATGTTCCTTCCATTTTTATTTGAGATCTTTCAACCTATCATTCATACTCAAAATGTCCAGCTTTTCTCTTATATTTTCATTTTTATTAAGTCCCTCTTCGTGCATCCTTTCACACTTCTCAAGAATCTCATTTCTGAAGCTTGTATTTTACTTTGTTGCTTTTTAGTTAACGTCCAAGTCTCACTTCCGTATGTTAGTATAGGTACAGCCATAAATTTGTAGAACTTTAATTGTGTTTTTTTACGTATTTTGTTTCTGAATGTTCTATTTATTGTTCCACACACTATTTGAAATTTGCATATTTTTTGTAGACATCATATTCCTTGTCATAACTAACATCAGTTCCCAAATAGTTAAAATGGCAACGATTATTTATAAATATTTTTGTTCTAATTGGCTCTTTCCCAATGAATGCCATTACCTTTGATTTAATAAAAGAAATTTTCATATTATATTGGTTACAAAGTTCACTAAGTTTAAAAATAGATTTTTGCAGGGAAGACTTGCAATTTTGTATAATAATTAAGTCGTCAGCAAACAATAAAATATTTAAAAAGTTTTTATTTGAAATTTTAAAACCTGCATTCACTATCTGCTTCCATTTGCACACTAGGTCGTCAATATAAATACTAAAAAGTATAGGTGATAAAGTCACCCTTGTCTGACACCCTGATTAGTAAGAATTTTTTTAGGAATTTTACCATTGTTCCTCACATTTATTTTTGTTTGGAAGTAGAAGCGTTGTATCATTTTTAATAATTGTTGTGGGTATCCACGTTCTTCCAATATTTGCCACATTTTGCATCGGCTTAACCTATCGAAGGCTTTTTCAAAGTCAACAAATGCCATATGCGTTTCTTTATTAAACTCCCTATGTTTTTCAATTAGTTGTTTAACAATAAAAATGGTATCTACACAGGATCTGCCTCTTCTAAATCCACCTTTTTCTTCCGAGAGAAGACATTCAGCTATATTCGGCAACCTTTTGTTTATTATTTTAGCAAATATTTTACAGGCCGTATCCAGTAAACATATTCCGGAACTAAAACACAAAGATGTAAACCACTGTACCACGACTAGGGGCACTTAATTTTCATACATGTGAAGAATTTATCTAATTACTTATTTTTCAGTGTCATAGATTGCTCTAATTAGAGGCATGATTCCAAAAGGTATTCACAGAGAGTAATTACATAACAGCTAATATTTTGCCATTTAACATCTCGTAACATGCCTCGAATTTCTTTAGCGTTCCGCAGTACTCCCTCTTTCTTCCTACGCTCAAACCTCTTTTCAGAAAGGTTGTTCACTTTTCTATTGATTCTCTGCTTGTCCCTGTATCGAAATGTTTGCCCTTTAGCTCATCTTGAATGTCTTTCCCCATATAGAGTCCCCAATATACTTAAAGGGTTCTCAAACTCTCCTACGTATCTCGAAACTTTCCTTTTATTTCACTCCAGCGTTATGCTTCGTAACATCAATACGCATTCTTCATCTTCCCTACTTCCCAAAAGTCAGAAAAATATTTAAATGAAATTCTTAAAATTGGTGATCCAGTAATAGATACGTACTCTAGTGTCAATTACTTGCCTTTCAGCAACCATTTGCAAGAGTTAATCATGAGTCAGGCTGAAAAATTCAATGCCATAGCTGGGATATATCGAATATTTCGATAGTTTTTCTAAGTACTGAGCTACCGTGGCAAATTACTAGCACAACTTTAACTTCTCAACTGACTCCATTTCCGCCGAATTTTTCAGTCTTACTCTACCTTTTGAAGCACACGACTAATGTAAAAGCATTATTAATTCACGTTTATCCTAAGTCCATCTAAGCCCAACTGTAGTCTGTTAGGCGTATCAGATGGTGTATGCAGATCTTCTGGTTGGACTTAAAGTCAATATTATCCTCTATACGCTACTGTTGGTGTAGTGGCTCGGAAGAATAGATGCATTTTATTGATCGGGGTCCTAAACATAGTTGCAATATGTAACCGATCATTTTATATCTTTATTAAGTGGAACTATAACGAAATAAAAAAAAGAAAAATAAATTAATCGAGAAGTAAGGGTTACGTAGATACGCACGTAGTTTTACCGTTTATGAGAAGTTTAATTGTGCATTTCTGAATTGCCCAAATAGAAAAACAAATAGGGGATCAAAAAGAAGCTGCGAAATGATGCTCTGTTAATTGAATAGGCAATTCACAACCGTCTAAGCGATATTGTTTCATCCGGTTTACAAAGATACGTAAAAATTCCAGAATTAAGAAATTCTATTTTATCTTCTTTTATTTATAATATCCTTTAACTAAAACCACATCTGAGCGCAACTGAGCAGAACAAATGAGAAACAAAGATTTTATGTTTAAGTTCAGCATCTTACAGCAATACAAGGAATCTTTCATGGAAGTCCCACCAACCCAACTAAACTTTCAAGGAAAAGAGATGTATTTTACTTATTTATTTATTTACTGATGTATTTATGTATTTATTTACTTACTTATCTACTCATTTACTTATCTATTCAGTCATTCATTCATGGATTTATTTATTAATGATATTTATTTTTTATTTTGAAAAACGGGTGTAACAACTTTAATTAAAACGCTATATGCTAGGGACATTTTCATACAAAATGTATGGATGTATATTCTGAAATACTCTGGATTCTGAATGACTTTTGTGTGAATGGTAAACCGTAAAATATATCAAAGTAATAATAAGAATAAATAAAGTCGTCACTAAAAGTGTCATATCTGTAAATTTATTTTACTTTTTATTTTCCTTTCTGTCTGTGGAGATAATCATTTTCTAGATATACCTTGTTTTTCGCAAAGGACGAGGTACTATTTATTTTGTATATCTTGCAAGTGCCAGAACGATGTTGAATTTATTTATTTATAATTAATATTGATAAATTTATAATGACGAGAACTATCTTTTGAATTGGTATGAGTTATGTGTGACCATGGCCAAGTAAAGTAGGCCACAGACAGTAAAGATGAATGTTAATATCCAAACTATATAAATGTTAAATATCATAAATTAAATAGGAAGATTAAAATTATAAAAGAAACTTGCTTTTAGGATTTTATATTTGGAAAACCAGAAAATTATGTAATTCAAAATTAATGTATTGGCAACAGAAAAAATGATTAAAATATAATAATTAGTTACCATGGTAATAAGGAAAAATACAATAAGTGAAGAGGACAAGATAGCTTCTTTTGTGTGATGATCGAAGAGCGAGCAGACGCGTGCCCTAAACATGGCAAAAACTGTACTAATTATTCATCATCGATATAATGAAGTTTCAATATAGTGCAACCTTATTTTCAGAAAACTAATGTTCAAAAAGAGAAGAAATCGCGCGTGTGTAAAGACAACAGAAATATAAGAAAATTGTTGTATTTGGATTGTAATAATCAGAATTCTATGAAAATATGTTTGATCATCGTAGACGCTGTGAATTGCAGTGAGTTTAAATTAAAGAAAAACTTACAGTCATTTTTTTATTTCCTTAACATTGAGCTCCACAATCCAAGTATCCGAGAACACAATCAAGGGAAAATCTCATGCAAATCGGGACTACAAATAGATCGTCGAGAACACCATCCTACCATCTTCCCATCGTCGGCCATAATTCCTCTTACATAGCTTATCGGTCGCTGTAAAATCCTGGTTTGGGTGACTTGCATAAATATCCTTTACGAGACTTTTCTCTATAGTAGGTGAAGTAGATGACTTTGGAATCTATTTCATGTATTCATGTCAACTAATTAAAAGTTGCAGCAAGAAATATAGTGACTGGAACCGCAACATTGTAAAACATTTAATATATTTTAAACATTTAATGTTCCTAGAATATCTTAATTACTTCGGCCACAATTAAAACTACAAGAAAAATATACACAATATAGCTACTTGATAAAGTTTAAATAAATATATTTTAATTTTTCTGGAGTAAATAAATTTATTTGAATAATGTTTTTGCTATTGTGCATTTTCAACGTTAATGATGCTTGCATTTATATTTACTGCTCCAAAATGCACTTATCTACTTGTTGGTTTAATGGACTGCAAAGCAATAACTTAGCTAACTGAATGAACCCAAAGAATATTAATTACTAAAATAAATTTTGTACTGCTCTGTGCGGCCTTTATATTATAGGTATATAAATTTTCAGTTATTATATTTTTAAAGTTGAAATGTTTCCTTATTTGGACAATAGGTTCTATTAATTTATTTTATTTTTAATTCCTGTAAGCTATTAGGTTGTCTCGTAAGTAATATCGGGTTTTTTATTTAGGTGTTTTGGAAAATTTATTAGCTTTCTTTACTTTGGCAATGCTATTTAGAGGATGCCATGGCTAGTGTTACGTACATTACGAGCATGTATCAGTCTTCAGTTGTTAAGGGTACTGGGAGGTCATTTTTACCCAAACAGGGATAGATTTTAACAATATTGAAATATAAATACACAAAGAATTAAACATTGCTAGAAATTGAAATTTGATATGATTATAGCATAAGGACGTGTGTATTTAACGACTGTATAATATTTACATTTAGTTCATACAGTTCCTTGCACAAGGTGCATAAGACACTCTGTGAATCCTGAAAAAAAGTATTACACCCTATACTTTAGTCTAGGTTCCTTCTAAGAATTTAAAGCTATAGGCACCAATATTTTTCCTAAATAAAATAAAACACAGCTTTATATTCTAAACTAAATAAAAAGCATACATAGTTTATGCTATGCACATGAAAAATTATTTAGTTGTGTTAAAAAATTTTCCCTCCATTTTATAAACCATATGAATATAAAAGTTAGATTAATGTGTTCAGGGAAGATTATTAACAAATAAACAAGAAACATTTTGTAACAATACCTTTTACAGTTTTTGAGAAACACGCGCCTAAAGTATGAAAAATCAAGGTTTTGGGAAATCACGATCAAAGATTAAGCACCATTCTTTTTAAATTATACATACTCTCAAAACATTTCTGCTCCATACACCTGCTCAGTTAGGTTTTTCTCATCTTTTCTTTTCCTTTTCTTAACTTCTATCTCCACTTTCAAGCAACTGAACTGTTCTTTTTGCCTCTGAGAGTGGACGAACATCTTTTATTGGACATGCTGCCCTCATATTTTCACCAAACTTTATAGCCATTTTTGTCATTACTTTATTCCTACCACTGCACCCATAATTATAACAAATGACACTATCATATATACACAAATTTTTAAAGTTTCTGGCCCAAGATGCACGGATTTGGAATTCCTTCCCATATTATACGATGAAAACTTTCATTTGGGTTTTTGGTGCAAAACCACGGCTAAAGAAGCCGGAAGTTGACCATAGAGAAATAAACGAGTGAAGCAACAGGAAGAAAAATTATGAAATTTAACACAGGCTTCTAAGTGGGTTAGTTCAGACATTTCAAGCATTGGAGGTATGCTGAGTGAAATGTGTATGCAGAAGATCAGAAAGTGGTCGTGTCATTGCACCGCCATCTTTAAATTGATGGATTAAATGGTTTTAATACCAGGTGACAACCTATGTTATATATCATTTAAAAGCTGAAGAATTATATCATTTTTTTACACTAAAAACATCATCGACCTCCCAGTGCCCTTAATAAAAGATCACAAAATTGAGATAACAAAGTTTGACCTTAGAGTCTTTCTAAAACACTACTGGAGACAAGATTATAAAGCCGCTTCCGCAGCTCGAAGAATACGTGAAGTGGAAGGAGAAGGTTTTGTTAGTGAACGACGGTTCTTACGTTTCAACATTGGAGATGAAAATAGTAAAGATTCATCACGTTCTGGAAGACCTAAAGTATGCAATATTGAGGGGTTTTGCAAGAAAATCCGCATTAAAGTACCCGTAGGATTTTAGAAGAACTTGATGCATCAAAAGATACTTTGACAATTACACGGCAGCTGTAGATCTGTACCTCATGAACTGACATCTTAACTGACTGATCGTGGAATGTACATCTGTCGTCAGCTTATCCATATTCTAATGAATGATAGTAATATCAGGCGATTTCTTACTTCTGATTAAAATTGGGTATATTACCGAAACCCTGATGCTTGAAAACATTGACCAAACAGCCTATGTCATCGATAAAAGTAATAAGTTCGGTCCCAAATTAATGTGTCTGGTGGAATTTTGAAGCTGTGATTCTCTTGGAGTTTGTTCCAAACAGGCGGAGATTGATGAGTATATTTGTTCTCAACAACTGGAACGAATGCATGAAATTTTGAGACAGAGATACCCAGCATTAGTTAACCGAAATAGAGTTATTCTGCAACAGGACAAAGCAACACCACATACTGCAAGAACATCCATGGAAAAAATTGAGAAATTGGGAGGAATCAAACTGCTACCACGCACAGCATACAACCCTTGCAAATCAGATTATCATCTTTTTCGTTCCATGGCACATTTTCTACGGGAAATAAATTTTTACAACACTGAGGCAGTGCAAGTGGTCTCATCGAATTCTTCGACTCAGAAACCAGAGACTGGCACCATTGTGGGATAACAAACCTCGCTGAGCGATGGCTCAAGGCCATAGAATCCAACGGTCTGTACTTTGAAAATTAGTTTAGTGCTTGTCAGAACACATTTCTAATATTTTTTCTTATAAAACGACATTGCTTATGAGACTCTATCTATATAATAAATTCGACATGCTCTAGTGAGCGTAATTATATATAAAAACTGCATTCACTGAAGTACCTTTCTGTTGCGCAACATCTCTATTCGACTACTTTCGTTAATATATGCTGTGGACACTGATAATACATGTAATGCATGACATTTTAACTAGTGGAGTCAATTTGTGAAGTAAAATATTCAGTCCTGAGTTTGCATTATCTCTCCTGAATTCTAAGGAATACCTGAGAACACTCAGGAAGGAAGAGTTTTCTTTTATTTTTTCTTTTATTTTTTTATATGAACTGAGGAACTGCCACTAATTACGCCCTGAATTAACAACTTGGACATCGGCCACCTCGGCAACGTGATGGTAGACTGTCTGCCTCACGTTCAAGAGGTCCCGAGTTCGAATCTCGGTCAGGGTGATTTACCTGGTTAAGGTGTTTTCCGGGGTTTTCCCTTATCCTGAAAGACTAGTATCGGGTAACTCTAAGCTCTAAGGATCCTGGACTCATTTGAGCATCATTTCGCCCATTCCATTCATCATCCGATATGACTTAACGTTGGAGGACGTAAAATTAAAAAAAAAAAAAACTTGACCATAGATGTGTCGATTATATTGATAGCTGTAAAATGACGTAAATAAATACGTTTAATTGATCTTGTCAGAACAAAGGTTGTGATTATGACAATCCGATATAAATAAAACATAATTGGCTCATATTACTCGACAGAGTGTTGAGCCGTATCGACCTTCAGGTGACCAGGGCTGTGATCGTCTCTTATCAAGTCTTATCTGGTCGTTTAGAAGAGTGAAATGTTAGTAAGATGACATACCGTAAGTTACTAAACACAAATAGAGCCATTGGAAGCTGTGTGTGTCTATATGATATGTTTTATCGCGCCTTTCGATATATGATACGTTGCTGTCCAGAAGATGTGATTATATCTTAACAGATTATAGAGACACTGGACCCACCGCGTATCGTTAAGCTGAGGTAAACATCTGTGTTACGAATTTTTCCCGATACGCTTTCTCGCTTTAAAATGTAGTATATGCATCTGTGTTAATGGTAGTTAGTACTAATAAACGATTACTAGCTTATATCGTAAAATTAAACCAAACTTAAATTGCAATTCATTTCTTGTGAGAGGGCTATGAAAATATTCTTAACTATACTTCCATAAGATAAATAGTATTTACTAAAGTACATAACGATATTTTATTTGCTGTAAATACTATTCCATTTCAAGAAACCGTACTTAATTGCTATTTTGTGTACCTACTTCTTTTCCATTTAAACTTTTGAAATGCTAGACAGTTTGTGAATGTTATCGCAATGCAAAGTAGAGTACGCCAGAACGTCAGTTTAATTAAACCCCGCCTTTCATAGCCTGCATCAAACGAATTATTCCTAATTTTACTTTGTTCCTTTACACGACAATCTGAAAGTGCAGACTGAGGAGTAGCTCTTCTCTAAGAGGAAATATAAAGAACAATGTTTTACGGAGTAAAAAGAACTTAAAATCGCACGAATAAGGTTAGCTGTTGTTGCCATGTGTATACAATATATGCTCTCTTTTGTTATTTTTCGAGTTGCTATTATTGTATTTCTTTCTCAGTTGTGTTACACAGAAACACGCACACGCATACACACACACCATCTCATGCCTGAAGAGGGATTATCCTGTATCTTTTGCGCGATGGAATAAAGAAACTATTAAAAGGACCTTATTTCTATATAAGAACTTACTCATTTTGACAGTTTAGCATTTCCGTTCAAGTTTATCCATATGCTCTTACTAAATTAGGTTTTATTGGAAATTAAGGGTAGAGTAATTTGATTCAAATTAAAGAATGTGTCCTTGTTGCATCCATAGGGACCTGAAAACACAATTAAAATATGCTTAACAACATTATTTGTGTAATTTTTGAACATGGAAGAAAAGCATACGATTTTTATATAAAAATAGTTATAATTGCCTCGTACAGGATTTTATTTTCGTATTACTTTACTTGAAAGCTAACGCTTCATAACACATGAACTCCAAGCGCTACACAAATACGAGGCGTGTCTGTAAAATAAGGTATCTGAGGCGCTGGAGTCGTCAGAAACGCTATTACGCGAGACCCGGCAAAACTGGCGTGTAGCTTGGGTTTACCTCTTCAAATCCCCACCATAACGAACCCGTTGCCAACATCAGTCTTGAATGGGCAGCCGTTTGCGATGGAGCGTCCTATCACTTCCGCCGCCAAGTGCGAGTTGCATGCAGTGATCCGTTTTTTGATTGCCAAGGACACTACCCACTGAAATTAATGCTCACTTATTCGAAGTCTATAAGCCACAGTATATGGACGTCACAAACGTGCGAAAGTGGGTCAGAGAGTTCAAAGATGGACGTACAGGCGTCCAGGACGAACAGCGTTCTGGTCAGCCTTCCGTTTCAGCCGAAAAAAAATTGCAAAATTGGAGCAAGAAATGCTTAAAGATCGACGTATGACAGTTCGCGAGCTGTACGAACTTATCCCTGAAGTCAGTAAGACTACGATTGACAAGATTTTGACCGAACATTTGCCTTATCGCATGGTGTGTTCGAGGTGGGCTCACAAGATGCTCACCGTGGACCATACACGGCTACGTGTTGAAGCGGCCCACCGATTCCTGGAGCACTATGCAGAACAGGGCGAGGAATTGTTATATTCAATTGTCACTGGTGATGAAACCTGGGCTAATAGCCCATGGCATCCTTCGGGGGTCTATATCTCCTCCCCCTGTGAGGAGCTCTGTGGTCGTACCGACCTAGAGAGCTTACCAGCTGATTGGGATGGGTGGAACTTTTGTTGTGGATGGCTCGAGGTTTCTCCCTCACCATATCCATTATGTATGCGATTTGGGAATATTCATGTAGGATATGAGATGGGAATCTGCGCCCAGTATCATAGATCATCCTTAATGCCCGGTTCTGCACGTACTGCAGTCTCCGGACGGTGGTCGGAGCCGCCAATCCCCAGATATCGCACCCGCACGGAGACATGGGTGGACTAATCGCCCGATATAGGCGAAGTTTATGGTGTGTGGGCAATTTTGATTTAAAGATGGGGAATAACTGCCTGAATGCAGCATGTCCAATCTGGCCTTATCCCTGACGTGGGGAGGGAAGTTTAGAACGCGATCAAACAGGACACTCAGGTATTTGGTCAAGGTAACCCATGGGATTTGCCTCTGCCGCAGCCTCAGTGATCCCGTTGGTCGCCAGCGTCGGACCTTAGCCAGTAGAAGAGCAGAGCTCTTTCGTGGACTATTTGCCATCCTCCACTTCTCACTCCAGTGGCCGATCGCTCGGAGCTGGCGTTGAAGTGGCGGGAAGCAGAACTTGGCGTTTTTATTGCGTGCCATTATGAGAACATCGTCCACTTACTGGCACGTAGCTGTCTATCGTTCTGTGGGAAAGTCAGACATGTAGGCCACGAAGAGCCGCGGTGATAGAACACTACCCTCCGGGACTTCCGCGGCTATGGGTCTGACGCTGGAAAGCTTTCCTTCCACTCTCACACTGAACGTGCGAGACCTGAGGAAACTGCTGATCAGCGTGAGATAGGGAGGAGGGTGTTAACTTCCTTGAGTTTGTACAGAAGACCCTGATGCCAAGCGGTCGCAAAGGCCTTTTCCAAGTCCAACAGCACCGCGATGGTTTTGAGGTTCTACATATGATGTTCAGATTGGAATCCGCTTGTAGTTAGACTCTGAGCTGCGTTTTATTGAGGTCTTCCCAAGTCGATAGGCGAATGTTGGGAGCTGGACTATACAGCACCATTTACTTCCGGGTTCCTCATTTCCTCTTATTTCGTTACCTGATTCATCTTTCAGGGTTTCAGGCCTGAAATGTTTGAGAGACGAATGTATGCACGTAAAAAATGAAATGTGTAGTGTTTAACGCCCGCTTTTACTATATGAAAAGGCACCGCAGACAGCGACACTGATAGTATATCTCAGAAGATCTTCTTCTCAGAAGATGGAGCACCGGTGGAATGAGATGGTAGGTGAAACCGGAGATCCTGCAGAAAACCCACCCCAGCACCGTGTTGTCCACCAAAAGTCTCACTTTGCGGTCGCTTGGGTTCGATTCCAGGCCACCTTGGTGAGAGCCAAGCAGTGTACCCACTCAGCCACGGCACGGCCTAGCATGTCTGAAGTAAGAAGGGGGACGCGAGTTTCATAAGAGCTTGTACGACGCAATAGGAGTGAGATATCAGACTGGTTTTGGAAATACTCAAACTAGAAACGTTAGAGATCCCGTAGTAATGTGCTTACCGCCACAAGATCTGATCTTATCTCTAGCTATCAGATGTATAGTAGTAACTAAACTACCTAGCATTTATCAGCTGGTTACTAAATCATTATAGATGGTGTAGGCCTAAGAGGGTGTACGGACTAGCCAATCAGTTAGCCAGTCAGCCAATCAGTCAGTCGGTCGGTCAGTAAGTCTTATATTCTGTTTAATATCCTGAGCTACAATGAGCTGAGGCCGGTCCCTTAGCTCAGACCTGACGTGCTGGGGGTCCCAGGTTCGATTCCCGGCGTTAGGGGTGGGGATTTTTCTCCGACCAAGGTAATTCCTCCACTTCCCCAGAGTCTGGAAGTATGGATGAGAGTGCGAATGTTTGCGTGATCTAATGATTAAAACCCAGCGAATACGAGTTAATACCTTCGGTATGTTCCAAAGGAGAACGGCCACCGATATGACCATTGGAGTTAACGGCGGGGTATAAATGGAACAAATAAAAAATGAGTCTGTGAAAAGAAGTCCAGATCGCTTATAAGAAGGGATTAAACATTGTAAACAAAGAGCTACCATGTGTTAGATTTTGATCCCCAGATTGTGACGTTAAGCAAACCAGTGACTCTCACAACATATTTGAAACAGATCACGTCTGCACTTTATAGCGGTACTCCAAGAGGGAAAGTATGAGCATTGAAAGCCTCCCTATACCGTTATGGGGTTGGCAAGGCAGATAACTGAATATACAACACTTCACTTCTTCCAGTGTGCCTTCAGCTTTCAGCCTTCGTGTAACATAGCGCTTTCTGCTGTTTTAAACTAAAAATGAAAGTTTAATACAAGGTTTAGTATTGGCCTTTGTGGGTAAATTATATACACACATTCAAATCATGATGAATGGGATATGAAATAGGTTTTAAAATGTACCATCATAATTTAGTGTAGAGTCAGGCTGAAAAATTCAATGCCGGGAATGTTTACCGGGGAAAAACACGGGTCAGTTGGAGAATTTAATGTCATGGCTGCACGTTGGCCATAGTAGCTCAATGGTTTAGAGCGACTGGACGGAGACCAGAAGATCCGTGGTTCAAATCCCGGCTATGGCATTGCATTTTTCAGTCTGGTTCTACCCTTTCATAGTGCGTCCTACAACGGCTGGTGTGAAAGAACAATTAATTTTCATTAATTGTACCTAATAGTGGTCCGAACTATAAAGCCCGGGCCTTAAAGTACTTACAGCATAGTAAGTCGCCATTAAGGTAGTTGTCCCATGTGTTTATGAGAACTCCTAATGATTTCCCGGGAGAAACACGAGTCAGTTGGAACATTTTATGTCCTGTCGGCACGTTGGCCATAGTAGCTCAAATGGTTAGAGCGGCTGGACGGAAACCAGAAGATCCGTGGTTTAAATCCCGGCTATGGCATTGAACTTTTCAGCCTGTCTCTACACGTTCATAGTGCATCCTACACACGGCTAGTGTGAAAGAACATCAATTTCCATTAATAGTACCTAATAGTGGTGTGAACTATAAAAGGGAATAAACAGGGAAAAAGGGAATAAACAGTCTTGGAATCCATCGTGCACAAACACGTCTCATGTGTAATGCTTCTCTCACCAACGTGTGAGTGGAACCCAATGAATTGTTCAGTATTTCAGAAAGTTATGTTAAGGTAATTCATCGATCCTTTCTCACAATGACAGCAGCAGTGTTGATGTTTCCTTCCGTAAGAGCAGTAACTGGAACACCGGGTTTCACTTCCCTTGAAATTGATTGGCTTGACCTTTAAATATTTTAAACCCCTTCGAGCTGTGCTCTAGGGAAGAACGGACTCTCCATTGGCCTCCTGTAACATTGTATAGGCCTCAACTGAAGATTTGTTTAGACGAGCACAGAATTTCAGAGCCGCATATTGTTCCTCGCGTGTTACCTCCATTGTAGCGATACTGAGCATGTCTGATCTTACGGGAACCAGGAGGACCAAGAATGAAACTGCTACAGCGTGTTTGTTTTAAATTAAGCTAACAGAGTATAATAAGATAACATTTAAGGGCGAAAAATTATGACCGCAAGGAGGTTATGATCATTTTTATTAAACAGCCCTCGTACATCGGTTTCAATCTCAAAATTGAACTCAATGACGCAATTTACGAATCATATCCGTAATATGATGCGTGAAAAATTAATTCGAATGATTCCAATTATACTTTTGGTTTGAAAAATCTACAGTGCTTAGTTCATAAAACTTTAAACTTCCTCTCATCACTGCATAACAGGAGGGTTTTTGAAATATTATACAAAAATACTATATCCAATTTTAATGTAGTGAAATGATCGTATATATGATATTTAAATGGATGACGTTGGTAAATTGTTCTTTAAGCACTAAGCGATATAAACAATTCTGTAATCCAATAAATAAATCTGATGTGTACCTATACGTGAATATTGATTGCATGCATTTAGGCAATATCGCTATTGCCTTTGTTTTCATTGGAAGAGCTAATTAGATGCACTGTAAGTAAGTGCTTCCGTTACACACACAGGTTACAAGGAGATGGATCTTGTGGCGGAGGGGAAGACAATGTAATCTGCGATGTAAAACCAAAATTAATTAAGAAGAGACTCATCCAAAGGATTAAGGCGCTGGCTGCATATACAAAGGAAGGTTACGATCGTGTTGCACGCGTCTTAAGGTACCTTACATGCAGGGTTCCAAAGGCAACGTCTTAGCAGGGCTTCGTAACGAATCTGCTCCTAACACACAGGGTATTACGGAATTAAAATGGGAAAATGGAACGCGGCTTTGCATACCAACAACGGCTTATGCATTTTGATGATGCGAACTAAATGCTTAGCGCTACAGTGAAGATCTCTCGGGATGTGTCAAGACCAGAAATGTGGCAAGTAAAATACGTCAGAACTACGCCGTAGGAGAGTCCTTGCCTTGGGAACAGGAGTATGTTTATGCAGCCTTTAACAGGTTACAGGTAGTTCAAGCGATACTTAAAAGCATTTTATAATATCTTGAATCCCTTCTCCCTATGTAAACAATGCAAATCTACCACTCATCTTGCTCAAACAGTTTTGTTGAAGACATGCACGTGTCGTGTCTATAAGACCGTATTAGTCCATGGATTAATTAATACGACCACCAGGCTATGAAGAAAACAAATGCAAGTATGGGATACATTCCAGGAATATATTAAGTGAATTATTACACAGCATAGTTCAAAGAAATATATCGGACTTTCAATAATTTCTATTTACTTCTTTAATACTGACAGAATCTCTTTATAGGAGGGCAGTTCAATAAAGATTGACCATAATTATTTTACGGTCGTAATTTTTCGCACTACAATTCAATTTTATTACATTCTGTTAGCTTAATATGAAAAAAAAAACCTCTACAGTAGTTTCATTATTGGTACTCCTGGTTCCCACCTATAGGAACCAGGCAAGTTCATACATTTTCAGTATCGCCTACCGCTGTAATGGAGGTAACACGCGAGGAACAATATGTGACATTGAAATTCTGCTTTCGTGTCAATAAATCTTCAGTTGAGGCCTATGCAATGTTACAGGTGGCCTATGGAGAGTCTGTTCTTCCCTAGAGCACAGCTCGAAGGTGGTTTAAAATGTTTAACGAGGGGAGACAATCAATTTCAAAGGAAGGTGGACTCGGAGCTCCAGTTACTGATCTTACGATAGAAAACATCAACACTGCTGCTGCCATTGTGAGAGAGGATCGACGAATTACCTTGAGATCAGTTTCTGAAATACTGAACATTTCATTGGGTGCCACCCACACGTTGGTGACAGAAAAATTACACATTAGAAGCGTTTGTGCCCGGTGGTTTCCAAGACTTTTGATTCCGGAACAAAAGTACATTCGCATGCAGGTTTGCATGCAGTTAAAGTTGATGTTAGAGGAAGATCCGGAATTTCTTTCAAACGTAATCACTGCTGACAAAACTTGGCTACAACATTTTGATCCTGAGAGCAAACAGCAAACCTCAGTATGGAAGTATCCAACCCCCCATAAAAGCAAAAGTGGTAGCTTCTGCTGGGAAAGTAATGGTCCTCTCATTCTTTGATATTCATGGAATGGTATATCAGCATGTTGTACCTGCACACACATCAGTAACTGCACAATACCACAGATATGTCCTGAAAACATTGCAAATTCATATCAGGAGCAAAAGACCACATTTCCGTGAAGCAGGCTGGATGCTGCACCACGATAATGCGTGTCCGCATATTGCCAATGTTGTTCCTGAATATCTTGCAAAAATCAACATGAAGTGCATCCCTCATCCTATATATAGTCCGGATTTAGCCCAGTGTGACTTTTTTCTATTCCCTAACTTGAAGAAACGCCTTCGTGGGTGGCATTATCCATCATCAGAAGCAGTGTTGAAGGCTGCGGAGGCGATTTTGAGCATCTCTCAAAAATGGTTTCCAGCATGTCTTTGAAGACTGGCAGAAACGCTGGGACAAGTGCATCGCATTCGGGGGAGACTATTTTGAGGAGGACCATCAACATTATGAGGAAGAGTGAAGGTACGTTGTCGAAAAAAAAAATGTGATCATTTTTTACTCTACAGCCCTCGTATTACGATGTTTTCATTCTATTTGTTAATTTTTCTTCTTTAATAAACAGCTAACCAAATCGTATTTCTGAAAAATGTTAATAACACTTAATAGAGTTTGAAACATACCCTTAACTTTACCAAAAACAATGTCATGACTGTCCTTTTCGCAGGAATGGCATGAGTTCTTTGCAGATTGACCAATTTATCATCTTATGACGGTTTTATTATTAAACAAAACCTTTAGTTTATGAATATCATACTAAATATTATTTTGTTTCTGGTTGTTCTTTTTATTGAGGCATAACTAGCCCATTACAACCTTTCAGAATGAATAACTTGCAAGGAAGTTTAAAAGTTTTGATCTGTTACAAAATGCCATGAACTTCTCTTTGTTGCTTTGCTGAGTTTGGGCCTTTTAATTCCCAATAATTATGTACTTATGAATAAGGAAACCACATATCTTAAAAGGCATAAAATGTCCACCTGTTTATGTTCAGTGACATGCTGTGAACAAAGAAGATTCGTGCATCATTTTAACAGTAGTAATCTCTCAGGGCATTTGACATGTAACAGTTTCCAATTTGTCGAACATCAAAGTGGGTGTTTACTCCTTCCCCCAACATCACTTAGATCTAGTGACAGGCAGGATATTTCCCATACTAAGTGAGACTGTATCAGATATCACGAAGCGTGACCCTTCCAGCGTTCGATGAGCTTGGGGTCAATTTATGTCGCTTCGGAACAAGGCTTTGTCATTCCCTTTGTGACAAATCCACGTCAGCTAGTTAGGTGCGGATCAAATAGCCTTTGTAATACATGCTCGTATTCCTCCTTGAAAGATTGAAATACCGCCTGCACCCTGTCTGCTTTAATAGCTACGTCACAAAGAAAGCTTACACAAAAATTTGACCGGAAAGGATGAGTGTAATCCTGTTGAAGGCTATACGGATTACGATAATGGAGAAGGCAGGGGAACATAAATGTGCTAAAGCTATGAATTCCTCTGTCATCTACTTGAGTGAAGTTGTGAGAATTAATTTAGCTTTACTGTATGCATAGAAAATTCACTTCAGTATATGATGATGATGATAATAATAATAATAATAATAATAATAATAATAATAATAATAATAGTAATAATAATAATAATAGTAATAGTAATAATAATAATAATAGTAATAGTAATAATAATAATAATAATAATAATAATAATAATAATAATAATAATAATAATAATAATAATAATAATAATAATAATAATAATAATAATGATAATGATAATGATAATGATAATGATAATGATAATGATAATGATAATGATAATGATAATGATAATGATAATGATAATGATAATGATAATGATAATGATAATGATAATGATAATAATAATAATAATAATAATAATAATAATAATAATGATAATGATAATGATAATGATAATGATAATGATAATGATAATGATAATGATAATGATAATGATAATGATAATGATAATGATAATGATAATGATAATGATAATGATAATGATAATGATGATAATAATAATAATAATAATAATAATAATAATAATAATAATAATAATAATAATAATAATAATAATAATAATAATAATAATAATAATAATAATAATAATAATAATAATAATAATAATAATAATAATAATAATAATAATAATAATAATAATAATAATAATAATAATAATAATAATAATAATAATAATAATAATAATAATAATAATAATAATAATAATAATAATAAGGATGACATCTACGATGAAGATGATGATGATGATGATGATGATGATGATGATGATGGTGATGATGGTGATGATGATGATGATGATGATGATGATGATGATGATGATGATGATGATGATGATGATGATGATGATGATGATGATGATGATGATGATGATGATGATGATGATGATGATGATGAATTCATATATGCCCACCTCGGTAGCGTAGATGGTAGCGTTTCTGCCTCACGTTCAAGCGGTCCGGAGTTCGAATCTCGGTCAGGGTGAGTTACCCGGATAAGGTTTTCTCCAGGGTTTTCCCTTATCCTGATAGACGAATCTCGGGTAACTCTAAGCTCAATGGACCCCGGTCTCATTTGAGCACAATCTCACCCATTTCATTCATCGTCCCATATGATTTAACGTTGGAGGACGAAAATTGCAACAAAAATAGGGATCATATCTGCACTGCCAGTGTAATGGGATTTCGTTTCGCAGGAGGCCTTGTACACGTAAGCAAATCTACTGCCGCAACGCTGTCCCAAATGGACGGCTGGTGTGGAAGAGGATTAGTAGGTGGGAAAATTTGAGAATAACTGGACGGGATTATAAATGTGAATAATTGCGTAGTCTAGCCATAAGGTAATTAATATTTGGCATGGATCCCTCTTCGTTCTGGGACAAATCTAGAAGAGATGTCATGGAAAATGAGGAAAACGCTTTGAAAGTCATTAAGTATGCCCACTCTAAATGACTCTGTAATTCAAACAATACCAGAAATTTGCAGAAACAGTATCCGTTAGATAAAATTTGCCCAGAATTACCATAAACATTTTATCAACGAAGAACTCTGCAAGGTTAACGTTGTTACGTCTCTCAAAGTTTATTTGTACATCAACTTACATAGTGATCTAAAAATATAGAAGAATGGGACTAGAGTTTACATATGGAATGTATTTATAAATATACTATTCTGATGTTTATTGCGCAAGACATGGTATGGTGATGAATGTATATAGTCAGTTATTATAGAATCTTAACAATGAGGCCGGAGTATTACTTCTAATGAAACAGAGGATTTGAGTAATTTTTGGGAAAGAGAATATAAAAGTTAGAACTCTTGTAGCCAAGGCTCAATCTCAGAACAAGAGGGTACATTGAATAATTACTGTAATAGAAATTATGTATTGCTCAGTACACTTTTAGGGTAGAAACATCTATAACAGTACCAAACGTACCAAATCTTATATCTGTATGTTTCAATTTATATTTCGATATTTTTACCGGAGTCAAACTTCTGTAATGAGGAATATTTTGCGAATAAATGTAGCCTATTATTATCGTCATAATCATTATCATCATTACCTTCCTTAGTCTTACTTAATTCCTTCTCTGAAACTACTCTCGCAAAATTATAATTTTGGAGCTTCTTCTTAAGTAGATAAACATTCAGTCCACGTATTTAGTTGTATGTTACAGTGCGTGAAGTGATTTTCAAGTGTTTAAAGAATGTAACGTACTTTAAAGTCCTAGCATTTTGCACGTCCACAAGAAAAACGAATAGCGACTTATTAATTGATACAAGGATTAAGTAGGTAGTTGAAATGTTGGACAGTAACAAGAATATTTCCTAATAGAACTGATAAGAAAAGACACGTAGACAAAGCATTATAAAGAATTATGGTATGAGGACGCACCACAAAGAGGAATAAGAAATAGAAGGAACGGTCGATTTAATAGCTTTGGAAGAGCTAAAAGATAAATTGAAACTGATGAAAAATAGAAAATCACCTGGAGAAGATAAAATAAATGTAGAGCTTTTAAAAAACGGAGGAATGTTATTACATTTAAGATTATTACATATCATGAACAAATGTTGGATAAAAGGAAATATTCCAGAGAGATGGAAAGTGGCAGAAGTGATATCACTGTTAAAAAACGGTGACAGAAAACAATGCAAGAATTATAGAGGTATTAGCCTTTTGAGTTCATTCTATAAATTTTATGCTAGAGTAATAAATAAAAGAGTGAAAATAATAGCTGAATCCCTGACAGGTAAAGAACAAAGTGGTTTCAGGAAAGGAAGATCGACAACAGATAATATTTTCATATTGCAGCAGATACTGTAGAAAAGAAGAGAACATAATCTGCAGACAACTATAGCATTTATAGATTTCCAGAAGGCTTTTAATAATGTAGCCCGAGAAAAAGCTATGGATCAAAATGAAAGAACAAGGCTACTCAAGACTCAAGACATTTGGTGGTGTAAATTTTATACGAGGATACTAAAATAATTTTAAGATTCAAGACAGAGAAATCAGAAGAAAGTTTAGCTAACAAAGGAGTCAGACTAGGGTGCCCAATGTCACCCACACATTTTTAACATCTATGTTAATAAAATAATCGAAAATTGGAGACAAAAAATTGACGCAGGCAAAAAAGTAGCCCAAGGCAATATTTTAAATATTTTATTACATGCAGATGACGTAGTAATTATACAGGAAACAGAAGATGATCTACAACGTTCAATACACCACCTTTACCAAATATGCAAAAGTTTTAATATTGAAATAGCAATAGGAAAGTCAAAAATAATGGCAAACTGGGGTAAAATACCAATAAGGTCAAAAATAGTCGTCAATGACAAAGTACTGGAACGAGTATCCTCCTTATATTATTTATGGTGTGAAATCAGAAATGAGAAAGATAAAGATACGAACAAATAATTAATTAGATTTCAAAGAATTTGTGGAACAATTCAAAAAACCCTAACGAATAAAACAAGATCAGAAACAAGAATACAATTTTGAAACACTATGGCGGTCCCAACGTTACTTTATGGATGTGAAAGCTGGGTACCTACACAAAGAACCATCAGCAGAATACAAAGTTGCGAAATGAGATTCTTGAGAAGAACAAAAGAATGTACAAGAGAATATAGAGTCAGAAATGAAAATATAAGAAATGAATTACAAGTGGAAGCTGTCACCTCAAGAATGGAGAGGTACAGAAGAAGATGGTTTGAACATGTTGGAAGAATGGATGATACAAGACTGCCAAAAGTAGTTTTCCAATATAGTCCTAAAGGAAAGAGGGACGTAGGGAGGCCAAGGAAAAGATGGAAGGATACACTGTGAAGACGGAACAGGCGAGAGCCTATTCCATGAAGTAAAGAAGAAGAATAAGAAGCTAATATTTCCTAATAGCTATAAACACATGTTTATCATATGTTGTGCGCTTTAAGGAGATCTACATTTTTTCGAGTAAACTTGAACTCTTTTGCTGATTAACAGCGAAAAAGCATCATCCAGAATAAAGAAGAATATAGAAACATGTAACATTTACATTTCAGCTGTCATATACATCAATTAATAAAAATCTTTAAAATACAATGTCATAGTGCGGCCAGTGGTGAAAAATTTTCTACCAACCTGACACTGAAGTTGAATAATAATCTTCTAGTTACTGGACTTTTATACTTAATATGTAATACAAAAATTTGGGTGACGCACAGTTCCACGTTGGGGCGACAGTTTGAAGCAATATAGAATGGGTGGCACACGATTCCACTTTCCGCTGCAGTTTGATACAATGTTTAGCTCAGGGTAAAGCAATGAGGTTTATCTCAGGGTATGCGTGAGCATGTATGAGAAGGATGGTTTTAATGACACTGAAATGCCCGTTTCAAACTGATTTAATGACTGCTTCTTTTATCAGAACATCGAACTTGAAGTTGCCGACCAAGGATTACCAATATATCACTGTTCAGAGAGACTGAAGGTGAAATGCTTATTACTCGATAAACTTAATTCGCTCTTCACGTACATATGAAAGGACAAATATCTTCTCTCATCACTTCTGGTCTGCCCTCGACCAAGACAGAAGAAGTGGACTGTCCTAATCGACTCCCAGTCACGAACTGTCCTCACAGCTGTACGGGTGTATGTGTAACTTTTACTTTCTCGAAGCCCTCTTTTCACACAAAGATTCCCTTTGTAACAATCTTGTCCATTGATATAATGATCATGCCCTTATTAAGGGTCCAAAGAATGCCTTATTCACAAAGTCAAGTGCTACCCTTTAGAAATCTGCTAAGGACACTGTTTCTTACGTCTCTTTTGTTAGAACACTATTCACCCCAACTGCTATTTGACTCAACTGCACCTGCACGCGTTGTAACATAGAACCAACATTCCTTTGAAATCCAGCATGATTCCTTTACTTATTGCAATCCTTTAATTCGGTATCATATGCTTTTCATATACACAAATATATACAAATATATACAAACCTCGATGCCCTTCCTTGGGTTCTTGGGCTCTCAAAACCTGCATTTCAGATTAAAATCTGGCAGTCCCACTTTACATTAAAATACAATACTTCTCTATTTACCTTAAATATGTAGTTGACAGAGTAAACTTTGATTGATATAAATGAGTGTGGTTTTCACGTAACATTATCATTCATTGACAAAAGCAGTAGTAACATGTCGACAAACTCTAACTCTTCACTGGCATTTAGTTTGTGTTTTCCGCACACTGATTGCTAATCCTACAAGTTTGGAGCGCACGAAAGTGGGCCTTTGAGCTCAAGTTGCAGGAGTTGGATTGAATTTTCCCTCGTGAAGTGCCAGATGGATTTCCAAATCTGCGGCTAAATGATTGAGTTTGGAAAGGCTAAAGTACTCGTAAGACACCATTTATCTTGTTCGTGAGCACTAAATTGAACTCAGGTAGGATATTCTTCACAAACAGAAGCTTGTTTCATTTAGCACAATCTTATCCTCTGGGAATCCTAACGATGTTGATGCTGCAGGATGAATTTAGAAATTCTGCTATGAGTGCGAACATTTTAATATTACCAAAACTTAACTCTTTCGAGAAAGCTTCTTTCACCTATTTGTTTTTCATCAAGAACTATTTGTTTCCTAAGACGTTCTAGCTTTTCTTTTGCGGTGAGCTATCAACATAAAACCTAATCACACCTCATTGTAAACTCAATACCTAATTAATTTTACTTGTCATGGCAATATTACGAATTTTCAATATCTTAAAACAAATCAGTTACAGAAAATGAAACTGAGTGGACACTGTGTGGTGGATACTGCATGAAAATCTCCATGACGATTTAATTTTGGAGATTGCTGTTTAAATAATTTTCAATTTTAGCTGTGTTGCATATACATATTGTTGCAAACCAGAATTTTAAGGGGGGTGAAGGACTTACAAATCTAATCCACAACTGGGGGTGTGGCTACTAAAAGGATAAGGGAGCAGATGGTAGAGCTAAACAGGTCAAAGGTTAGAGACATAAGTAGGGTTAAATTATAGTAATGGGTTTTCCATAACACTGACAAGTATATTTTAAAGATTGGGGAAGTCAATTCAAATAAAGCTCTCCTTTATCCTGAAGAGATAAAGGGGGCAATCAAGACAGACAGTGAATCAGTTAAAACATGATAAAGAAATATTGCCTTTTATGTAGTGTGGCGGAAGGTTCTGAACAAAGGGTTGTTGGTTCACTTTGATGAGTTGAGTTTTGTACAAGTATTCGTCAATTCTATGATGAGACTAAAGTAGCAGCATCCAATGATCTAACCAACTGCCTGATGAGTGACTAACTAACCACGATCTGACCATGATCCGCCTAACCCTTCCTTAATAGCTGTAATCGTTTAAAAAACACGGCTTTCAAACTTTCTGCCATCATACGACTAAGCGGTTCTTCACAGAGGGTTCACATCCTATGGTGCATTCTTGTGCAACCTAAGAATGACTCTTCTTAATTTTTCTGCCGATTTAACAGAACACATGTGAGCTCGCAGGTCCATACCACTGCTTACTCTGATCGCTGAGTCATCCAACCTGTCTCAACTTAATTCCTGCTAAAGCCTAAAGCTTACCGAAATGAAATGTGAACCTAAAATAATTGAAATATTTCCCAAATCTTGTTCGGACCTTATACGCAACAATATAAACGCAATCCAGTACAGTGCTTTTTAGAGGACAAGCAGTCTAGACTGCACTGGCATACAAATATTTTATATCATGTATGACCCAAGATTGCCTCTACATATGGTTTAGACACAAATTCTGATTTCTTAATTACTGCAGCTTTTAAGCGAAATTGTTACAAATAACTCACAAATGTAGACTCCAATATTTTATTACACTGAATTTTAACAATTTATTTGGATAATAAACTGTGATTCTAAGGTGAGCTAATTTTATTCCAATTAAAATCTACAGATATTTCTCAAATTCTATTGTGCTTCATACAACTATAAAACACGATACAGTTAGTACAATAATAGCCAATACAGAAGATGAATATTAAGAGCGAATAGAATAAAACTATAGCTACGAAAATTAAAATGACACTCCTTTTTAAAATAGCTAACACTAATAGTACTTGTTATGGTCCCCATTGTTACTTGCTCTGTCAAAAGACACTTAACTGAATGAAGTTTAGACTACCGTGCTTACACCTATGTTAATTCAACAAATATTAATGTAGCTTTACCAACTTAATGGGAACATAAGGTAATTAGTTCATTAGTGGGAGCAACATTTAATAATATTAAACAAAATAAATACATTACATTGGCATTTCTGGATATTCCACCACAATTATCTGAACAACACGCTGAGGTGCAAACGAATATCTTCCAAATTAAGATATATTACAATGGCTTTGTAATCAATAAACCAAATAACTTCTCTTTCGATGACGTCATGCAAATGTCTCCTCTATTACCATGCTTATATAACCTTACCAAAATAATATTCTCAATGCGTTAATGCAACGGAGTGAGCTAAATGCGGGAGAATCGGATAAATTTTTTTTGAAGATTTTCACAAAAAGCCCTATTTGTCACATAAGTATAAAAGTTGTCTTATATGGAAGCCTGAACATTCAAGATGGTGTTAAATGCGATGAGGAATTTCCTGCATTCTTCCGTTTTCAGAAACTAATCCTAAACGCCCGCTTTTGGAATAGTGGACAAATCGACATACATATATAAACGGTGGAATATTCAATGTCAGTACATAAGGTAATTGTGAGAACAAAATATTACATTAAAACAATTGTATATTCATATCTTTATGCAACTCACACATATTTTCCGCATATCAATTCTTTCATTCCTACAGCGCCCTCACAGAATTCGTGGTACCATTCTCCTTTTTTCTGGATTCAATTCGAGCATCATTTCACCCATTTCATATATGTCCGATATGACCTAACGGTGTAGGACGCAGATGAAATAAACTGAATTCCCCGTCTTAACTTAATCCTCTTTGTTCTCTGTTGCAGTGGTATTTATTTTTGTCCGTTTTCAGCACTGATTAAGTAACCATCATAACAACAAGGATAAATATAGAAGTAAGAAATGTTTTATTTTCTTGCTGTGCAAGTGTCTGGATAAATTTCATTGCACTTTCGTTATACATCGATCTTAAACGAACTCAAAAAAAAAAAAAAAAATACCAGAAACGTGGTCATTATGTACCTCCTTTCCGGAAATGAAGCTTCATTTCTCAGTTAGACTGGAGAAACACTTATGTGTATTACACAAAGGTCGTTCCAACACAGTAATACATTACCTTCCCTTAAGGAACAGATTTTGGAACACTAATCGAGTCACCGCCAAACGGACGCGCTTACCATTTTTGATCATGATGAATAATTTTTTTAGGCCCAAAATAATAATCTGGGACACCAGATGACTCTTGCCATACCAAAGTTTATTCTACGAATGAAAGTGGACAACTATACATCTCGAAGAGGCTCATGGTCTGATATCTAATGGTCCCATAGTTAAATTTATATTCTTGTAATTCCAAAAGGTAAAGAAATATACTTATCAAAGATATTATCGCTAGTTTTGGGAAGCTTAAAGCAATAACAAAACAGTAAACTAATGGAAATGGATAATTATTCACCCATATTTCTAAAATTCCATTAACATCGAAATAATTGATCCAATGCCCTGAGATGCCATTATCTACACTTTTGTAAAGTCTATATAAAGTTTGGTTTGAAGGACAAATAACCAGTTAATGGTAATCAATTATTCCTCCACACTAGCCGTGTGAAGGATGCACTATGAAAGGGTAGAGCCAGACTGAAAAATTCAATGCCATAGCCGGGATTTGAACCATGGATCTTATGGTTTCCGTCCAGCCACTCTAACTATTGAGCTACTATGTCCAACGTGCCAGCATGACATTAAATTCTCCAACTGACTCGTGTTTCTCCCGGTAAACCACTTAGGACTTCTCAAACACATGAGACAACTACCTTAATGACGACTTACTATGTTGAAGTACTTTAAGTTCCGGGCTTTATAGTTCGGACCACTATTAGGTAAAAATGAATGGGAATTAATTGTTCTTTCACACTAGCAATGTGTAGGACGCACTATGAAAGGTTAGAGCCAGACTGAAAAATCCAATGCCATATCCGGTATTTGAACCACGGATCTTCTGGTTGTTGTTACAGCTTGTGACGGTTATTCATTATTTTTTCAAATATTTAGGAATTTGTTCTGGATTTTTCTGGAAAAGATGACTTTTATAAAGTAGGGTATGAAACTGGGTAGGCCACAGGATGATACAACGTACGTAATAGTCTTCCTATTGGTTATTACTATGGCCCGGAAGTTGTTCACCTAAAAGTTTTCTAAAATGAGCTATAAAATGCCCTTAAAATATAAAAAGGCACATAAAAATTGAAAAATGACCTATAAAAAATTAACCATTTCTTTCATAATAATAAATTAATAAGTGTCACAGACAAATAATGAGTATATGGTTCAAATTACCACATTTTAAAATTAACTTTCTTAGTAAACAGTGCAATTATTGCTATTAAATAATAAAGAAATTAAAAATTGATCACGTCATTTTCAATTTTATAAAATATGAAAAAATAAGTTACTGTACCCATTAGCCAAAACATACCTTACTTAGCGTTGCAGTACACCATCATGGTCATCTTCAAGTTATCAAAAGTAAAGGAACGACGATTGTCAGCTAAAAGCGTTTTATATAACATTTCTGTAAGTTTTATGCAAATTTGATTCACCTGGAATTGTATGACCATGTGACATTCAAGAAATCTAGTAATTTGGAATAACTCTTTTTCCTAGCAGAATATTGGCATTAACAAACACTTCACATAGTTCTTTATTAAAGGAAGATGACTTGACGTTGAAGCTATTTCTTTTAACAGTAACTGAGACGCTTGTTCTTTTTTTACATTTTGAAGAGGTTGCAAATGTGTTTCCCGCACAGCATGTTTGTCTGCAGCGACTTTAATTCCGCACACTTTACAGAACAATACAGTTCCATCAGTAGAGAATATGTTTCCGCCAAACTCTGAAATATAATGTTTCAAACAGGACGCAGCTGACTGTTTTTTTTTTTTTTTTTTTCGGCGTTTCAGTTCCACAACATTACACACCTCACAAACTGCTCTCTTACTGCTCTATTTCTAGTTTCGCATAAGCTTGCCCGAATCTCTTAACGGTCACGTGACCTTATCACCTCTCATTGGCTGTTATTGTAGTATAGACTGTTGTGCGGTAAAAATTAGTTCGTTATTTAACATGGTGAGATATCTTTATATGTTGGAAGAGAATTGTCAAATTTATATTTTCGTAACTGTTTGAATTAAGTATATTACAACAGAGTTGATTTAACTGAAATGCATTTTAATTCTTAAACGAAGTAAAGAGGAGGTTCCTTTGCTCTCAAACACATGTTTCACATGGCACGATAACACGTGATTTAGCGGTAGTGATGACATATTTGTTTATATGAATTTTATCACTGACCTTTTTTTGAACTGGATTAGTCGAAGGTGTGTTGTGCCGAGTGCGAGAGCTAAATTATTTTATTGATCGTTCACTGCGCGTGTACTTATTATATGTATAATGGCAGAGTCTACCGCCAGTTTTTCGCTGAAGTATCGCAAGGGAAAACTTTTACAAAGTTATTATTTCATAAAGCATTATGATATAAATGAACCTTTAATCACACATTGCTTTAAAATCCCCCAAGAAGCCCATGGATCAGGGTCAGGTCGGCCACGAGAATCAAACCCGGGCCTCCCGAATGCGGGCTTCAGATGAAAATGGCCAATAAATTTGTGAAAAATAAAGAAAATAAACAGGAAATGCATCTAAATGTTAAAAAAAATAGCTTTATTATAAAAGTGTGGACAAAATGCATTTTGATGAACCATAAAAACCATATATATCTAACGTATTTGTTCCAGAATGCACTTAACATCCAATAAGCATCGTCTGTGTCTACTCAGGGAAAAAAAGACTTTTCATCAAAATCCGGTCCATATTTATTACACTAATATAATTAAATAATGTGGACCAATAGGACGGAAGTAATTTAGATGATCTATAAGCATCCAGAGAATCCAGAATATTTACATAGTTTGGCGTCATTCTGCACAAGATTACTGTCGCACTAAGAAGTGTCCTTTTTTTGTATCGTTCTGCAAGTCCGCAGATACTTGAAGTGCAACAATAATCATTTTATGAATGGACAAAATCCACGAAATTTAAAATTCTAATAGGTTATATTAATGGTTTTTTGGAATAAATTCCTAGATATTTAAAGGAGAAGAATTGTTGTTATTTTCGATCATAAGAGCATAAAATAATTTTTACTCCGATGCCACGACTGATTGCTCCACAGAACCTAGGCATCTACAAGAATTCTTTATCCATCCCTCGCGCGTTATTTTGCAACAAATTTACTTTTGTAAGCTGCAATAATAGCATCATTTCCTCTTCTCCAAAATCATTTTAAAATAATAATTTTAGCCATCTTGCTGTGAATTATTTACATGTATCACTTTCTATTAACACATTTAACTATTTTTTTGTAAATTCTAGCTTTACTTTTTACTATCATACTTAATGGGAAAAACTCTGAATTTGTGATGTTACACAATACTGTTTTAGAGAAAAAAGTTAATTACCTTGTTTCACTGCGGGAATTCACAAAAGCGGAATATTTATTTGTTTATCATTTAAATGCAATCATTCGTGTGTTACATGTATTTTCCCTTGCTAATATTTCAAGTAGTAGCCAATCTATGTTTATAACATTAACTGCGTTTTAGATTCTTTAAATATTTATTAATTTAGTTTATTACATCAAATATGAATAGTAAAGATCCAGGAGATAATTACTACGAATATGTCACTATAGATTCTTCCGTAATATCAGCTGATTTAAATGTAAACAGTATGATATGATATATTTATTGTGCATATTCCAAAATTTTACAATTTACAACTTTAATCTACATTTATTTGCCTTTACCTTGTTGCCACCTTGGCTTACATGACATCCTGGTCTTCTGCTTTGCCAGGTAGCTCTTAACCTCCATACCTCCTTGTTTACTTAATTAGTTCCTTTCTTCCCCCTCATCTTGCTTTCCTATAATCTTTACATTTCTGGTCAATTTTTCTTTTACTTTTTGCAAGAACTCACCAATACTTCTTACCTTCTTTTCCTCCTTGCCCGTTAGCATTTTATAGCTACTATCCCCTTCTCTACTTATTCCCATTTTTCTTCCCAAATCTTTTTTCTCCATATTGCAACCTCCTCGCATTCTGTTACATATTGTTCTATGCTTTCTTTTCCCCCACAAAATTCACAAATTCCCTTTTCTCTACCTCTTATCTCTCTTAGAAATATTATTCCTGTTCTCATACATGCTAACCCTTCTCTCTCTTGCCTATTGCAGTAATCTACATATGCTTCTCATCCCCAATTTCTTTTTATTTGCTTGTAAATTTGTAATGATTTCATATTTTCTAGACTTCCCCACATTTCCTGTCTTTCTATATTTTCTTTTCTGCATTTTACTAATTTACCCACATCGCATGTGTTTCTTTCCTCTAATCTCCATGTACCTCCCATTCCTACTTTTTCCATAATTCCTTCTATTTCTGCCAACTATTTGAGTTCTCTAATGTTTTTTGCTGTCTCATGCATAATATCACAATTTCCCCTTCTTCTTTGGCCAAACACCTATACAAAAATTTTATTATTCTTTCCATTATTATTCCATTTTTTCTTGACCTTCCTAATTCTACTAAAGCTACTTCCCTAGCTGCTGATCTTGGTAAGCCTGGTAGCTCTTTACAAAACCTTCTGTAGCTTTGGTCCACCGTTTTGTTTACCTCTGTGCCGACCCCCCCCCCCCTGATCTCAACTGCGTACAACATTTTGGATTCAACTAGTGCTTCGTACATTCTTTCTAACCACTTGTTTGTTATTTCTAGCTTATATTTGTACATTCTTATTCCATTCATTGCCGCCCTTCCCTTTGCTTCAATTTTTCTCTTGTTGGCCCTCTACTTTCCACTGTTATTAAACCTCACTCCTAGGTATTCAAATTCATTAACTACTTCTACCCTTTTGCCATTTAGTACCCACTTTTCATGTTTTTTTTTTAGTTTAAATCCCTTCTTGAAGACCATAACCTTCGACTTATTTATGTTTATTTATATTCCCCACTCTTTAATGTGTTTGTATATTAGGAAAATATAATGCGGTTGAGTAGTTCTCATCTCTTAGTGTGCCTATTAGTATTAATTGGAATTTATACCAGCTGATGTAGGAACCACTGACCATAATTTTCGAGTAAAAATATATTTAAGTACCTAATGTGGAATTGTTGTTACCTTTTATTAATTTCTGATTAGTTTCCTGTCATTTCCAGCACCCATTACGCCGTCGATTAGATGAGTAATTGTTTCTGCTAATGCAAGGGACAAAAATGCTGGGTAGGTTGAATGCATCCCCCGAATTTCCTGTTCCTCCATTTCCTCATCATTATAATTTTACACCTCTCATCTCGTGATCTGTTTCAGAGTAGGAGTGTCGGTGGGTGCTTCGGCACTATCGTGGCTCCTTGGGTCAGCCGCCTTCTGTGTTCTATCACATCATCCTTCCTCCCGGGGATGCCCCACTTGGGGCTTAGGTACAATAAACCACAAGTTTTTGTGCCGAATCCTCACAGTAGTACTCCTAATCCTAACTTCTTAGTATTAGATGTAATTTCTCGAAATAAATTTACTCAAAAAGTGCGGAGTTTATTTGTTTCAAGACACTTTCTCAATTATATGCAGCCTAACTTATAAAGGTGACGTAATTTTGTGAAAAATATGAACTTCGCAATCACACTTGTGAATTAATATCAGCAATAGGAATATGTTTAGAACTTTTAAGCGGTAATATCTTCGAGATTCTAATATAAAGGTTAACTTATGACATATGCTAAAAGACAGGCTCACGTTATATATCCATTCTTAATACTGATCATACTTCAATATTTATTTAACATTTATATTTCAATGCAGTGCTATATATTTAGACATTAATTAGAATTAATAAGTACCATGCTGCACCATAGCTTTGTGAATTAACTCCCTTTTCCCATAGAAATGATAATTCCATATTCTAAAGGAGATAATCTAAATATGTATACTTGTAAATTCTTTTATTTTTAGATTTTAGATTTAAGTAGTACAGTGTACCTTGCAGTTTAATTTTGGAAGTAGATAAGACGATGCTGCTGAACATGTAAGCCAATTTAATCATGCACAATTAAGGAAGCAGTTTCATTTAATTGTTTCAATTAAAATTATTTGAGTTATATTATATATTGGATATTATATTGGATATTAGAAGCACTGAGCCACTTAAGGACCATCTATTTTAAATAAAATGTATTCATTATATAGATTAATTTTGAATATCTTTTGAGTTCCACTTACATGACCTTCTCCAATCACTCTGGAAAAGCTGTTCTTACAAACATTGATTCTTCTATCTACTCCATGTTATTCGAGATAAATATGCCACATGTCTTCATAGAAACAAGGGATTAGGGGAACATCTTAACCATTAGTCCAATATTTTAAGAGCAAGTAGCTATATTATTCCAATATCCTTGAATTTCAAAGAATTACAGACAGAAAGAGAACAAAGAGCAACTTACTGTTTCAGAAAACAAGGTAAATCCCAGTAATTGTTACATAAAGCAAAGTGAAAGCGTATTGATAACACTTTTTTTTTTTTACTTGTTCCATTTATACCCCGCCTTTAACTACAATGGTCATATCGGCTGCCGCTCTCCTTTGAAACATACCGAATGTGCTAACTCATATTCGTTTGGTTTGTTTAATCATTAGATCACGCACATATTCACACTCTCATTCATACTTCCAGACTCTGGGGAATATGGGGAATTAGCCTGTTCGGAGAAAAATCCCCGTTCCCACTGCCGGGAATCCAGCCCGGGACCCCTAGCACAGCAGGCAGATACTCTACCGACTGAGCTACAGGGCCAGCCATTGATAGCACTTGTTTTCTCTTAAAGTTTACCACTAATGAAACAGTAATTCAGAATGATACGCATATGTATTTCATTTTTATTAAAATATTTCAAGATATGATAATTTAATCCAAATAATTGGTCATCTTTAAGAAATTCAAGTACATTTTGGCTTGAGATATTTATTTCTTCCTCCCCTTCCGCATCTTCGCGTGGAAAACTCGGAAGAGAAACACAAAGTTCTGTATTTAACTGAATTTTCGCTAATGCTGTTCACAAGCGACAGGGAGACAGACGAACACATAGACACGCACATGTGCAAGCAATAATGCTTTTTCTTGCATTTAGGAGTCTCAAAAACTGTATTTCTGGTAACATGATGGTATCCAATTTATGGGCGGAATATTCACACAAACACGTTGTGGAAAACATAAAGGTTGTCAGACAATTAAGATTAAGTTTTGCTCTTTTAAGCTTACTGAAAATAAAATTGGTGAAATTCTGAAACAATTTTTAAAACGTTAGCTGTAACATTGTTACAGGACAGTTAAGTAATGCTGCATAGTTCCAGTTCTGTATTTTGCGGCTAAAACAGCAAGAAAGAACTTTTTATATATTCTACGCAAAATCCCCTCTTTTTTGCAAAAGCACTTTTATCATCCCACTAAATTTGTATAATACATTTGATATCCTGCCTCGTAAACCAACTGCTAAGGATTAACCTCCTTTAACGCAATTACTCTCGGGGATATTTTAGTAGAACTGTACGTTTTAAAGCCATTTTAAGGCCTGAAGTGAAAAGAGTGCCTGCGGCAGCTTATCCGTTTTCCCAGTGCTGCCCATAGCTGCATATATAATTAGAGCAGTCACGAAGGGTCACAGCTTGCTGTGGAATATGCCAGAACGGTCTGTCCACCCAAGCGTACGAAATGCTAAATGTCGTTAGTGGCTCAAAAGAAAGTTCTTGCCCTGCCTTCGAAGGCGTTCAAGAAACAACCTCATTCAACCATATTTCGATTTTACATCTAAGAAAACAAGGAGAGTGCTTTAGCTTTCGGTTATAAGGAAAAAAAAAGTACTAAACGTGGGGAGGTAAACTGGATCCTTAACGAGCATATTCATGCGTGAATGCCTACATATTTAGGGTATACATTCATAATTATATTTTTTTCAACTTTAGTAATCATATTTTTATTCATACTTAGTCTATGGTGTGACACTTAAGAATATTGTTTTCATGCTCCTATTTGTCACTAAATTTAAATAAAGGGTGCACAAAATATTATTATTTCATTATAAATTATATTTTATTTATTTTTCTTCTTTGTGGCGGAGAAGCATAACTCAAAATCAAAAGACAGCAAGTTCCGTATTGAAGACCAATACTTAACGAGAGTAAGTTCTGAAGCTTTTCTGGCGACGACCTTCTCGGCAAACAAGCCAGGTGAAAAGAGGATTAGAAATCGACGTTTCGGGAGCATAAATATCTCCCATCATCAGGATATTTTAAGAAATTTTAAAACCACAAAATATATAACTGCATTCTTTTTGTTGTAACTTACGTCCGCCCCAACGTCAAGTTATATCGGACGGTGAATGAATTGAGTGAAGTGATGCTCAAATGAGTCCAGGATCCATGGAGCTTAGAGTTACCCAACATTCGTCTTGAAGGATAAGGAAAACCCTGGAAAAACCTTATCCAGGTAACTCACCCTGACCGAGATTCGAACTCGGGACCTCTTGAACGTGAGGCAGACATGCTACCATCTACGCTACCGAGGCGGGCATATAACTGAATATAACACAAATATCAACAAAGACAAAACACTGCTAATACTCGCATAGCTGAACAAAAGACTGTTTTCAGTAAATTATATGACAGGTCAAGCAATGGCGTGAGCGTAGAACATTAATTGCGTCGAAGAAAGTAATTACTTAACTAGATGATCAAGTTGTATAGATCTGTGCTTCTTAAGCAGCCGGATTTCCATTTTTAATTTCGGTTTCCGAGAGGAGATGAACTTAAATCAAAGATTGTTAAGAGGGTTTCCTAGCAAGAAATCAAAACGTGTGTTTCATTAACACTTCTCTCCTGTTTTAATTAGCATTTTCATAAAAGATTCTCTATTTATATTCTCAAAAGAGCAGCATTGGTTTAATTTAAATCCAAAGGGCTTTAAAAACTATTTGGAATTAAAATATAAATTGCATGCACATGCTCTGCGAAACTCCCATTGTTACTGTATTTTACATAACAGGAAATTGGCGACCGCAAAGTGAGATTTGTGATGGACAACACGGCGCTGGGGCGGGTTTTCTCCGGGATCTCCAGTTTCCCCCGCTATCTCATTCCACCGGTGCTCCATCTTCATCTCAGATATCATCAGTGTCATCACCTGCGATGCCGTATGTAGTAAAAGCGGGCGTTAAACACTACACACACAACAGGAAGGCCATAGGAAAGAGAGCATTTTCGCAACAGTAAAACGTACATAATGAATTATAATATGCTTAAATTAAACTACTCTCTGCAAATATAAAATATTCTTTGTTTTAAATTATATCAATTACGGTTTAATGTACAACAGCATGTGATGTTTAGGGCCCGTCGGCAGCCAGGTCATTTGGTCCTCGTTTTGAAAATAAGACATATTATAAGGGCTGTTTAATAAAGAATGATCACAACTTTTTTTGACAACCTACCTTTACTCATCCTCATAATTTTAGTCTTCCCTTGTGCCAGCGTTTCTGCCACTCTTCAAAGACATGCTGGAAACTATTTTTGAGAGATCCTTCAAAATCTCCTCTGCAGCCTTCACCACTGCTTCTGGTGATGGATAATGCATCCCACAAAGGCGTTTCTTCAAGTTAGGGAACAGAAAAAGTCACATTGGTCTAAATCCGGACTACAGGGAGGGTGAGTGATGCACTTCACGTCAATTTATGCAAGATATTGAGCAACAACTTTGGCAATATGCAGCCGCGCATTATCGTGGTCCAGCCTCCTTCGTGGAAATGTGGTCTTTTACGCCTGATATGGATTTGCAATGTTTTCAGGACATCCTTGTAGTATTATGCAGTTACTGATGTATGTGCAGGTACAAAAAGCCTATAAACCATTCCTTGAATATCATTGAATGAGATGACCATATTTTTCCCAACAGAAGCAACCACGTTTGCTTTTTTTCGTGGTTGGCGATGAAGGAGATTTCCACACTGAGTTTTGCTGTTTGCTCTCAGGATCAAAATGATGTAGCCAAATGTCATCAACAGTGATTACGTTTGAAGGACACTCTGGATCTTTCTCTAACATCAACTTTAACTACATGTTACTTCCATTGCAGCGGTAGGCGATACTGGACATGTCTGAACTTGCCTGGTTCTCGCAGGCGGAAACCAGGAGTACCAACAATGAAACTACTACGGCGTGTTTGTTTCTCATTAAGCTAACAGAATATAATAAGTTTGAATTTTCGTGCAAAAAATTATGACCGTAAAAAATTATAATCATTCTTTATTGAACAGCCCTCGTACATATATGTAGGTATGTACAATGTATTTGAGTGCAGCACATATCTTACTCAACACATGAAAATGTGCATTTCTCTTGGAATTTCGATATTGAATTTTGGAAATGAAATGTGCAGTGTTTAACGCCCGCTTTTACTACATGCGGCACCGCAGGCATTGACACTGATGATACATGAGATGAAGATGGAGCACCGGTGGAATGAGATGGTGTGGGAAACCGGAGGTCCCGGAGAAAACCCGCCCCAACACCGTGTTGTCCACCACAAATCTTACTTTGCGGTCGCCTGGGATCGAACTCGGGGCGCCTTGTTGAGAGCCAAGCGTTGAATTTTGGAGGGAGTGGCACATTTCTTCTATTTACATTTCTAGAAAAGTGAAAGAAACGGTCATAGTTCTTTAGTTTTGATGTTTTATAAAAATAAACGAAATTAAAAAGAAAAATTAGTATATATTTCTCGAAAGGTCCCTGTTTTAAGTTATATAAGATGTGGCTATAAATGGAATATATAAATAGTTCTGCGAAAACTCTGTGAGAGTAAGATAAAGTGCTAGGCCACCATTGTAACGCAGGGTTATTAAACCCATGTTGGATCTAAGCTTGAATTCCTGAATTCTTAAATTAATACCATTTTTTCAAGTCCCGCAGTTAATCTACACATTTTGACATATTTATACCTTCTCCTGTTAAATGACATGGTTAAACAACAATGCACTTACCAAAATAAGAAAAAGCTAAGAGCCAACAATTAAGTAGTTGAAAGCCTCTTTTAGAAGATCTTAATTCTCTAAACTGAGAACGATATGGTAAATCATTACCGGGCTAAATTGTTTGATAGTTTAATTAAAAACGCTTCCTGTTGTCGCGTCTGCAGTAATTCCAGTAATTAATCTGTCTTGAACGCAGAGTCACGAAAATGCCTGCTGCACAATAGAATGCTATAAAACTAATTGGAGCAGGAAGAGGTAATTCCTTATGCCCAAGGGAATAGTGTTTATGCTACGAGGGTCTCTTTGACATATGAAACAGCGGATTTCCCTCCTTATGACAACAAACAAAAGCTGGAAGCTCTTTGTGCGCAATGCTGAGATGTATATTTGCTTACTGAGGGATTTAAACATACAAACAATACTGTGCTGTTCAGTTCTACAATTTCACAGTGACTGCCGGAGAAAGGTAGCACTCATCCTACATATATTTATTCAAACATTTAATGAGGCGTTAACTTAACGAGGTACGTCACTGTAAATAATAGCATTTGTGGAAACAGACGCTTCAAAGAACACGATATAATAAGACTGCATGGTATAGAAACTGCAAAGCGATAGTTGTTTTCGCTAATGAAGCGTGAATCCTAAGACAAAATAATGTTAAAATATTACAACTACTTTCAACTTATTTGAAATTTATACTCTTTATGATTCGATTACCTGTTTTATCCTTATTTTTGTTCTATTTCCAGAATGATGTATTAAAAAAATGTGTGACATCTTGGCTTGCTATTAGATGCTAAATATTTGGTGAGAAATTACTTTTTGACTGACATTCAAACCGTCATATGGCTGTTTCGAAACACTGTTGCCGTATTTAATTGGTTTATCTCTTAACAGCGTCAACTAGAATATTGTTGTGGCAACGGCCATAAAAGTTTCAGCAGAAATACATATCATACGGATAGTGCTTCACGGTAATAAAGAGCTTGCATAAGCAGTTAAAGATAGCGCGAGATTAAGGTCTGCCGAAACAAACAAACTGAGATAAATGGAAATTTCTGTTGACATCTTGATTTATAGAGAGTTTTCGGTTTCTTTATTGTTCCGGAAATATCTTAAATTTATCAATGAGGTATTTAAGAAGGCGACGACTCTACAAGAGTCATTCATGAACAGTGGTAAGTAGTAAACAGCTGTAGAGTGTTGTTGTAACGAGACCTGATGTGAATAGAACGATGTTTGTTATTGTCATCGATTTTGGTAGATTGCGGTGTGTATGTCACGTAATGTTCTTACGTGAGAATTGAACAGTGTATTTCTACAAAAATAAAGAGCATTTGGAATATCTGCAACTCAGACTTTTAATTCTACGAAACCACAAAGTCACAATATCCGGGATATATAAAAGGCAACAAATTTCTGATTATAATACAAAACTTGGAAGGCTTAAATGTTTCCTGAATCACTGCCTATAATGAAACGCTTACAAACAAGCATGCATGTGAAAACGTTTAAATTTCCACTGAACATATAGCTGTTGCAACGCTGATTACGACATGTCCCTAACGTTAAAGCTTGCTTACAATTTGACTTATTCCCTGTCAGCTGCTAACGTCAACTACGAAATAATTTCTCATCATCCGTACGCTTACGCCTTAAAGAAGAGAAACAAAAACGTGTTACATGACCGTTACACAATTTTCTCTATAATTTGGCCAGGATATTTTCTTTTAAATTATCTGCACCCAATCATAGTAACACACAGGGAGAAAGTCCTAAAGGAACCGTAACACAAGTCAAGCTACAACGAGGCACAATTTTTAAATAGCAGTGGCTTTGAAAGATGAATTTGCAATAAGTGGTTGCTGATGCGTAGTGATAACAAAAACTCAGAGTTAACCCCAAACATTAACCTACAGATAATAATTTTAATTAAAATAAGTATACATTTAATCTTAAAATGTCTTTATCAGAGTCAATAAAACCAAAACCAAATGCATTCTCGCAGTGTCGTTGTTGTAAGATTTTCTAATCCTGTATAAAGCAGTGAATACTTAAATCATTTTCTTATAGGAGCTAAAAATAGCTGCTTTAACAGCAAAATCCAAGTATAACACGCTAGGTACAAGATTGTTGCTTCTACTTGATGGATATTGCTTTGGCTAGGATAAAACGACCGTAACTTGCTCACCATAAAAGTTCCTTGTAGGAAACCAGTTCAAAAAGTTCCAGTTCTTATACAAAATCAATTCTTTAGTTTGACAGTTGCATGTATTAACAATGAGTAAGCCCGCCCTGGTAGCGTAGATGGTAACTTGTCTGCCTCACGTTCTAGAGGTCAGGTAGCTCTGAGTTCCAAGGACCCCGGACTCATGTGAGCATCAAACCAATTTCATTCATCGTCCGATATGACTTAACTTTGGAGGACGTAAATTAAAGAGAGAGAGAGAGAGAGAGAGAGAGAGAGAGAGAGAGAGAGAGAGAGAGAGAGAGAGAGAGAGAGAGAGGGAGGGGGGAGAATGGTGTGATGGAAAATAGAATAATAACAAAAGATGTATTTTCTCTTTTTGTAACGTAATTTATATACCCACTCTTCTAAAACACTGTTAAATCATCGACTTAGAGAATTTTAAGGCTTTCTTTAATATCAATAAAATAACTATATTCTCAAAGATTGAAAAGTAAATTATACAAAAATCCTGGCCAAACCTGTGCTATTATGAAGTGACTCTGGACGTTAACGAACAAACAGTAAAATAAAATACAAACTTAGGAAGAAGAATCTTTAAAGGGAATGAAAATAATGCAAAAAATTAAATTGCATAAGACATAAAGATATTAGGAAATAAGAAGTAGAACTATAAGGTGTATCAGAAACTGGAGGGATTGAACTAAACGCCATACTTAACACCAGTAAACTATAAGTTACCGCTTTTATGCTGGGACAGTTTTTTGATAAACCCGGAAACAGATAGATGGCTGAAAATGTTAAAAGACGAACCAAGCGATATATTTCTTCTACCTTGAAGTATAGAACAAAGTAAAACCCCTAGACTGTAAACTAATCTACCTTATTAAGAACAGCTGAAGAAGGAACTGACCTCGTAAATAATGTATTATGTTGGAGTTAGTAAAGCGAATTCATCCGGAAATACCTGTTCTTCAGCAGACACGGGTGACATCAATTTTACTTATAGCGTGACGACTAGGTGGAAAATCTGTTTCTCTAATGTAAAATCAACTCTAATTGTTAATGTTTATTCTGAAAGGCAAGAAAGAGCACGACAGTAATATAAGTGGGCCACACTTAAATTCATTACCAACAATTTCTTTTTAATATAAAGTTTTTATACAAACTAAGTAGACCATTTTATTTTATAAACCTTTCTGAATTTTAAACATAGTCTACACTGCTTTCTATACATTATCTCTACTTTATTTTGCGGAGGGGATTCGACACTACGACCAATCTTGCTCTATCGCACTTACGCCCCCGGGAGGGCATCCCCGGAAGGAAGGATGAGGTTAGAGATGACAGAGGGTGGTGTCCAAGGAGTGAAAACAGTGCAGAGGGCACGATCCCTAAATGAAACTTTCCCCAGCAGGCAAGAACAATGGACATTCCCCCGTACTGTGGTCCGAAGACGGTCCCAGCAGTCAGTTTGGAGACCGACAACCAGTCTATAGGAGGAGGAAGTCGTTCACTCATGCACCGCCGAGACACCCGCCGAAACTTCTGTCCTGAACGAGACCACCAGATGAGAGATGATATGAAATGATAATGGGCATGAAATGGAGGGACAGGAAATTCGGGGGATTTAAATCGCCTACCAGCATTCCCCTAGGGACCCGGGAAAATCACCGAAAAACAATGGATCAGGTAGGTTGGCCACGAGAATCGAACCCTGTCTTCCCGAATGCGGGTCACAGACGAAACTTCCTGAGCCCTCCCGCTCGGTTTTTTTTCCTACTGCTCTGCACGTTTTCAAGTACCCATATAATGGAACTCTACTCCAAGTCATGCCCTTGTATCTCTGGTTTTAATGATGCCAGTTATCTCATTTTGAAATCTGCAATGACGATTTTTGGTGATGATTCTTGTCTGAGATTCGTTGTCTTTGATCAATGAGCGTAAGACCCAACGAGCACAACTTTTGATAACATAAGCGTACGCGTCCTTCAACCCGGGAGCGATGGATAACTCCGAGGCTCTTAACCACCCCCCTCGTTGACAACAACGTCAAGACGGGATGGAAGTGGATACGCCACTTACGCGCGTCAACCCCGCAGTGAAGACTACCAAAAAACCTCTATGGGGCCGCCTGGTGATCTAGCACACCCACTAGCTCTGCAGGCTAGTACCCGGGACTTATGAGGCAACGCTCTACCACCTCCGGGCGGACGTAGCCTGGCCGGAGGTACCCAATTCCCCGTGGGTGTCGGGAACAAACTGCCCTTCGAGTCCAACCCAATCCGAACAACTCCCCATCGGGAGGGGTTTGGCAGTTTGGCCCGAGGTTCCTCTAGGAACGTCAGAGGTACCACGAGTGTTAAGGGTCCGCAGCGCTCGCACAACAGCCGCTGAAAGGGACGGATCCCCTCCCCCACGGGAAACCTAGCTTACAGTCATTTCTCTACTATAATATGTCCTGATGAAAGTGACAGGCTTGTCATCTTCAGCTCATCAACTCACTCCTCGTTGCGTTACGCGGAGACAGTTCGAAGGCTATCCCTAAGAGGCCCATATTGGCTACGCGTCTTTCCATTTGTGACCATGTACATATCTCCATAGACACGTTGAAATCTTTTAGTGAATTTAAACTAAGATGTTTTGTTATTTAGATCATGATCCTTCATTTATTTACGTTTCATTGTTGGAGTGCAAAGTTTAGGAACGGGTTAGTCATGACCTTCAGTATGGTTCTGGCCAAAGCTCTGATAATGTCTCTGGACACATTTTCACTATATTTTATTCATAGTCTACAGTTTTCAGTGGATAATGTCTTATTCCATAGCAAACATATTACTTAACTAGTTCATAGGGTAATCAGTAACATATTTTAAATGCATTTTTGCATTTTTTCTAGAGTGAACTCTGTACACTTTGTTTACTGTATAATATGCGACTATGCAGAGCCATTACTCTACACAATTCATTGTTATGCAAACTATGCTGCGATTTACAAACATTTGCGGTTTCCGTAATTAAAGAGCAGCTTAAGCAAACTTTCGTAGAGAAAATTAAATTTCCAGAGATTTTGTTGGGAGTGTCCAATGAGCGCATATCTGGAATTCGCTAAAATATTTTGCCTGGACATAAACTCGTTGAAGCTGCAAGAACAACTCAGGAAAGATATGCGAACACAAAGTAAGGCTAGTATAGCGGAATAACGTGCAGAGGTAAGCTGCTTACGTTGTGTAGAGAAACATGGCTGAGAGTAGGGGGTAAGGTAGGTACGGGAGGATTGGTTTTTGTTCGGGGCAAATCCATGCGTTGTTCATGGTTCGGATTAAAAATGCTGCCCATCAAAATTAACGCCTACCTAGCCGAATATCCAAGGTTTTCAAACAATGATTAATACGCTAAAATAACAGTCTCCTTGTATACTATAATATTTTACCATCTGGCTGCCGAGTACGACTAGATCATAAAGCTCTATAGAAGCATTTCGTTTTCAAGCAAAATATTTCTGAAATAAACATTAAGGTACTTGTGAATGGAAACATCGAAATCAACTTCGAACTATATGAACACATACCAAAGATTTTTCGATCGGAATATTAGGATACTTGGGTGTGAAACAAACTTTATCCTAGCTGACAAGGAATAATATATGTGAAAAATATTTAGTTGTCCAATTTCTGGAGGTGACATCCAAAAACCCATGCTAACTACTTTAACGGCTTTACTATTTTGTTGCCCTTTTAAATAAGTTACTTCTAAATTCTACCAGTATGACACTATTCCCAATGTTAGTCGTTAAATACATCGTGTTTCTTCGTTATCAGAATCCCTATTTAGTGATAATTGTTTAACAAAGTAATCTATTGATTTCTTCGCCCATATAATGTTTCAAATTAAAATCCAAAGTTCTATAAAAATAATCACAACTTATAATTGCTTTTCGTATAAGTATCGGTGTTCTATTTATACTTATATATAGGCAGATATAAAATATTGGATTTCTATCACAAAATATTTCCCAGATTTATTCTCAAATCTTATACAATTTTAGTATTCTGTAAGTACTTTTTTATTCTATTTACTGGCATGCTCTGGAGACATGGTGGAATAATGTAGAGAGAAACCGGAAATCCCGGAGAAAAAACCATCATTGTGCCGTGATGTCCACCACAAATCTTACATGTGGTCACCTGGGATCGAACCCGCGCCGCCTTGGTAAGAATCAAGCGGCCTAACGGTGCGGCCTTTGTAAGTACGTAATATTAAATTATTGTTCAAACTTTTAGTGTGACTGAAGTGTGTTAATTGTGAGAAACTTTATTACACTGCTTTCATTTATTCGTGTGTAGTTTCTTTAAATTACAACTACCAATGTGCGATTTTCTAAGCAAACCAGCATTCACATGAGACTGTTAAATACTATCTTTGTATTTTTTTTATTTTATGCCCTACATCGTTAAATCATAGCGGAGGATAAACAAAATAAGTGAAGTGAAGCTCAAATGACAAAAGATTCCATAGAGGTAGCATAGAGTATTAAAGAAAATACGTATTGAAGCTTTTTCTCCCTCTATTTGTGTTGCTTCTACTATTTGGAAGCTTTATAATTGGTCCCTTGATTATAAATTCTTTATTTTGAATAGCTGTGATTCGCTATTTCAACAAAGTGTGAAGTATTAAAATAAATGATATTATATTTAAGTTTTACTCTAAACTAATTATGGTCATGTTTTCTTAATTTTCAACACCCTTTACGGAAAGTTGTGTTCATTGATTGACATTTTGAGACCCTCAATATTGTAATGTTATCAAATAATTGTATGATGTAATCAAACAGTAAGCAAATAAATCACCCTCCACTCATCTTGGGGCTGCTTATTGTCACATTAGTACTCTAGATCTCCCAAACTGTGAAGGTGGTACGCAAGGACATCTTTAATAAGTTTTATAGAAGCTCATTACACGCGTCCAAGTGTTTGGGGAGTATCCTACTATTGCATGGAGCTTATTTCACTTTTGTATTTATCTGCTAGCCGTGCAATTTTTCTCCTCTGCCGATTATCTGTCGCAGAAGAACTTTTGCCAACGGTTTGTTGCACAAAATGCTGAAACGCTGTGTGTCATGACGTAACACATATTGTAAGTGGATGAACAATCTCTGTGATACAATTCAGCTACATCCGGCTACATACAGGCATCAGTTTAAGATTAATGTGGGTCAGAATTGTAGTTAATTGTATAGTATGTGACAGGTTCATATGTTTGCCTAGTTGTTGATAAGGTCATGCTCAGAACATTCTTCTAGTCTTTCTATAGAATGTTTACTTACTAGTGAAAATAAACTTGTGGTTTATGTGAGACCCTAAATAAAATTTAAAAAAACTGGATAAAATAATCTAGTAGCCTATAGGATCTATATAAAAGAGTTTTGGCGCAAATAGAAAACAGAAAAGAATATGAAGACAAAAAAGGCATATTTTCATAACTGATATCTGCAATGAACGACGAACAAGAGAGCACGTTCTCCCTAACTCAAATTTTTGGAACTTTTCTCTCGGGAACCACATAAAATCATTGGCTTTTGTAGAGAAAATTCAAATACAGATACTTCATCAATATGATACACCAAGGAAAAATGCAAACCCGTTTAACTGGGAGCATTCAAGGAACCAACAGAGGATCTGACAAGAAAGTTTTGAAGATTTACTGTGGGTTTCCGAATTAAAAGTTGATTTATAATAATCCAAACATTAAACGACTTCGGTGATCTAAATACATCTAAGTAAGTTTTGTGCCTTTCCATATGAACTGCAGTATAATAATCAAGCACATTGTGATAGCATACGGTTACCCAGGCAACTTCTCTGACATGTCTGCGTGACGTGCAGTACGCCCTAAAGGGGCTGAGATTCCCTTCGACCGTGGACTTGCAACGGACACTCGATAGAAACAGTCCATTGGATTAACGATTTACTCTGAAAATTTGTACAGCTGCAGCATATTACTGTCCAAACGATTTAAATTGCAGATAACTGAATAAAGTATTCAAATTTGTAGAATGTTTCTGCATGTTTTTTATATATTTTTTATTCTACTAATATTTAGTAACATGTTACATCGCTAGTAAAACAGTAAGTACTTACCACGATGATACAATGTTGGGCTATTCAGCATCATCATCATAATCATCATCATTATTATATTCCAGAGAATATTGCAAATGGGGACATTTCATGTGCAGTCTAGGTTTTAAAACGGAAAATTTTCCTTTATAGTCAATAATGATATGTTTGACCTTATTTTATGATGTAAGCAAAGGACTATTCCCCCACATGTGTCACAGTTCGCGGTTAATAGTAACCAAAGGGAAAGCGAGTTATTTGACGTCATACATTTTCAGGAATTTCCCTAAGGTGAGGTATTTATACCTCCATAGGTTTACGCTCGCCAGTATTTACTATATTTCTTTACACATTTTACCCAATAAAAGATGGCCGATGGGCACGGCAAGGTTTAACACACAATAACTGTCACAGAGTTAAAAGCAGGGGGGACGAATAGGCTGCGCTTAAGCTGCAAGTAATCTCTTGCGAGAAATGAATGTGCCACATCGGAATAATGCTCTCCGGTCGTAACAATCGATTTTCTCTTCCAGCAGCTCTGTTCAACAGTTTGGCTGTATTACAGCTTGACCGGCACTTGTGTGCCAAAGCTCTCCTGACACCGGCGAGCATTTAGAAAACCAACGTGAACATACAGAGGTTTCCTGTTACAGAGTGCACATCAACATCACTTTGACTGCATACCTGTCTAATTGCACGAATCGATATAAGCAAATAGTAAAAGATCAATATACTGCACAGGTGATTTTATACATATTTACAGTTGAGACACAGTTAAATAAATTAAGGCTTATAATAAAATTAAATATGATATTTTTTGCATGTGTTATATGTTAAAGGGTTTTATTATAGATTTGGTGTTAAATTATGGGTACAGTTTTGCCCAGGGTAAGAGGAAATTAGAGGTATGGTAAAAAGCGAGAGCTAGTCTCAGACAGATTCGGAGAAGAGGTTAGATATGTTCCATTAGAGGGGGAAAAGTGACTATCTAGAGTTGACAGATTAGGTATGCAGCCTAGCTTGGAATTCTTGGAAGTGACAGTATTTCTTATAAATTTATAGAGAGACTTCAGGATGGATAGCAGAAACCTTCAGAAATATTTAAATTTATGGAAACATCTTACTAGAAGCTAATAGTGGATGTCTCAGAGCAATAAAAAGGGGGAGCGGATTAGGAGAATTTTGGTAGCTGAGTAGGACATTCTTGGAAGAAGCTTGGACTCTTCTGATCCGATCGCCGGTGGACCATGACGTAGCTGAATGAGTCGTCATTATTTCCTCAATGATAGGATCACGTTATCTTGTAATGTAAGAATCAAGTACATTAACTCCGGATATTTATGTATTAGTTTCCATTGGACAGGAATTTCTCGATTTAAGTGAATGCTGTTATTAACAGTTTCAAACTTATATTCCGGTGTCATCTTTATTTTGATTACACATCCACGCATAACCTGAGATACGAATATGCTCAAGATAGAGGCAGATACAGCCGGCTACAAATAGAAGTGATATTCAGAGGCAGATACCCTGGAAGACAACTTTTATGCCTAAGAGCTTGTAGCAACATAATAAAAATAAAATTACTGACATACCGCACGGGATGACGCAGGCGTGACCAGCATTTGGGAGGCTCATGTTCGATTTCGGTGGCCGACCTACCTGATCCATGGGCTTCCCCGGGTCGCTAGGCGAATGCTAGGTAAGTTTAACTACATCCCCCGAATTTTCTGTCTCTCCAACTCACCCCCATTAACATTTCATATCACATCTGGTGGTTTATTTTAGGGTAGAAGTGTCGGCGAGAGTCTCGGCGGTGCGTATGCTCTAAGGAAAATGGTTTCCCCTCTGGCGGAACGAACTTCCGTCTCCGAGCCGACATGGTGAGCCGACTCAGCGCGGCAGGTGAGATGCCGGTTATGCAAGGCTGTTTGGAGTACTCTACTCTGGGCAGGTGGGGGAGCTTCTATCTGGTAAAATGTAGGAACCTCACATTCTGTTCTCCGGGGTGGGGGTGCCTCACTTGGGACATATCTACAAAACAGAGTCTAGTCGAGGTGTCGAAACCCTCCCAACAATCCAATATAATCCAATAAGCTTACTGACATACGAGGGCTGTTCATTAAACAATGATCATAATTTTTATGGACACAATTTTTGGTACTAAAATTCAATCTTATTATATTCTGTTAGCTTAATATAAAACAAACACACCGTAGTAGCTTCATTATTGGTACTCCTGCTTCCCGCCTGTGAGAACCAGGTAAGTTCAGACATGTTCAGTGTCACCTACCACTGCAATGGAGGTAACATGCAGTAAACGTTGATGTTAGAGGAAGATACGGAGTTTCCTTCAAACGTAATCACTGCTGATGAAACTTGGATACATCATTTTGATCCTGAGAGCAAACAGCAAAGCTCTGTGTGGAAATCTCCACAACACCAACCCCAAAGAAGCAAAAGAGGTTGCTTCTTCTGGGAAAGTTATGGTCATCATGTTCTTTGATATTCATGGAATGGTTTATCAGCATGTTGTACCTGCACACACATCAGTAACTGGACAATACTACAGGGATGTCCCAAAAACATTGCAAGTCCATATCAGGCAATGAAGCAGGCTGGATGCTGCACCACGATAAAGCGTGGCCGCATATCGGAAATGTTGTTGCTGAATATCTTACAAAAATCAACGTGAAGTGCATCCGCCACCCTACCTATAATCCGGATTTAGCCCCATGTGAACTTTTTTCTATTCTCTAGGTTGAAGAAACGCTTCCGTGGCATTATCCATCATCAGAAGCAGTGGTGAAGGCTGCGGAGGCGATTTTGAAGGATCTCTCAAAAATGATTTCCAGAATATCTTTGAAGACTGGTAGAAACGCTGGGACAGTGCACCGCATTCAGGGGAGACTATGTTGATAAAGACCACCAAAATTTTGAGGAAGAGTAAAGGTACGTTGTCAAAAAAATTGTGATAATTCTTTATTGAGCAGCCCCGTATTTACGTGGGAAACGGTTATTTATAATAGCATAGTTTCACTTTTACATAATCTTTACTTTGGCCCAGTGTTTGCACTAAAGTTAGTGTAGAAGAGATATTCGAAGAACTGCTACAGAATTTGGTAATCAAAACCGCAAATTGGCAGCTAGTTGTTTGGAACTCAGAAGTATTGCATGAAGAAAACCTGAAGCTGTGTTATGCAAATACCTCGCTATTAAGTTTGAACTAATACATTAAACTTCAAGATATCTTGCATTGGCATTATAATAATAAAAGCTGCAACTGGACAGAAGAACGTGGGAAAGGAGGTTTGTGGATTAAGACTCCTTTGTAATTTACGTGCTCCAGCGTTAAGTTATATCGGACGATGAATGGAATGGGTGAAATGATACTCAAATGAGCCCAGCGTCCGTAGAGCTCAGAGTTACGCGACATTCGTCTTTCAGGGTACCGGAAAGCCCCGGAAAAACCTTATCCAAGTAACTCACCCTGACAGAGATTCGAACTGGGGACATCTTGAACGTGAGGCAAACATGCTACCACCACGCTACCGAGGCGGGCTGAGGCTTAAGACTGACTTGCATTTAAGTGCAAACTACATCTTCAAAATGAGAGAATATAGGTAGATACAGAACAATCTTATTGAACTAAAATAATTAGGTTAGAATTATATTATCTCTACGTATTACTCTACCTCTAGTACGTCGTGCCTGTGACTGAAAGATGTTCGTTATTTCTATAAGCGCAGAACAAAATTTATCCAGCTCCTCTCAAGCGTAACGCTTGCTATAAGATAACTACGTAATTTTAGCTTCTGCCAAGAAGAGGCTCCAAGTTCTCCAACATTTTGAGCAACAAGGCACAGGTGGTAAGATCCTGCACTCACGTTACAATAGCAAGCACCAGACGTTAAGAGGGGGGAAGTAAGGGGGCCAGAATAGAAAGCAAACAAGTGCTGCATCATTCCCTTACTTCTCTGAGAACGACTGCTTTACAGCAAGGCCTCATATTTCGGCAGAATGTAAAGCCCCTTTAAATTTATCAAGAGGACCACTTTACGAAGGTGGGTCAAAAAGTAATGCCTCCTATCTTTTTTCTCTTTTAATTGCCAACAGAGTTGAATCCAATCTACATACCTTGAACACTACAATATTGACGATTAATTTGTCACTATTCAATATAATCTTCGTCCTTTTCCACAGTTTTGGTCCACCTTTTAACTAGGGAATGTATTCCAGTGTACTAAAACACACAGTCTTTCTTCCTAAGCCATTGAAGCACGGACGTTTTCACAGCCTCCTCATCTTCAAAATGAATCCCATCATGAGCTTCCTTTAGTGGCCCGAACAGATGGAAGTCTGATGGTGCCAGGCCAGGACTATAAGGGGGGGGGGGTGAGGTAACACTTGCCATCCCAATTTCTGAATTACTGCAGTGGTGTAACGGTGTGTGTGTGTGGTCTTGGATTGTCATGCAAAAAAAAAAAAAAATCGCCATAGTTTTTGTTGGGCGAACTCGGCGCAGACGTACTTTCAGCCTTTTGAGAGTTGTGACGTATTGGACACAATTTATTGTGCATCCCTGCACCAAAAATTAATCATAAGCATACCCTTTGCATCCCAAAACACTGTTGCCATAACTTTCCCTGACGAACGCTGAGTATTGATTTTTTTTTCCTTCGGTGACGTTGTGTGATGCCATTCCATTGACTGCCTCTTTGATTCAGGTTCAAAAAAATGAACCAACGTTTCGTCTCCAGTAACAACTTTTCCTGAAACTCCTCTCCGTCCAAATTGAAACACTCCAAATGTTCGGAGGCTATTGGTTCCCTTGTTTCTTTGTTTTGGGTGGTGAACATTCTTGGTACCCAACATGAACAAACTTGTTTCTAATTTGATTAATCCTCAATATATTTTAATGAATTAGAAGATTCTTCTCGAAAGTACGAATCCAAGTGAATCATGCTTAGGCTGATACCATACATTGCTGCATATAGCATGGAAAAAAGTTTGTGGCAAACCAAGTATAACTTTTGCTAGAAACTACCATTTTAATACCAATTTTTCGTTCAGAGATGATAATAATTTCAATTGGAGTTAAAAACATTAATAACTGTAATATGAGTCCAGTTAGAGGAGAGAGCTTTTGTTTCTCTTACATTGGGTAACACCGTCAATCAGTGTCGAGTAAGGGCAAGACAATAGCAAAGATGTGTACTTGCACAATGAAAATCATATTATATTTGCAGGCCTTAGGTCATTAGTGCATCAAATACCTAGCCGAGGATATTTTCTTTTACGTGATTGCAGTTTCATGCCCCACTCTTTTCTTCCGAAGCTGTTTAGCTTCTCTTCCCACTGAATGTATTCATATTGTGCCGTAGAATACCATTACCTAAAAAACTACGAGCTTGTGAAAACTCTGTAATAATGATGATGATGGTGATGATTTCTTTAACGAGTCCGGCGAAACTAAGGAAACCCCGGAAAATTTGTTTTTGTAGTTTAATAACACTGGGAAACAATGAAAATGTTTCGGGCTTAAAAATAGTGAATGTACATGTATTTGCATCTGCTGAATTCAAAAATCACCATAAAAATGATAGATTAGCTCTTATTTTTAAGATAAAGTAACACTTCATTTTTTAGAGTGAAGATTTTAAATTTGGAGAACTTTTGGGGGGGGGAGTTTAAACACCTGCCAATAACAAAACACAACCAGAGAGAAATTCTGGTAATTAAGTGATGCAAAAGTTAAGGAAGGCATTTTTGTCGGACCATAAATAAGAGATCTTGTAAAGGATCCTGCATTTGACCAAGTTTTGGAGGGGAAAGGAAAGGAAGCTTGGGAAGCCTTCGAGGGTGTCATTCATAGATTTTAGGCAACAAAAGAGATGGCAACTAGAGGCATTTGGTGACAGTACTCCTGCAAAAATACCGTAACCTAGAATACAACATGTCCCTTAAGATCCATTCTCTCCTGTCCCACCTAGACTTTTTCCTCCTAGTTGTGGAGCAGTTAGTGATGAACATGGGGAGAGATTCCATCAGCACATTTCTGTGATGGAACAAAGACATTAGGGCCGTTGGAATGAAGCAATCCCTGCGTATACTGTTGGTTTTTGTATGGGGATTCTGCGGAACTCCATCACAAGAGGTAAGCTAAAAGACGACGAAGTCAATAGGCCACCACATGATTCTCTTCAGACACAACTATCTGCAAAGTATTTTCCACCAATTTAGAACTCTTAGCATGTAATTAAGAGTTACAAAAATAAAATGCAGTTTCATTGTTGTTATGATGTAATTAAAATGTATCCTTTTCTTTCAATCCGTTAATATTTAATACTTCCACCTTTTGTATATCATAGAAACTAGAGGTAATATAATTTTTTCGTTGTCATATTTGCTTTTCTCAACCCAAAACTAGTAGTGATTGCCTCATGAAGTACTCGAAACATTAAAATAATTACTTTTTGTTGCCCACTATAATTAGAGTCCATGCAACGTCATCATATATTACTGAGGTATGGTTTATGTGTCTTTCCCACAGTAAGGATACTAAGAATCAGGCAATACTGCCAGCATAAGGCATCGCATATGTTTGATTTCTATTGTACATTCCGGAACAGTACCTGCTGATTATAATCATAAAAATATCTTCCTGCCAGTATATATGTGAATGTACGCCAATAATGGCTAAAAATACAAAAATATATGTTGAATCTGACACATTCAACCTTAGTCCTTAGAATTCGTTTTTATTTATTTTATCTCATAAAGAAATTCTGAAGAACGTACCCATTCTTGTGATTCTTATTTGGATGGCTCAGACGGAAGTATTCATTTATTTTAATGAAGAAACTGGGAAGACGCGAAGACATTGATGAGGCAAGTGGTGGTGTGAGGGGTGGTGGGTCGATTCTTATTAAACCCACTTTCTGCATTGCTGACGTGTAACCGCTTCTTTAATCATTCACGCTAGATTTATCTTTCACTTTCAAGTCTACCTGTGTCTTTTCCTATATGGAGGCTTCAGTATAATGCTTCACTCAGAAGCTGTCACTCTAGATTAATCAATTGCTGTAGCAGAAGCAATTAAAATACGGTTTCCTGAGAAGCGTTGTAGAATCGGAGCATTCCCTGCCAGTTGCTATGCGATAATTCATCATAAAATGTAAGGGCTTTAGAGCAATATTGCACACTTGAGCCTAAAACTTATCCCATGTTCTTTTGCGATATTGGCAATTAAGTAACAGTTACTTCTGCCTCAAAAAAATTCCTAAAGGAACGATGAAGAGGCGAAAAACGTTCCCTGAAGAAGTAGCAGTACGCAGGATAAATACGGAATAATAAAACGTAATTACATGCCTCAAAATTTTAGTAAAACTGCTATTTTAATTATATAAAACGTTTAATACTTTAGCTAAACATTTTATTGTTCTTTTGTTTACTGGTTTATTTAAAATACGGAACAAATACGAGGGCTGTTCAATAAAGAAAGATCACAAGGGTTTTTTTTTTTTTTTTTTTTTTGACAACGTACCTTTACTCATTCTCACAATTTTGATGGCCGTTCTCAAAATAGTCTCCACTGAATGCGATGCACTTGTCCCAGCGTCTCTGACAGTCTTCAGAGGCATGCTGGAAACCATTTTTGAGAGATTCTTCAAAATCACCACCGCAGCCTTCACCACTGCTTCTGATGATGGATAATGCCTACCACGAAGGCGTTTCTTCAAGTTAGGGAATAAAAAGTGTCACATGGGGCTAAATTCGGACTATAGGGAGGGTGAGGTATGTATTTCGTGTTGATTTTTGCAAGATATTCAGCAACAACTTTGGCAATATCCAGCCGCGCATTATCGTGGTGCAGCATCTAGCATGTTTCAGGGAAATGTGGCCTTTTGCGCCTGATATGGACTTGCAATATTTTCAGGACTTCCTTGTAGTATTGTTCAGTTACTGATATGTGTGCACGTACAACATGCTGAAAAACCATTCCATGAATATCAAAGAATGAGATGACCATAACTTTCCCAGCAGAATCAAACACTTTTGCGTTTTGGGGGTTGGTGATATAGTGGATTTCCACACTGAGCTTTGGTGTTTGCTCTCAGGATCAAAATGATGTAGCCAAGTTTCATCAGCAGTGATTACGTTTGAAAGAAACTCCGAATCTTCCTCTAACATCAACTTTAACTGCATGTTACCTCCATTGCAGCGGTAGGCGATACTAAACATGTCTAAACTTGCCTGGTTTTCGCAGACGGGAACCAGAAATACCAACAACGAAACTACTATGGCGTGTTGTTTCATATTAAGCTAACATAATATAATAAGTTTTAATTTTAGTGCTAAAATTATGACCGTTAAAAAATTATAATCATTCTATATTGAACAGCCCTCGTATTTCTAGTGTGTTATTTATCCTAATTTTTTAACTTGCGATATACTGTTCACATTAATGGCCTTTCATCCAGAGTGCTACTCTAAAACTTTTTATTCAGTGCACTTCAAGTACTGACGAATCTCGAAATACAATTATTTTATTGGAACGGAAGCTACTATAGGAAGTTATTAAATTAAAATATGGGCGAAACATGAATTTATTGTAATAAATCTCTAATTTCTGTAGAAGAAAAAATATGATGTGCAACATTCACCTAACAATTATTTGTATGTTATTCCTAAAAACTATTCTAAATATTTATATAAGACTGATAAATGAATGCAGAAGTTGTTATTCACACATTTAATTATAGGTACATAGACTATAGAGAAAATCAAACCGTTAGTCAAATGAAAGAGTAGAGATAGACTGAAAAATTCAATGCCATAGCTGGGATTTGAACAGCGGATCTTCTGGTTTCCGTCCAACCGCTTTAAACCATTGAGCTACTATGGCCAACGTGCCAACAAGAAACTAAATTCCCCAACTGACTCATGCTTTTTTAAGGTAGCTTTCTTAAGGTGTTTAAGGTAGTTGTCTCATTTGTTTATGAGAACTCCTAGTGGTTTACCGGGAAAAACACGAGTCAGTTGGAGAATTTAATGTCATGTTGGCACGTTGGCCATAGTAGCTCAATGGTTTAGAGCGGCTGGACGGAGACCAGAAGATTCGTGTTTCAAATCCCGGCTATGGCATTGCATTTTTCAGTCTGGCTCAACTCTTTCATAGAGCGTCCTACACACGGCCAGTGTGAAAGAACAATTAATTTCCGTTAGTCAAATGTTTAAAAAGTTGGGCCTCTATGCTGAAGGATATTAAAACTTAAAGAAAAGTACATAACGGAGTAATGAGCCTTCTGTGATATCAACAATGTATTTTTTGTTTTTGAAATTTACGTCCTTTAACTTTTTAAGTCATATCGGACGATGCATTGAAGGGGTGAAATGATTCTCAAATGAGCCCAGGGTCCATGAAGCTTAGAGTTACTCAACATTCCTCTTTAGGATCAGGGGAAACCCCGGAAAAAGCCTTATCCAGGTAACTCACCCTGACCGAGATTCAAACTCGGATCTCTTGAACGTGAGGTAGTCCTGCTACCATCTACGCTACCGAGGCGGGCAAAGATGTATATATTTGCGAATTAAGGTTTCTGTAAATGGATAGTCAATGCTTTAATTTTTGCTGCAATATATTCATAATTTAGGATACAATGACAAGCAGTGAAGTAATTGTAAGCTCTGGTGCCTTTTTTGTATAATGCATTTTATTTTATCGATATGCTGAACTCATTTTTGCATGCTGTAAGCGGGCCAACATTACCACTATCATAACCATCATCATCGCCAATATAGTACATGAAGATCACCTCCTATCTCACTTGTTTCTGGCATGTGGCCAAGCCCAGCTGCATAAATGCAGGTTTTGGCTTCAATCCTTCTTGGGCGAAGACAGCTATTTATATTTTCAAAACATACTTCGTAGCTAAATCTTCGATATTCAAAAGTAGTTTACATATATGAACTTAAATTAAATTATACAATGTTTTTATCAGGTCTTACAGGAACTCAATTTAGAATGATTTCAAATTTGATTTAAAAATAGCGATATAGAGAATTATCAGTTCTCAGCTTTAAATATGTTCTTTAACATAAAATTTATTGCTTCAAATGTAATTAATTTTTCTATTTGTCCAGACTTAACAGTACATATTACATATCAGATCAAATTCTTATTTTTATTGCCTATCTGGGCACAGATAGACATGTTCATAATAGTAATGATGATCATATTGATGATAATATACCTTAATACACGCTGCTTCATCACTTAACCAGATGGCTTTTCCGAATTCTTTAAGCACTTTGCATGTAAAAGTAAAGTGATCAGATTCCCATTAGAAATACCGCCTTGGAAATCTGGTATTAAAGGAATTTTCAAATTTATTAGTTTCACCACTACTTTGTTACACCATTAATTCAATACTTTTGTCACCATCAAAGTACTTCATTTCCATACCTTGAGAAAATATCCTAGAGAATACATTTATATATTATCCATTGATCAACAAGTATGCTTTACAGGTGTTTGTTATTGAGACACCTAGTAACAGTACACATAACATTTGAGGTAGCCGTGAACGACTCCTCTAGCTAAATATGGCAGGATCACTGTAACCCAAATTGAGGACTTTAGGTTTGATAGTCATCACTCTTCTGGGTCGTCTGTATTGGAGAGGTCACTTGTGGCAGTCTGCGCTTGAGGCGAGTTGGTTGGCGAGTGCGAGCGCCGAGATTGTAGGTGACACCTCCAGGGACCTCCTGGAGATGGTAAAACAAAGGTCGTGCCAGCCGGCGGATGTACTGGTGAATGGGTACAAGACCAAACTCGTGATGGAGCATTTGTAGCTGTACGAAGCACCCTGTTTTGTAATACCTGCAGTTGGCGGAGATTAGTCTTGCTGGTGCCACCCCAGACAGGAGCTGCATAGTTAAAAATGGGACGGACTAGAGATTTATAAAGAAGAAGGGAGGATTCATAACCAAGTGAGGTGCGCCTGTTGAGTAAAAGGTACAGTTTTGAGAGCCGTGCAGACGCAAGTGTGGCAGACCGACAGATGTGGGCGTTCCAAGTTAATCGAGTGTTCATTAGCACCCCAAGATACTTCACTTTTTCTTAATTTACGTCCTCCAACGTTAAGTCATATCGGACGATGAATGGAGTGGGTGAAATGGTGCTCAAATGAACCCAGGGTCCATAGAACTTAGAGCTACCCGACATTCGTCTTTCAGGATAAGGGAAAATCCTGGAAAAAACCTTATCCAGGTAACTCACCCTGACCGAGATTCGAACTCGGGACCTCTTGAAAGTGAGGCAGACATGCTACCATCTACGCTACGATATTTCACTGGCACACTGATTGGTAATCATGAGAGTTGTTCCTAGAGAATATTAAGTAAATAAAAATTTCAATATCCGTGACAAGCAATTCCGTTATCATTAGACTTTCATTTGTTATTAGGCATGTCCTTTTTTCTAATTTACGTCCTCAACGTTAAGTCATATCGGACGGTGAATGAATTGGGTGAAATGATACTCAAATGAGTCCGGAGTCCATGGAGTTTACAGTTACCCGATATTCTTCTTGAAGGATAAGGGAAACCCCTGGAAAAACCTTATCCAAGTAACTCACCCTAACCGAGATTCGAACTCGGGACCTCTTGAACGTGAAGCAGACACGCTAACATCTACGCTACCTATACGGGCTATTAGGGATATGTCGAGACTTTATAAAATACAGCTATGTACTGTAAATGGGTGAATTAACGTAGAAGTATTTTAGATTACTGTAAACTGATTTAATGGAAATTGTAAGAGGTAATAAATGAAACTAAATTATTCCTTCGTAGAGGTCTACAACGTCACACAAGCAATGTAGGTCCAACATTCAAGAGATCATGAGTTCGAATCTAGGACAGAATAAATGATCTAGGTAATGTTTCTTCCGGGAATTTTCCTTATCCTGAAAGATGAATGTCTAGTAACTCCGAACTCTATGGACACTGAGGTCATTTGAACATTATTTTATCCATTTCATTCATCGTCCAATTTGACTTAAACGTTGAACAACGTAAATTGAAAAGAAAACTGCTAGTTGTATATATCATTCGTGAAAAACGTTTTCGATGTGTTTTAATCAGTATATCATTTCAGTTTGGAGTTGTTTGAAACATTCCGTAAAAAGTAGTCGTTTCACTTCTAATCCACTTTTCTTTTCGTACTTCTCTATAGTCGCACAGTTCCCCAAAACTGTATCTACACTTGCTCTGTCGTATTCGCTGAACTCAGACGCCATTTAATTTTGCAGGGAGCAGGGAAGTTTGCAGTTAGCGTCTGAAGGCGGCAAATGTAAGACAACGCAGAAAGTTTGGCGAAGTGATACTTCTGGTCTGAAGCCCGGCATACTCTATCTAGAAATGAGATCATAACAAAATGAACCTCCACATGTTGCTCCTAAATTCTTTTGCCATGTTTTTTACATTAGAGAAAGGAAATAAGGCGCGGAGTTGATCGCCAAGGAGAGGTATTACTCCCATGCTTCTTATTTGCTTTAAATTGCAGGGTGAAGAAAATGGAAGGAGAGAGAAAAGAAGAAAACCGCATACTTGTACTTGGGCGTTAAAACAGAGGACAGATGCAGAAAACAGCGTCCTCTTACATCCAATACATCTTCCGCTTTCGAGTCGGCTATCAGGTGCAAGCGAATGAGTCGACGTCTGTGCTCCAAGATTGAAGACTTGTGTTCTGCATTCCTTTACTGAGAAGAAAAGACACTGGAAAAAGGAAGACACGGCTCGAAACAAAGCTAGGATGGAGAAAATAAAGGAAAACGATTTTCCCACAATCTTTCTTTTGTCTGCTACAAGCGCAACGCAGAGTACTTCCTCTCCCCGGTGAAGTATCCCGCATCCGCTGATAATCCCCCGGAGTTTTCTTAACTCGGACTACCAAGTCCAATATATAAATACTCTCTAGAAAGGATACTTCTGCCTCTATTATGAGAGAGAGTGGTTTCTAAATGGGGGATGCAATATTATTGAAGTGTTACTTTTTCCTAATTTAATTTTTCCTTTTCACTACTTATGGCGGCACAGTTAGTGAACTTTAATTTCTCTTGAAATAAAATAATGAATAGGAAAGAAAAAGTTAGAAAGGGAAATGTTGTAGCTAATTTTAGGTGACCTTCCCGGCGTTTATAATTTATGAATACCAAGGGAAATCTGAAGAAAAGAAGCTGTCAATTAAACGGTTCCGATGGTATCTTTCACTAGTCCGTACCCAAAATATCACTACTGCTAATGATAATAATGATAATGATGATGATCATAATAATAATGATTTTTGTTTAATTTACGTCCTCCAAAGTTAAGTTATATTGGACAATGAATGGAATGGGGGAAATGATGCTCAAATGACCTCGGGGTCCTTGGAACTTAGAGTTACCCAACATTCGTCTTTCAGGATAAAGGAAAACCCCGGAGAAAACCTTATCCATGTAACCCACCGTGACCAAGATTCGAACTCGGGGCCTCTTGAACGTGAGGCAGACATGCTACCACCACGCTACCGAGGCGGGCAAGATGATGATGATGATGATGATGATGATGACGATGATGATGATAACCACGATTAAATTAACAACGTAAGGCTTTCTCCAAAGGTTTACAGGCCATGGATTTAGTAGGTTACCTCGGAATCAACATTTTTAAGAGGCTTTTACCTCGAAATATCAAGATAGGCGTTTTGTCACTTTTTATATGTATTGTTTTAAATATATTTATGTGGTTTTAAATACATAAGTGTGCTAAATCCGTTTATACAATTTTAGGTATAACGTAATAGATCCCGGATTTCTAAGCGAAATGATTGTACATGATTATAACTGTTTTTTTTTTCCAAATCAGGACTTTACTTACTCATTTTATTATTTTTAATTAAAAAAAGTTTGTTTTATTCAAATCATGTAGACTTAAAAGTACATTTTCACTCTTGGCCATCATTTCGTCATTCAGACGGTTGGATCTATTTGTCTCTATCGTGAATGAGGTGGTTTGAACTATCGCCAATTAGAATTCAAATATGTCATGAAGTCCTTCCAAATTTGCATTTACCTCCTAGGCAAGTTTTAACTCGATGGGATTCTTGGTTAAATGTTGTGTCTTACTTTGCAGAACATTACAATGAAGTAAGAACAGTGTTGAACTCCTTAGGTTCAGGAGATGCGAGCAGCATTGCCACTGTACAGGAATGTTTTGCTAATAATGTCATCCAAGATAAGATAAGAGTACATCCATAATCGTTTCTCCTGCAATTATACGAACCCCTAAATAATAGAAATTAATCGTTCTTTCACACTGGCCGTGTGTAGGCTAAAGTATGGAAAGATAGAGTGAGACTGAAAAATTCAGTGCCATAGCCAGGATTTGAACCACGGATCTTCTGGTCTCCGTCCAGCCGCTCTAATGCCGACATGACATTAAATTCTCCAACTGACTCTATCCTTCCATACTTTAACCTACACACGGCCAGTGTAAAAGAACAATTAATTTCCATTAATTGACCTAATAGTGGTTAACTATAAAGCCCGGGCCTTAAAGTACTTATACGTTGTAAGTCGCCATTAAGGTAGTTGTCTCATGTGTTTATGAGAACTCCTAAGTGGTTTACCGGGAAAAATACGAGTCAGTTTGAGAATTTAATGTCATGTCGGCACGTTGGCCATAGTAGCTCAATGGTTAGAGTGGCTGGACGGCCGTGGTTCAAATTCCGCTTATGGCATTGAATTTTTCAGTCTGACTCTATATTTTCATACTCTAAATAATACCTTAGAATATTCACTTTCTTTGATAAATAAAATTTCAGTAACGCTGTCTTCAGAGACTCGTGGAGTTGCTAAAACTGCCTTTCAGAAACTCAGTAAGGTATTAATGAAAAATCCTCGTTAAGAAACACGGTGTACAATTTCTGAAAAGCTGTATGGTACGGAATATATCGAAGGGGATTTACTCAACAAGAACTGTGGTGCTTTGTACAAGTTATCGTTACATCTACAATGTTGAGAGATCCCTTGCACTGTATAAAATATTCTTCACTGGCAACTGCAGGATTTTTACACTAGAAAATCTCAAGATGGCCTGCCTCGTGTACTGTAACAAGCATACATAGAGTAAGAATCCTACAAAACAATTTGTTTATGATTACTTATTTATTTTATCCAGACCTTAGTAATAGTCCATACCCAAATAAGAACATAAATTCAATAAAATCTGATGTGTTGCCTTTACACGACTTTCTCTACCAAGATCGATAAAATATAAGTCTTCTATTTATCTATACCCACAACATGATTTTTCGCAAGACAAGATCAAATTTAACAAAATTCTGTCATCAAAATAATCAAGTCCTTATTCGTGGTAACAATATTTTTAAATGCAAAGAAATGGACGCAGTGAGGTGGGGTGGGAGAAAGAGTAAGCTTCTGACTTATCGTTAAGTGAGACATAAGTATTTAAACTTCAATCACAAAAAACGACATAACTGCATATTTAATTAGTCCAACATATTATCTGTCGAAGGATATGACTAGCGCTTAAGATTTCCTCATTGTCCAGGTTGATACAAAGTGCCATCAAATAAAGGGAACTTCACAGAATCTTCACATAGAATTCAGAATATATATTTTATCCAAAATCAATAGGTAAATCTTGTGACATTTTAATCAGCATCGCTTTTGAAAGTGTTACCAAAAACTAATTGTTTTCCAAGTAAAGAGTTGTTAAGAATAAGCAAGATATATTCTTATAAATCTTTATGTAACATTATTCTGTATTTTAATTCCATATTATAACATGAATGTAACTATAATATTTGAAAAAAAAGTTTTGTTTATGCATTTTGAATGCGCATCATCCCAAAACATGATATATTTGTTATATTCTGGTATTTGACCTTCATGCAGAATACAACTGTCACACTTGAAGCACTAACCTATCCAATTTTCTTAGAAGTAAATGTAATCTAAAAGCCATAAAAATTGTTTTTCCCCTGGAAATTTATAGTGTAAAAACACCGTAAAACAAAATAATTAATGCAAATATTATTGGGAATAAATTTTCAAGTCTTCTGTTGATTATATGAATAGAAATTGGAAAAAATATTTAAAAGCACGTTTGTAAACGGCTGATACATAAACATTACAAGATAATAAATATCCCTCATAGGTATATAAAGTTATTCCACAATCAACTTCGCGTTAATTATAACAAATGATTGCCTACGGGCTCCATATTCGTCAATACGAGGTGGTGGCATGCGGATTACACAATCAGTTGTCTATATAAAATTGGATTTTTAATTTTAGTAGCTATTCCATTCTCTTCAAAAGTTAGGATACCGAGATTTCATTAGACACATTTGCTTTGACGTCCTCTGAAACTAAAAGATGTTTTATATAAACGCGTGCATGTGTGTGACCTAAAAGGCTTGTTTATTGAATTTGAATATTATTTCGTCCTTGGCAAAATATATATGTTATGTGACGCGTCAAAATGCATAAATACAGTATATACATAAATTCAAATTGAATACTTACAATATACACACTAAACAGCTTTCTATGGTATCATGTGGCATTTGCATAATTTACCTACAATAAATGTTTGTGAGGTTTGTGAATGTACTCTGCTCCCAGTGCTCATTTAAATAGTTATTGTTCTAAAAATTCATTAACCGTATAAAAACAGTGTGCATGCAAAAATTTCTTAACCTCATTCTTAAAGTTTTTTAATGATGTGTCTAAATGTTTAAATTCCAAACTTGGTATTTAAGTTTAGAATATTTTATAGACGCGAAACATAATATTCCAGAAAATTCCCCGTACTCTAATTATATTTCATATGGAGCATTTTTGATACCACTTTTCTCATAAATTACTCAATTTTTAATTACAATACCATTTTCTTAAAATAATTTCATTACAAATTAGATGTATGAGTTGAATTTCCCAATAATTCCTCTTTATTCCGGTGAGTTTTGCGTAACTTGTAAATGATAAGAGCTAAACATAATTTTAATATACAAAATACACAGGTCTCATTAAAAACACAAGCTATGTCAGTGCACTAATTTAAGTAGTGAACGTTTGCGAGATTATTCCATGCTACATGTGTGGATTTTCCACTGTTTAGTCTTTTTCCAAATGGTAAGTCACTACTAGCCCTTATATCTCTTGACCTTGCAGAGGAAATGGAATGTCAAAGGGAACACATGTAATGAACTCTTAAAAGATTTATCTATCGCTTCAAGCCTAATGTATTCCTTATTTCCCTTGCAGGTACAACAAAACTAGCAGTAAGGTGATTTCTGCAAATGTTTATCTCGTAACATGAAGCAGATGGAGGAATAAGTGAACGAAAAAGAAGTTTGTGAAAGAGTAGGGAGAGTCACGGGCAACTAATACATCTATCCTTGTTATTTTGTTAGTATTTTGTTATTTTTAAATTTTTTTAGCTTTATTAGCTATCCTTTTAAAAAAAGTTTCTGTTAAGTAAAGGCATAGCGTTAAGCATTAAAACAAATTGTAGTTAATGTTCCAAAACTAAATTTAACATTTTGATAAGCACTGTACTTATCCTGCAATACCATCTTGTCCAATTTATATGCTTCACCAGTTATAAATTTTTTTAAGAACGAAACAGAGGCTCTGGTTATAAAATACTATTTCTTTAACTACTTACTTAACTGCTTAAGTTACCTTTATCATCTTAAACAATGGATATAGAGTCGGCTAAGCTCTTGTTATCCAACATTATGTAATAAGAATGAACGAAATATGGGGAAACTTTATTCTGGTAATTCTTCCTTGCCAAGGTCGGTTGGTAATTCATGATCGCTAACTAGAATGCAGTCATGCTAATCTTGCTAACTGTCAAGATAATATTATATAAAATGTTAAACATATAAACATATACATATTTTCTTAAACATATAAAGTAATGACATACTTTACACGCAAAACCATGTGATGGGGGTTGGAAGATTTATTGAAAATATCCACAAGAGCTGCCTGACTTGTTATGAAGGTAGGTATTTGGAATTTTAAACCATTCGTTTCACAATCACTAACACTTTCATTAACATATCCTGTCTTGGATTCAAAAAGCTTCTCATAAAAACCGTAGGATGTAATAAAATATATCCTCAACCCAAACATGCTTTCTATGTACGAGGTTGGACTGAAAAGTTTCCGACCTCAACATGAAGATGGCAGCACTCGTAAGTAAAAGCTAGTCAATTTCGTTGTTCATTTGTTGACAGTTACTCACCAATGTTTCAACCATTTTGGATGCACAGTTTTTATATAACAGTCGCTTGAGTGAGTTGATGTGAGTGTTTTTATGAAAATGGACAAAATCGAGTATAGAGCAGTCATTAAGTATTGATTTTTGAAAGGCAATACGCCTACGCAAATCAAGATGAGTTGGATTCCGTACATGGGGACTCTGCACCATCATTTACCACAGTGAAATTTTGGGCAGCTGAATTTAAACGTGGTCGTAAGAGCTTGGGATGCGATGAACGTTTGGGACGTCCGAAACTGCAACTACCGTCGAAAACACCGACAAAGTACATCAAATGGTGCTAGACGGCTGCCGAATTAAACTGAGACAGATATCAGCAGCTATGAACATGTCAAAAGAACGTGTTTGTCACATATTATATCAACACTTAGACACGAGAAAGCTGTGCGCGCTCACATCAGACCAAAAACCTGTTTGAATGAACATTTCCAAGACTCTGTTGTCGTAGTTTAGGCACAATAAATCCGAATTTTGGCGCCGATTAATTAGGTACTGTAGCTGAAACTTAGATACACCATTAGCGCCCAAAACAAAAATACAGTTCAAACAGTGATGGCGATTTTTTTGGGATGGTCATGGAGTTATTTTAATCAATTATGTCCAAAAAGGAAAAACCATTATAGGCGTATACTACGCATCATTACTTGACATTACGAGAGCAGAGCTTCCGGAAAACGGGCACATTTGCAGAAAAAAGAAAATCCTGTTTTACCAAGACAATGTACCGTCTTACACCTCAGGGGCTGCAATGGCGAAAATCCACAAATTACGATTTGAACTGCTTGACCAGCCGCCTTATTTATCAAATCTAGCCCCAATCGACTTCCTTTTGTTACCTCATCTGAAAATTGCGCTCGGAGCACAGAGATTTTCGTCAATTGAAGAGGCAATCACCTTCGTGAACAAATATTTTGCAAAGAAAATGCCGAGTACTACTTGGATGGGTTACAGAGATGGGAGCATAGCTGGGAGGAATTACAAGGTGACTATGTTGAAAAAATTCCGAAAAAATGTCTAACATCTTTATTCGGCCGGAAACTTTTCAGACCACTCTCGTGTACATAAGTGCATATATTGAATAACAACTAATGCCAAATAAGAAGCAAATAACCTGAACATAATCTCATTATATTAAGAAAATAAATCATTTCTATCTAGGGTTAATGCAGATCGTCTTTAAATAAGAGAAACATCTCTAATTTGCACAAAAAGTAAATCTAGAACTCCTAAGTACGTTCATCAATTATAAGGCCAAAGAAGAGCAAAAAAGAAGGCAGTGATAAACCGAGGAGGGGTTTAATTTATGAGGCTAGAGAAAAGAAGAATAACATGCCAGTTCGGGCATGCGATGTACTGTTGATATAAAGCAGTGATGTAATCAAAGCTAACATTTAGTAGCCCCTCGCTTCCAATTAATTTCATGATGTTGCTTCTGTAAGCGTAAATAAGACTTTTAGCCAGAATGTTGCTGAATTTACTTACCCTCACATCAGAGAAACGCTTGAAAACTTCTTGTTCTAGCATGGATTTAAAATAACAGCGATAGTTGACTAATACATCTGTTCTATAATTTATTATTAAGGTGGAAAGTGCCCAATGCCAATATTTCAACAATCAGTAGGCACAAATAGAAAACCAATCATAACTTTGCACTTGTATCTTCATTTATGGATTATGTATAATCTATGGTTCATGATATAAGTATTTAAATTTTAAAATTAAATAGAATTCTTTTGCAAGCCCTGTCAACATTTATTTGTGAACTTTGTGCACTTCTTAGGAGATGAAATATATGAACCGTTAGCAAACTGATAATATGACTAGTATTAGATATCCTGTTATTTTAATTTTAAATTATATTATTTTAAACTCTGAAGTAATACAAATAACTATACAGCATGATAACATAGTAAGTTACGTTTCTTCAGTGAAAAATTATATGTCTAGGTAACTCTTACGGTTTGGCATAATACATGATACCCTTACAACCTCCACTTTTCACTTCCTTTTCAAATGATTCAGTCATCATTTTAATGACGCTGATCGAATACATTATATATACGAGGGCTGCTCAATAAAGAATGATAATTCTTTAAAGTCACAATTTTTCGCACTAAAATTCAATCTTATTGTATTCTGTTAGGTTAATGTGAAGAAAACACGCCGTAGTAATTTCATTGTTGGTACTCCTGTTTCCTCTCTGTGACAACCTGGCAAGTTGATACATGTTCATTATCGCCTACCGCTGCAATGGAGGTAACACGCGAGGCACAATATGCGGCTTTGAAATTCTGCTTTCGTCTCAACAAATCTTCAGTTGAGGCCTATACAATGCTACGGGAGGTCTATGGAGAGTCTGTTATTCCCTACAGCACAGCTGCAAGGTGGTTTAAAATGCTGAAAGAGGGGAGACAATCAATTTCAAAGGAAGTTGGACCCGGTGCTCCAGCTACTGCTGTTACGGAAGAAAACACCAACACTGCTGCTGTCCTTGTGAGAGAGGATCGACGAATTACCTTAATATCACTTTCTGAAATACTGAAGGCGGCCCGGGTTCGATCCCAGGCGACCGAAAAATGAGATTTGTGGTGGACAACACGGCGTTGGGGCGGGTTTTCTCCGGGACCTCCGGTTTCCCCCGCCATCGCATTCCACCAGTACTCCATCTTCATCTCATGCATCATCAGTGTCACCGCCTGCGGTGCCGTATATAGTAAAAGCGGGCGTTAAACATTACACATTTCATTTCTGAAATACTGAACATTTAATTGGGTGCCATCCACACATTGGTGACAGAAACATTACACATGAGACACCTTTGTGCGCGATGGGTTCCAAGATGGCCGCATATTGCCCATGTTGTTGCTGAATATCTTGCTAAAATCAACGTGAAGTGTATCCCTCACCCTCCTTATAGTCCGGATTTAGCCTCATGTGACGTTTTTCTATTCCCTAAATTAAAGAAACGAATTCGTGGGAGGCATTATTCATCATCCGAAGCATTGGTGAAGGCTGCGGAGGTGATTTTGAAGGATATCTCAAAAATGGTTTCGAGCATGTCTTTGAAGACTGACAGAAACGCTGGGACAAGTGCATCACATTCAGGGGAGACTATTTTGAGAAGGACCATCAAAATTATGAGGATAAGTAAAGGTACGTTGTCAAAAAAAAATGTGATCATTCTTTTTTGTACAGCCCTCGTTTTTGTACAGCGCTATATTTAACAATACTGCTATTAAAAATCAAATAATTTCGACTGCTGAAAGAATTACTATTTAAGCTTTTAAATACCTTATGTTTGCAGTAATTTAATTCTGTGGTCTATTTTTACTTTCCCTTCTACGTGTAATAAGTAAAGTATTGGATTCTACACAAATTCGATGTCACATTTTGTAAACATCTGTACTCTCTGAGAGCAGAGCCCCACTTCTCAAAATTATAAAAATATCTCTTATTATTTTTTTTTTTTTTCAATTTACCTCCTCCAATATTAAGTCATATCGGACGATGAATGAAATGGATGAAATGATGGTCAAATGAGTACAGGGTCCCTGGAGCTTAGAGTTACCCGACATTCGTATATCAGGATAAGGGAAACCCGGGAAATAACATTATCCAGGTAACTCACCCTGACCAAGATTCGAACTCGGGACCTCTTGCACGTGAGGCAGAAACGCTACTATCTACGCTACCGAGGCGGTAAGTGAAATGGTCTTTAACTAATTTAGTTTTCAGTATCCCATTCTATATTGGGAATGAAAACCCACTTAGACCTCTTTATAAGGCTTAAACTTCTTTTAGGTATCATAAACTTACGACACAGGACTACCAGCTTTACTTCCCTTCCGACCTTGGGAACCTCCTCTAGATCATGTTTGACTATACACATGTTTTCTTAGCTTAGTCTCCGTCACTAGAAAGTATGCCTTTTTAGTATACAAAAGGATCGCCGTCGACATAGCTGGACCATTCCCAGTGTCCGGCAGAGGCAATAAGTACCTTGATGGTGGTCATGGACTACTTCACCAAGTGGCCGGAGGAGTATGCCATCCCGAACCAGGAGGCGAAGACAATCACAGACTGCCTCGTGGAGGAAGTGTTCTGCCGATTTGGGGTGCCGTTAGAGCTCCTCAGCGACTGGGCATCAATTTTGAGTCCAACCTGATGAAGGAGGCACTAGAAAGACTTGGGGTGAAGAAGACCCGCACCACACCCCTATATCCACAGTCGGACGGCATGGTGGAGAGATACATCAAGACTTTAGAAGAGCACCTGAGGAAGGTCGTGACCAGCCATCAGCGAGACTGGGACGTCAAGGTGCCACTATTCTTGCTGGCCTACCGCTCGTCAACACACGACACCACTGGGATGACGTCAGCCAGCTTAATGTTCGGCCGAGAGTTACGCCTCCCCTGTGAGCTGGCTTTTGGGAGCCCTCCGGAAGCAAAACAGCGAGCAACCATCTCCAAGACATGCATGAGGTGGTTCGTCAGAACATCCAGAAGGCGAGCGATGGCATTAAGACCCGATACGACAGGCAAGCCAACAGCCAAGGTTTCCAGCAAGGTGACATTCTCTGGCCCTACCCGGACCAAGAGACGATGCCCGAAACTTCAACAGCCGTGGCAAGGACCGTACTGGGTGGTGAAGTGGATCAACGACGTGCTCTACCGCATCCAGAAGGTGCCCCGAGGGAAGATGTTGGTGGTACACCAGGACCGTCTGGCCCGCTACGATAGTGCTGTTCGGGCGACCAGCCTTGAGGAGGGGGCAGTGTCGCGAACCTGTATCTACGATCGCGCGGCTTATTTACACAAAAGAAACTGATATGCGATCAGTGTGAAAACCAAGAGCCGGCAGACAAAGATAACATGCAGATAAAGGTCTGCCGAAACAAACAAACTGAGATAAATGGAAATTTCTAGGTACTTTTTGACTGATAGACTGTTAGGGTTCTGGTTTATTTTCGAATAATCTAGAAATTATCAGTGAGGTATTTAATTTGGACTTTTAATTCTACGAGCCCACAAAGTCACAATACTTGCAAGAATTAAATGTTCTAGCTTAAAGGGCATCCACGAATAATAACAAGAAAGTATAAACTGCATGTTCAGCACCAGTTAGAAAATAAAACAATAAGGTCGCAGAATTACACTAAACTTTTTGATGCCCCTTTGAAAGAGGCAGCTCCTCTAGCAGTACTGTAAAGCGTGTAGTATACATACACATTCTGCTCAGAATATCTGTGACTTACACGGTGTGCCTTAATGCGGCCCTTTTTCCAAAAATGTTTTTGGTTCAGTAAGCTTCAAAACATGTATTTTCAATAGATGTAGCATATTTGTATGTTAAGTATGCAGGAAGGAAAATAAAAGGGGACCCATATAACAAGCAAAAGAAAAAAAAGATTTAAAAAAACTACAGAAACACAAATGTAATTAAAACACCTTTCTGCCTTAGCAAATGTGATGACCTAACCCTCGAGAAAAGGAACATATGTATGTACATCTTACTGTAAACTTTAAATTCATGAAGCGAGGATGAATGCAGATTTAAAATAGATGTGCACTCTACTTGCTGAGCAGTTTTATAAGATTAGACATTTTCGTGTAACGTCTCCAGTGCCTTGATGCCACAACCAGTAGTTGTTGGTATATATAAAAGCTAGACTCTGGTAAAATTGAATTTCCTTGTGCGCCGCCTCTCCCAGGGGATTCCTGGCTGCTACTGTCACTGAGCTCTGTTCGAGACGAACACTGCTGTAGATGTCCAGTATTCCCACAGCCACTTACGCAAAAACACGCCTGCTAAACTAAAATAAATGCTCGCTTCTTCAGCCCTATCAGCTCAAAGCTTCTGTTACAACACGAGGAAGCTGTGATAAGCAAACTGATATAACATTCGCGAAATACTGATATCCTCCACAACACGTAGCTAGTTGATAGAGGAAGCTTCTCTCTGGAGATTTGGTGTACCTCTTATCGATTATAGAAGAGTAATTCAGAATGAAGAAGACGGCTCCCTACAAAATTCAACATATAAACATTATTTGAGACGTAAGTATTATAAAAGTATGATATTCTTAATTAATATATTTAGAAGAATTTTTTAGAAAATATTACACTTCAGAAAATTGTGCATATAGTACTTTCTGTACCCAACAAATCAGCTGGCACAGCGTTAACCGTGTAACTCCCATTGGGTTGTAGGGGATTCGATCACCGTCGACGATACTCCTTCCATTATTTACCTTCGTTTTATTTCCCTCACATTTAAGTTTCATTCTTGTGGAGTAAGGCAGTGTCGGACAGATGGTGCGGAAGTCTATATATTGCAAATACTCCTCTCGGAATAAGATAGTTGTGCCGACACTGTTCTCACTGGGAGGCAGGGCACGTTTGTCGACAAACTCTTAGTGTTGGAACTTCGCCCCGATGAAGAACTCTCAATACTATTTTAGTTAATTGATGGAAATTAATCATTTCTCCACACTAGCCGTATATCGGCTAAGATATTTGATATCTTGATATTTGATAAGATATATCTTAGCCGATATACGGCTAGTGTGGAGAAATGATTAATTTCCATCAATTAACTAAAATAATAAGAGTTAAATGATGAAGCCTGGGACTTAAGTACTTACAATAGTAAGTCGCCACAAACGGCGTATCTCGGATGCGAGAGCCCCTAGTGGTCTACCGCGGAAATATACGAGTCAACTGGAGAATTTAATGTCAGGAAGGCACGTTGGCCGTGGTAGCTCAAAGGTTAAGAGCGACTGGACGGAAACCAGGAGATCCGTGGTTCAAATCCCGGCCATGGCATTGAATTTTTCATGTTGACTCTATCCATCAACTCTCAATACTTTTTACGAACGTACTCGTCCGATATGGCGTACATTGGAGGAAGCTAAGAACCATAAGAAACGTCCTGCGTTTCTGTGGCCTTTCTAGTGCAACCCTATGGACCCTTGTGTACGAGGCGTCTTCCTCTGTTACACAACCTTTCTTCTTTTTATCCTGTACCCATCAGATAAGTGGCCAGCCTAGGTAGCGTAGATGGTAGCGTGTCTGCCTCAAGTTCAAGAGGTCCTGAGTTCGAATCTCCGTTAGAGTGAATTACCTGGATAAGGGTCTTTCCGGGTTATCCCTTATCCTGATACGAATGTTGGGTAACTCTAACCTCCATGGACCCCGGATTCATTTGAGCATCACTTCATCCATTTCAACAAATAGGTGATAAAATGTACTAAAGAGTCACTTTATATATACTACAATAAATGACGAATACACTTGAATTAAGAAATTTGTGTGAATCTACCACAACAGACAACACTTATAATAAACAGTAATTGTTAATATTAAGAGATATTTATTGCTATAATTAGATTTTTAACAAAAATGTGCAAGACAAAGATATAGTTTATCTCCGCTGTTATTTATGTGGAAGATATTCTTAGAAAACTAAAAGACGAAATAAAAATAATGCATTAAATATGCTATTCTTTGCCGATGACATAGTTTTAATAAAATACAAAGAGGATAAGGGGTAAATAAGTATATGCAAGTTATAAAAATTGATCTAGGATTATGGTTTAAGTGCACTGGGAGATTATTTTTACCCAGACAAGGCTATTTTTTTACCAATATTAAAATTTTAATATATAGAAAACTAAACATTGCCAAAAATTGAAATTCGGTATTATTACTGTATAAGGATGTGTGCATTTAACTACTGTATAATATTTAAATTACGTTCAGATAGGTCCATGCACTCTATATTTCAGGTTCACTTTACTTGTAGGAATTTAAAGCTACATGCACCAAGTTTTATCCTAAATACCCTAAGATACAGTTTTATAATATCGACTAAATGAAAATCACATATAATTTATACTATGCACATGAAAAATTAATTAGTTTTTACTAAAAAAGAAGATAATATTTTCAAGGACTGAATATTTGTTCTCATCCATTTTATAAATCACATTAATATAACTGTTAGCCGAATGTGTTGAAGGAACATTGACAAATAACCACTACAAATTTTGTGTAAATATCTTGTACAGTTTTTGAGAAACATGCACATAAAGTATGAAAAATCAAGCTTTTGGGAAATCACGATCAAAGATTAAGCACCATTCTCAGGAGGTGGGCGTATCATCCCGCCGCCATCCTTAAATTGACGAATTAAAGGGCTTTAATACCAGCTGACAATCTATGTTATATATATATATATCATTTTAAAGCTGAAGAATTATATAATTTTTAACACTAAAAACAAAAAAATGATTTTTTTAAACCTAACGACCTCCTAGTGCCCTTAAAGGTATGAGTAGGAAGGTCAAAGATCATAGCATTTTTAGGAAAACAAATAAGACAGGTGAGAAAACTTAATTACTTGGATTGTAACATAACTGTTAAGCCAAATACTTAAGAAATAAGTAATAAAGTGAGTAAACTCCAATATATTCATAAAATAGTAGCTCGTAAACAAAAGATTACAAATCCAAAATTCTATAGGACAATTGCTGTTCTGGGTTTACTAGATGTATGGAAGACGTGGACTTTAAAAGGAAAAATTTGAGCCAAATACAAGCGCTGAAATGAAATATCTCCGAGCAGTAAAAGAATGCACAAGACAGAATCCATTTACATATGAAGAAATAAGGAAGGAATTACACGAATTTCCTTAAAAGAAAAGATGGAAATAAATAGAGAAAAATAGAAAAGTCATCTTTAAAGAATGGGTAACTATCACATTCCATTAAAGCCATACAATAAATTTTATAGTTATAGAACAATGTAAGACCAATAAAAAGATGGGTAGGACTGAGGCCAGAAAAGGAAAATTTTCCAAAACGATAAAGAGTTGTGATTACTAAAATGTATTCTTTCTCGTCACCTTCTCAGCTGTGTAAGCACCTTCGTGTATCCATTATGATGGACATTGTACTCAAATCTTACTCAAAGTCGTTGCTAAATGCTACTAATGATGCCTGTTAGTTTTACACAGCGTTTATCACTTTTATATAAACCTGCAAAAAAGTAGTTAGGCGATGCAGGTAAGGTGGTTGACTTATTAACTCATGAATATATCTTGTATGTGACGAGTTTATTATTTTATTTCCTGAATCCAGAAACAAATCGTATCATCTGGTAAACTTTAACCCTATTTCCCTTCTTACTCACTGCTGGCTTAAAGTATACGTTGTTTCATTCCATTCATCCATCTAAGCTTATCCTTCAGCCTTGTTGCCACAAAGCCTTCTTATTAAGGCATTCTTTGTACCAGTCTTAGCCCCAGGTTAGAAATTTAAATGTTGCCTTTCTTTCATCATCGGTTTCATAATTTGGTTCCGCTTTAAGAATATACGTAGACCTTGGCGCTTTGTAGAGAACCATCACTGCCTGAAGTCCTCAACTTGCCTGGTCTAAGGCAAGATATATGAGCACAGAGAGTAACGCTGCTCCCTTAACAACCAAATTAAAACTTTGTTCAATACACAGAACACCATAATGAAATTTTATATGAATAAGCAGATTGAGTAATATTTTGCAAATTTATATCTCTCCTAAATGAACACACTAATAGTTAAAACATTTATAATCTTTAAAGGGAATAATATTGATATTATATCCGCTTGTGAATGTTTACACACAAATCAATCACTGCACACATAGAAACATATTCATTACATGTCTATCCCACTTTGTTCTTCTCTATTTCATGACTGTCTTCTTTTAATTTCACTTTTGTTCATGGAAGCCCATAGATTCAAATCAAAATTACACCACTTAATATACAAGTCCTACATTTAAACAATGTTTTTATCCTAATCGAAGCTGAACAAGTCCCGTATTTGGCTGGCCCTGTAGCTCTGTCGGTAGAGTGCTTGTCTGCTGTGCAAGGGGTCCCGGGTTTGATCCCCGACTCGGGGTAGGGAATTTTCTCCAAACAAAGTAATTCCTCATCTTCCCCAAAGTCTGGAAGTACGAGGCATGTTTTTTTAAGTCAGCACCGTTTAGCGATTCCGCCGCCGCAGCGCTACGGTCGGCGTTCCGCGTATGCACGCTGGTTACCTATATCTCTTGTCTACGCACTGACGCCATTACAGTCTGATTCTTCATTGTATACGTTGGTTACTGAGTGTTTAAGATGCCTCCGACAATCGTGAGTCACGCCGATTGTGAAGTAAGGGCTGTTACACGATTTCTTAGTACTAAAGGCGTAAAAGCGATCGATATCCATCATGAGATATGTGAAGTTTACGGACAAAACATCATGAGTGATTGAATGGTAAGGAAATGGTGGAGAGCATTTAAAGATGGCCGCACAAATGTGCATGATGAAGAATGGAGGGGGCGTCCTTCGGTCGTTACTGAAGATTTGGTGCAGAAAGTGGACGAAAAGGTGAGAGAAAACAGACGCTTTACAATTTCATCATTGTGCCACTATTTTCCTCAATATTCTCGTAGTGTTTTGTATCGCATTGTGACCGAGATCTTGAAGTACCGGAAATTGTGTTCACGTTGGGTTCCGAAAATGTTGACGGATTTGCACAAAACCCAACGTTTAGGCAGTGCATTGACTTTCCTTGAGCGGTACCACAAAGAAGGTGAAGACCAAATTGTTACTGGTGACGAAACATGGGTGGCCTACGTCACACCAAAATCGAAACAACAATCCATGGAATGGCGACATTCATCATCACCCACAAAAGTGAAGCTTAAGCAACCAATTTCTGCGCTGAAAATCATGTGCACAGTTTTTTGGAACAGAAAAGGAGTATTGCTAGAGGAGTTTCTGCATCGTAATGAGACAATCAATGCAGCGTCTAATTGTGAGACATTGAACAATCTGTGTCATGCAATCCAGAAGAAAAGACGTGGCAAGTTGAGTAAGGGTTTCGTTTTGCTGCATGACAATGCCCGTCCACATTTGGCTGATCGGACCAAAGATCTCATCAAATCTTTTCAGTGGGAAACTCTAGATCATCCTCCATACAGCCCTGATCTGGCATCCAGCGACTACCATTTGTTCCTGCACTTGAAGAAACATCTGGGCGGTCAGCGTATGAACGAGAGTGCGAATGTGTGCGTGAACTAATGATAAAAATATAAAGTACAAGCAACCCAACGTACACGAGTTAACACCATCGATGTATTCCAAAGGAGAACTGCCGCCGATATGACTATTGCAGTTAAAGACGGGGGTGTAAGTGGAAGGGAAAAAGTCTCAAATTCTGCGATTGATAACTGCATATAATTATTAAACTATCGGTGTGAACTAAATTGGCTGCATTTCACCTTCTCTAACCTATACAGGAAAAGGTATTACTTTGCACCGAAAAGTAATATTTCCCTATATTTCACTAGAAATGCAAAGTTTAAGGTGTGCTGAATTAAAGTAGAGCATTCTTAATAAAATAACTTCATGTGCATCCATGTATATATGTGTGTGAACAGATTAATTAAAACTGATAAGTCAATTAAATGCCTATATTCCATGGAAAATTTCTAAACAGTTTATCTCAAAACGGTTGCAACTGCTTTGATTAAAATATCATATGTTTAAAATATTTACACGACCATTGAAGCACATATCTTCAATATACTGCAACCTTCTTTATTCTATATGATTTTATGTACTGCTAACCCGTAAGAAATGGTCAAAATCTTACTAAACAAAATGTGCAGGTATGATTAAGGCACTTAATTTTCTATAAAATATAATTTTTGAAGAGATATTATTTGCCATTTATTTAAATTTTCAGATAGCTATACTTGTCTAAAATAGGAATTAGCCGTTATTTATATCCTGGTCATGCAAAGAGAACGTCATGTCAATGTCCACACATAACAAACAGTTCTTAAAGGATTTCACTATATCTTAAGCTTATTTTATCCTCCTGTTTCCATTATAACTCTAAAGAAATAATGAATAAAACATTACTAACAGTATTGTTTCTATTAACATTACGAAAATGGCAGAATGTGGGTTATTAGGAATGCTTTGGGACAGAGAAAATGGAGAAAGTGGTGAGAGTGCACAAATTGTTTTATTAGTTACTTTGTAATTACAAAACACTGGGAGTTTCTAAGGCATACCCTATAATTCTCGACATCTTTATTGGAGCTTATTTTTGTCTCACCAAAGCATAAAAAACTTAAACTGTTGAGATGTTTAAGGTCTGTTTGCAAATCTTGTAAATAGACAGTATATACATTACATTTAAGAGACACGCTTTTCGCAGTATTTATTTCTCTTTAAGTTGTTTGCTTATTAACGTAATGGTTTTCACATTTAAAATTCTCTGCATTCACAAACAAAGAAGCTGTTATGCCATACTATAACACAAAATTAAATTAATTATAAAGTTCTCGTGTTCATCAAATGAATACCGTGTTTCTCACTATGACTCTAGGCCTTTACATGGTCTTCCTTGCCCAAAGCTTGCCAGAACCTGCATTTAAAAGGAGACTGGCATAAGGAAGAGAGACAGAAAACGTAAAGTTGACTTAATTACTCTAGGGTATGACCATGTACCTTCCTAATTAATTGAAGGAAGGACTGCATGTTTTCTCTAACATGCATGAAAGTGCATTACCCCCTAGCTGTGTTAAATAAATATAATTTTCTCTCTGTACAAGACAAATTGGTAAGCGCAGAAGATAAAGAGATGTCGGAACGAATGGTGTACCTTAAAAAAGAAGGAAATGGATCGGCCGACAGGTATCGCCCTCAGCCAAAGGACTTATTTTCTGTCTGTGATTGAGATATAATTAATTATTGTGCCACACAGTTCAGACCCGACGTGCAATCAAATAATTAAAAGAGTGAAGTTACCATGACCATGAGGTTGACTGAAATACGTCATTGATTGTAAATAATAAGAAAAACGCGTAACAGATTTGGGGGAACTGAATGAGGTACCCAAACACTGCTCTGACTCTTCTTAACGGTGCTCTTACCACTTGAGCTGTATTCTGAAAACCAATATGTGCAACCTTGTCATCTGATTCAGATATCGCGGATTAGAGAAAGAAACAAAATGTTCATTCAAACGAGTGAATACAGTGCGTAACAAGTTAGTTTAGTAAAACTGAGGTTTATATTTCTATTCCTCTTAATTTGCCTCTTCTAGTTTCTACCATACGGTACTTGAGAATCATATTTAGAGTTACACTTACATTATCCGAGTATTATGGAAGATAATCTCTCTCATACATCACCTAGTCCGCGTGAAAATAGATTTTCTCCATGTAGACCATAATAAACGTTGTTGAATTTAAAGACGTAACTGGTGTTCACTAAACTAACCACAGTTTTATTTATACCATTTCATTTCCACATATAAATACCGTCCTTTCAATAGAAATATCTCGTATCCTCTGCTGTTATATTTGCTTTCAAATAGGCGCCAGTGGAACTACTTGTAAATGTTCACTAAACTAACCACAGTTTTATTTATACCATTTCATTTCTACATAAAAATACCGCCCTTTAAATAGATAAATCTCGTATTCTCTCCTGTTAAATTTTTATCTATTTTTGCTTTCAAATTGGTGCCAGTGGAATTGTAAACTTAAAATTTTTAACTGGGCCCATTATTGTTTTATATTGGTTATGGATTGACGTCCAAACATATTAACATATGAGCTCCGAAACTGATGTTTTTATTTAAGTCTCACGGTTTACTGTAAAATTCCGAAGTGAATTGTTTTGGTAAAAACGTTTTTTAAAATATAGATGGCCACTTAAACTCGTGGACTTAAAATATATTTAAAAATGCAAGAATCAAGTAGAGTGGATAAGAGTATTGAGGCTAGAAAAGAGGAACTTGGGGTGTTAATGGAAATGAGGAACAAATATCTAAAGAGATCTGAAACTTTAGTTTTACAATCTTATAGCCACAAAAGTAATGATTGAGGATAAATATTGTGGAAAAAGTTTTGACTTATTCATATTTTGGAGGAGTACGATGAGGACAACTAACCTAAATGATGAAAATAAATAAATGGTGGAAAGATATCGGTTAGATCATGGAAAGAAACTTATAAATACAAGAAAACTAAACTTACGAATTAAGGCAGTTTCACCTAGAATATATTTGAGAGGTAAAAGATCTGTGCCTCTGTTCTACGTAAAGTATATGATAAAACATATATTGCAACTTTGAGGTAACAATTTTATAGTCATTTTTTGTAATAGCACAACCACATTAGAAAGCCATTATCCGAGTCTTCGTTTCTCGTAAATATATTTTGAAGGATAATAATTGATTAGGTTCTTAGAGCATATTGAAATGTTTCGGGAGTGCGGACAAATAATAAAAGGTTTTGTAGCTTAATGTTTGCAGTTCACATGCATTTCATTGCACTAAATGAAAACTGCAAAGAAGCCTTCATTGCATATTTTCCTGATGAATGGACATACATACAAAGGTCATCAATTCCAATCACGTTGACCTTTAAAGTTAAATTGATTATGGTGATTGAACAGTACTGGCAACAATTACACTCAAAGACCAAGGCATTTGTTTTATCCGGCCGATAACCGTAACACTAATTTCTACATAAACTGTAAGATACTCAATTGTTATCTTAGCTAAAGAAAGTAGAGTAGTAGAGTTTTACTAAGTAGTGGCTAATGAGTAAAACACTTGACTCATACTTTCTGGCTTGAACCACATAAAGCTTTTGGATTTTCTATGAACTAATATAAACCTTTACGCTTCACTGCCCTTAAAACCTAACGTATGGCTTTCCCATTTACTTGCAGAAGATAGAAGTCTTGCTATAATGTAACAAAATAGAAATTAAGTCTACATGTATTGAACTATATCCTTAGTGAAGCACACCATTTTAATTTTTACCAACACTTTCACAGGTTTTCTTTCGTTAAATAAACAAATACTCTCAAATCTAAAACAAATTCAAATATGAAACTCTCCATTAAATGAAGCATTAAAGTATTTTAGATAATGCGATACCTTGAATTATTCAAGACTTCACTAGTAATTCTCACGAAAGCATTCATTGGCAAAATAGTTATCTTCATTTTGGTAAAATGTTAAATATGATCTTACCTGGGAAGTTTAGCGGATTTACATTAAACGTTTTAAATTAACATTTAAGCAGATATTATAATAATTTAGATATTCGTGTATATGGGTATGAGAACAGCTTATCTGAAGAAACAGAATTCGGACAAATACTAAATTATATTAGGTATGGGATCATTATGGCTAGATAGTGGAAAATCAGAAAAGGGATTCTGAAACGATGTAAAAACGAGAATTGAAGATTTCGGAAAACAAGATTTATGGGATAATTTTAATAATAAGAGATATTTGAAATTATATAAAACATTTAAACAACGTTGGGGCAGAGAGAGACCTATTGAAATCTATTATAAGGTCGGTGGAGAAGGGTTGGCATGGTTTAGAACAGGAGTAATATGCTTAAGGGGTATAAGGAAAGTTCAATTGAGGAAAGGTGTCCAATGTATGAAAAAGAAAATAGTACTTGGAATTATATTTTTGACTGTCAAAAACAAAATATTGGAGAGATAAGTTCCTATTTTATAAGTGGGAAGCATACCAAATGAAATAAGAATCAAAATAATCTTGAATCTAAAATTATAAGAAAACATAATAAAACTTGTAACATTTATTAGCAAGGTGAGACAAAAATAGATTTGAAAAACAGGGAACACTAATGAGGGCAATTAGGAAAATTAGCATAAGGTATACAGGGAAACAAAAATCTAGATCCCAAGTTTTAAAATGCCGCATTATGTACACAACCCGGGTTAGAGTCCGTTTAGTTAACTCATGTGCACATCGGCCGCTTCCTTTGACGAACCCCTATAACCGCTTTACAACACCGGCCCAACAACAGCCAGACCTTTCTGCAAGGTTGCCACCTTTCTCGATACGTCATGGGTATCGTACAATTCTACTGGTTTCCATAATAACCCTTAACTTATTCAAAGTGCGGTATTTGAAACCCAGCTCCTTTAGGAGACCGCGCCAAGCGCAGTGCCCATAAGGAAAATCACAAATTTCTTGCAAATGTGCAACCAATTCATCTAATGTCGGCTATCTCCCTTTTGCATAGAATCTATAAATTTCTCAACGAATTAAATCGCATGTGAAATTATCTACTTTAGAGAAACGTTTCCTTTTGTTTTCACACTTGATCGCCGTCTTTGGTATTTCTTTCGTCACAATATGTCTTACCGTATTTCTGTGAATACCCAGAATTTATCATCAGGTTCATTGCAAGATCCCTTACCAAGGTTATTTTTCAGCACATATTCATATGTGTTCAAAACAATGCCTGCATTTCCTTAGAAAGTGTTCCCGTTGCAGCTTTGTTTTTGAGGCTTTTCCAGTAACATAACTCGGCCCAGTGTTTCACACTATTGTCATCACTTTGATTATTTTCACGTGACTGAAAGTTATCTACTACTTCATTTGCATTGACCACTGCATTTCCCTCCCACGTAATGAAACAAATCAACTGGAAGTTGGAACTTTGGCAACTGAGACTCTACGTGGAGTAGACATGCGACTGTCATTTCAAGAAAATCAGGGTTGCTATTGGTCCTCAACGACAGTGTTCCATTTCTGAAGTGTGGAGATAGATTTATGGCGGTCATTAGTGGGCGGGCGGGTAGTTTCCTTTGAGGGGCAAACTGCTCTCGCGTTCACTACAGAAATGTTAATCCAAAAACGAGGAGTATGTAAGATTTTATATTTGTTATATACTATAAATTGTATATATGTATGAAGATGTAATAAGAAATAGGAAATAAACTAACAGCTAAATTTGATACATAAATAGGAAACTACTGACGTATGCCAGGAATATATTTGAAAGCAATTCATCCTTTCAATCTGTAAGAAATTCTCTGTCTTCCGTTTTACTTAATTAAGAAAAATGGGATATATTAATGTGGCATATCAATTCTTCAATTTTCTATGTACAGTCTATGAAATCCTTTTCATATTGACTGTGTTTTGTTATACTTTGTGTACCACAGAAATTTTAGCGGACACAGAAAATTTTATCATATGAGGCATTAAGGATATGCAATATATCAATTTGTGGCATTTTTACTTTATTTATGTCTTGCATATAGTAAATAGAGAAATTAGTGTTAAAAGAAAAACCTTTATGTGAATATTAAAATGAAAAATTACCATAAATTACAACATATACATATAAATTAAGTTGTGGGTGTAAATTGGTAAACTAATTACAAAAATCTGCAACAATAAGAGGTATAACAAAATAAATATCACAATTTTCAAACTTAAAGTGATTACTAAACGATAATACATTTTAATGTTAATAATCTTTAATCTTATTTTTAAGATCAGTAGTAATCTACTAACTAATAATGTTCTCATAAGTTCCCTTTTTGCACATTTGTGCCATTAACATAAGTTTTATACAGAATACGGAGAAGGTAAGACAAGATTTTCTTAAAGCCAATTAAAATATGCTTAGATAATTGCAGATTACATTTGGGATTAAAATTGACTAATTCTTTTCCCGAAAACACGGGATGAAATGAAATTCGTAGGAAAAACGGTATTTTTTTGCAGGTATAGACGATAACTATTTCAAAAGTTTGAACAAAAGCTCCATGTTTCGATCATACAAACAAATGCATGGGAGTCTTGTTTTGGCCTTAGGATTCTTTACCAAATGCGAATTTCTCTCAGTGCGGGCAAATAAAGCGAGGCTGTTTGTTTGAAAGAAAAGTTTACACACAGGGAGGCGTTTGTTTAGGATGGTTCTGCTTGACGCAGCATAAGGTATATACTTTTATTGAATTTCTGATCCTAGAACGCTGAAACAAAATTTCATCTGTAATCGTGATAAAGAGCTTTGTTAAAGGATTTGGTTGCTTCTTTTGTCGCCTAACAGCTTGGTTTTTTACTCTGGAAATTATTCTGTGATATTGGTCATCATTCAGCATCACTTTAATGGAAAATTTCCTAACTTAGGATAAAGTTATTTCATTAATACCTTCCAGGTTTGTCTTTCAATGTTTAAAATCCTCTTAATTGTGCTTAGTGCCCTCTACTCTTTATTTTCGGTAGCCAGTTTCTTTGTCTAAAGAGTAACGCTACTCGATTACGAAACAGAATGATGATACCCGTGGTTGATTTTCGTACAGGCTTCTATTAATTGCTCTTTCATGGCGAAGTGTCATGGAAACCGCGGAGTTCGGCTTAGCATGTTTCATTACTTGCGTTAGATTACCATATTTATTTGAGAAAACCTGGAAAATGAGACATGACTGAACACGGCATTGTAAAATCCGCCATAATGTTTCTTGCCACATTGTTTCAACTGACTGCTAGTACCAGAAGTCGTCATTACGATACCTAATGAAATACCTTTCGTATATGTACCAATTACTGTCTACCCACCACAAGAAGGCAAGAGAGGAATCAAGGAGAGATGGTTTTGAACTGTTTATCTCCTCTGTTGTGGATCTGTTTACTACGAAATGTGTGTATAAGCGTGCATATGAATCACCCATGTTGCCAGATCTAATGCTCGTTGTAAAATCTACAGTGATGGATATTATGTATGGGTGAGTAATGTGAAAGCTTCTGTGTATTTTAGACAAACCTAGCATCCTTGTTATATTCGAAAGTCTGGCATAAACCGTGCAGATAAAATAGTGATCATATTACATATTCCTCTAGCTTGCCTTCTTATGCTGGGCAGTACACATAAAACTGCATTTAAGTAAGGTAAGATGTGTGAAGGTTGTAGTTTAAAGGCTAATTAAACGGACCAGGTACACGAGAAACCAATGACCCCTCCAAACGGTACCATCGCTTACTTAAACAGTGAAGGGTTTTTCCTGGGAAGAGGAGGAATGTATTAGACAATGGAGCATGCGATGCACTGGCTGGTCCACAATATTTCTGGCAAACCTTGATATAGCGCCAAAATAGACCGTGTGGGATACAAAGTCACGGATTTCTACAAGGAGAAAGCAGTACTCAGCCTCTCGTTCTCACGCAATGCTGTGACGAACTTCTCAGGGTGTAGGTGGGAGGTATCTGCACACTTGAGGAAGCAGTGGTGGAAGAAAACTGACAACACGGAAAGGTTTAGACCGGAAGATACGTCCCTTTTCCGCTGTAGTGAATGGGAGGTAGTTCAGTGCATCCCTTCACGATTGCTCTCTCTTTCTGACAACATAGCCCAAACGGACTCTAGTGGAACGATCATCCTAAATTTGATGGCGAAGGAGATACTCTTAAACTGACGATAAATAAGACACTCCTAAAAGCGATGGCGTATAGGATACAATTGCGGACTCAACACCAAATACATAAATTATGTAGCAGGAGGTGAACAGTAAAATTTTTCGTAATATAAAGTTGTACTTAAATAGTTCCCGTAGGGAAGGGGATCCGTCCGCTTCAGCTGCAGAGGTGCGGGCGCTGCGGACCCTTAGCACTCGTGGTACCTCTAACGTTACTAGAGGAACCTCGGGCCGAACATTCGAGCCTCTCCCTGATTGGGAGCTGTTCGGATTGGGTTGGACTCGAGTGGGCAGTGTGTTCCCGACACCCACGGGGAATTGGGTACCTCAGGCCAGTCTACGGCTGTCCGGACGGGGTAGAGGGTTGCCTAATAAGTCCCGGGTACTAGCCTGCAGAGCTAGTAGAAGGTGTGCTAGATCACCAGGCGACCCCACCGCGGTTTTACGGTAGCCTTCACTGTGGGGAAGTATTCACCCGTCTTGATTTTTGAGTCGATGGGGCGAGGTATTTTTAGATACAAGCTATTGCCCTAGGGAAAGAGCCCCGGAGCTTCGGCTCCCGGGTAGAAGGTGGCCCGGGTCCTTGGTCCTACGGGTCCAGGACTAATGGGAGTTGAAGCTCTGGCTTAACTAACTGTACTTAAATAGTCGAGTGGGATTTCCTTAGCAGAACTCAACATCAGATCCAGGAGTCTCCCATACCCTGATACCGAGACATAGATCTCCATGCCAGAGTAATACAAGGAAGATCTAGGCATCCCGAATGTTCACCCATCTATCTAACGCAATAAATTGTGTTGAGTTGGAGGTGACTCAACGAGAACGGTTAGACTCGTGCCTCTGAAGAAGCTATGAAGCCGAAAAAGCTGTATGGTTCGCTCTGAACGAGTTCTAGTTTTGTCTTACAACCTATTCTCATTTAGTGTTCAATTCTTAAAAGCTGTCTTCTTCATCACATCCTTTTCTTCTAATACTTCATGATAATAAAATCGTCCTTCCAACGTAAATGTTATCGTATCTTTATACGTTTTGGGTATGTGTTCAAATATGTAAAAACGTAAGAAATTATTCGAGAATTCCACATGAACATCATATTAACAAATTTCAGGTTTATCAATGAAACTACATATCTAGGAAATAGCACTTCCAAAGTTTAAGAGCTTTGTAAGTTAGGCAAACAAAAAAACTCTTACCGAAATTAAGGGATGCGATGTATAAAGAATCGTAATGGATTGCAAAGGAATGTATATTTATGTGGAACGCGTGCAGGTTCAGTTCAGTTGAATAGCAACGGGGTGAATAGTTGTTTTAACTAATGAAACGTAAGAGACAATGTCCTTAGCAGATTTCTAAAGGGTGGTACTTGACTTCATTTGAATAGGCATTCTTCGGACCCTTAATAATAGCATGAGTATAATCACAATGGACAAAATTGTCACAAAGGGAAGGGCTTCCAGAAAGTGAAAGTCACACATACACCCACGCGCAACTGTGGTCATTCAGTCTTCGACGTGAGGCCGATTAGGGCAGACGTCTTCTTCTGTCTCGGTCAAAGGAGACCAGAAGTGATGAGAGAAGATATTTGTCGGTTCATGTGTACGCAAAGAAGTAATTAATTTTTATCGAGTAATAAGCATTTCATAAACAGTAACTCTAAACAGTGATATTGGTAACCCTTGGTCGGCAACTTCAAGTTCGATGTTATGATAAAAAGAAGCAGTCATTAAACCAGTTTGAAACGGACATTTCAGTGTCATTAGAACTATCCTTCACGCATACCCTGGGTTAAACCTCATTGCTTTACCCTGAGCTACCGTTATTATTGTATCATACTGTGGCGAAAAGTGGAACTGTGGGCTACCATCTCCTTTTCTGCTTCAAAACATAGTAAATCTAAAAGAAATACTACGTTATCGTTACCTAAACATTAAATGCCAAATCAACGGAGTCGAACCTACATTTAAGAAAAAGAGCATCTAAAGTGACTTGCATCAACGAAAGATTATTTCTTGAGAAAGAAGTTTCTATACCCAGAATATGTCTTAACACAAGTCTAGCAATTTCTGAAGGCTTTTGGACCTAAAATATGGAAGATAAAAGCAGCGTGATTCGTCCACCGTACGTTCCAGCGGGTAAAGGGAAGAGAAATAAAAGTTTAAAATAATAAACGTATGGTTTGTGTATTGTTCTCGAACCACTAGAGTTTGATTGCGGCTACTGGGTAGCACAATACCAATGACGGACCATGGTTTGGACAGCAAGGGGAACGCTGCGTATTTTGATGCCGTAACGCGTATAATTACTTCCAGCCCCGAACACATTAGTCATGTACCGACTTCCCCTCTCCCTTTACCCCAACGCATCACTGCACCGGATGGAAACGACAGTTTGGACACTCCACAAGCAATGCATTCGGGCGTGCGCCTCGACGCGCTTATAAACGCAAACGGATACCTGGAATGCTTTTCCCCACGGGACTAATTCTACGGCAGCGAGCTCTGAAGCTTTGCATTGTTGGGATGAGAATCTCTAGCCGATAAGTACTTGGGTAACCGGTGAGGCAAAACCAACATTTATTTAAACTCTTTAATTTAAATTTAAGAACCAACCAAATGATTACTTTTTATTAGAATCGATGAAGGTAATTTATTCAAGGGAACCTATAAATCTTCCGTTTTCATTCCTATGAAATGGATGCTGATGACGTTCAATAATCATACATTAGAGATAATTGATTGTACCTAAGACAATGTATGTCCCATGTGCATCTTATCTGTCTCACTTAAAACTACAAAACCCGGAGCATCCTACCACAGCAGGACACCCATCAAGTTTTGTAACCTGTTTAAAGGAAATATGTAATTTTCATGATTATTACATTTACACAGACGGTTCGCGTTACCAATTTGAAGATAATATATGTGCAGTAGGATGTGCTTTTGTTGTTTATGAAAACCAAACGGAACTAACTCACTCCATGTTTAAATTGTCACCTGAATGTTCTGCATTCCAGTCGGAGCTCTTAGCAATTAAAGAAGCTATAAAATGCTATACTGTCAATGGGAACAGTACCCGTATTCTTAGTGATTCACAATCAGCTCTACTCACTATTAATGATAAATACAATTTAAATTCATCAGCACATGAAATCAGAACCTTGCTTCAAAACTATCCAGGACGTATTTGCATGGGATGGCTTAAAGGACGCAGTGGAATTTTAGGTAACGAGAGAGCTGATTGCTTGGTTAAGAAGGCTGTAGAATCCAATCTTCCTGTCACATACTCTTTATGCCCTATTTATAATTTAAAGAGAATAATACAGCAACATATTCTTGAAGAATGGAACCAACAATGACTAACAACTCCAAATGTAGGTTTAACAATAACATTATTTTTCCCTAGTGTATATTACAGAGTAAAATGTGAAACTCTTGTACCAAATTCTGTTTTTATACAATTTTTAAGTGGACATGGTAAATTTGGTGAATACTTATCACGCTTTCACTTAACATCCAACCAGGAGTGCATGTGTGGTGAAGAATTTCAAACTGTGGTTCATCTCCTTTTCTGTTGTCCCATTTTCTGGAGAGAAAGACAAGAATTAATATTCAAGCTAGACTCTCAAGGAGCTAAATTTTGTGTTCCGCTCACATCTTTGCTAATGAAGCCACAACAGTATAAGTACTTCATGAAGTTTATAAACTCGGTGTTTAAACGTCTGAAATAGCTTAAATTAATATGCATCGGATTAAAACATAATTTCTTCCTTCTAGTATTTAGAATACTTTTGTTAAAATTGTATATTTATGTGTGTCAACTCTAACCCTAATATACCATTGTGTAAAATAGGGTTCAATAAATCTGGATAAAAAAAATGCTCCATGGACGTCACTGCAGAAACTCTACTCTCTCACATTCTATCTCTCTTTCTTGAAATTTCATAGCAAAGGTGAAGATAAATTACTGAAATAGCAAGCTGTTAATTTTAACTGCATTACACTTAAATATTAAAGATGCATTGAGGAATGCTGCTGAAATTCTCTCTTCCCTATTTCAGAGAGATTTATGATCTTATAGGTTAATCGCAACAAGATAAAAAAAACTTAAAGAGATCTGTATACATCATTCTCGCGAGGAATGAACCCTGACTGACGGAGTGAAAAGTATCGTATAAATTTACTGCGAGCGATTATTTTAGTATACAATTCTTTTTAATTTACATCCTCCAACATTAAGTCAAATCGGACGATATTAGAAAATTAACGTATGCATTGGTGAATATATTTGCTCTAAATATTTTAACAATCTTTGCATTTTAACAGCAACGAAAATAAGTGTATGTACCGGTATTTTGAGAAGAAAATTACAAAATTTCCATACTCAGTATAATTTACTGTTATCCAGTTTATACAAGTATTCTTTTTATAACTCATTCTTCTACCTAGCTCACGTAAATATAAGAAAACTATTGTTTATACATATACATTGTTTATATTGTTTCATCACATGAATTTTTATGGATCTATGTTAAGGAATTAAAATTATAAGAGGACCATATTTAGCTACCCATTGTTTAGCAACTATTCATTTCCTTTCAAGTTTAAAATGTTCAAAAGCGAATCGCTATATCCTGGTTTGAAACACCATACACTTTGAACTATATAGCTGAGAAGAACAACTGAGTACCAAAAGAATGCCAACAAACAAAAGACTATTTAAATCGACCAATTGTCTGATTAAATCGTCCAGTTGTACTCTATGGACAATGTCCAGAAACTGAGAAGTTGATATGTGACGGAAAACTGGGAAGCATCCTGAAGAACACAGCCCCGATTCTATTAGATTCCCTTTGTCTTTATGGCTAGTAGGAATATACCACGTAATCACTTTTGCTGCCGGTATGATGTTTATGCTCGCCGTCAGGATATAATTAGGATACTAGGTTTATCTAAACTAAGGTATTTCACATAACTTGTGATACCTACCACTGCAGTTACTGAAAAAAGCATTAGATCTGGTAGCATGGGTGCCCATGTCACTCTCACTCTCATTCATACTCTCATTTCGTAGTAAACAGATCCAATATCAGGGCAGTTATAAACAGTTCAAACCCCTCTCTCTCCTTAGGCCCCAGTTGCCTTCTTGTGGTGGTTTGGCAGTATCATGTTGGGTTACTAATCTTAATTGGGCAGTATTATTTCACATCAATCTGTAGTACTACATGGCAAAGCGAGAAGGTATATTGGAAAAAATTCGCAACACAGAGATGTTTACCTTAGCTTATCTCACATATACGGTGAGTCCAGTGTATGTATACTCTGTTCAGATATAATCATGTCTTCTGGACAGCATTGAGTCATACATCGGCAGGCGAGAGAAAACATATCATATAGACACACGTAGCTTCCAATCGCTCTATTTGTGTTTCGTAACTTACTGTACGACAACTTACTAATATTTCACTCTTCTAATCGCCCAGATAAGAACCGATAAGGGACGATCGCAGCGCTGGTCACCTGAGAGTCAATACGCCTCAGCTGTCTGTCGAGTAATGTTATACCTCTCACACGGATGTAAATAAACACACGCTGATTACCCGGTGTTGATCGTATTGTGACTTTGTGGGTTCGTGAAATCAAATGTCCAATTGTACAAACTCAAAATGTTCTTTATTTCCACCGAATTACAGTTGGAACACTTGCCGATTATATAGAATTACTTATCGCACACAATTACAATTCACCAGTTCGTCTGTCACAGGTCCACTCCACACTCACAATTACGTAAAACTCCTGTGATACACGTACGCAGACTTACAGTCGGTTCGTTAGCACTGTGCTCGCCATGAACTGCCTGAGTCGTCTACTGCAGCCCTTGTATAGGAAGATCGCTGTTTCTGGAAGCTTCGCGGCCCGGATCATCATCCCGATTGTTCCAGACGTCAGAGGAAGAGGAAAGAGACGGTACTGTGCCTATTGACGCTTTCCTAACCATCCCCTATGTTAGCGCTACAAGATAAATGTGTGGGCGTGGGCTTAATGCCTCTTGTCCCCTACCATGCTCCAGTTGGTTGGGCCTTCCGATAATTGGTTGACAGTATTAAAGAATTCGTTTACTTCATTTGGTTTGTTCTAGGCATTCCAAGCTTTGCTAGAGCCTGCATGCATTTATAAATAAATGTCATTTTATCTCTTTTCTTTGTTTTCCGGGACTTTATTAATAGTACTGTTAACTATTATTATCTAAAGGAGAAAATTGTCATTTAATGCCACATTCAAGAGTAAAATAAGCACCCTTTCATTCCCGTAGGGGAGGGTATACGTCCCCTTCAACTGCTGTGGTGCGAGCGCTGCGGGCCCTTAGCGCTCGTGGTACCTCTGACGTTACTAGAGGAACTTCGGGCCGAACTGCCGAGCCCCTCCCTTCGGGGAGCTCTTCGGATTGGGTTGGACTCGAGGGGACAGTGTGTTCCCGACAGCCGCGGGAAATCGGGTACCTCCTACCAGGCTACGGCCGCCCGGACCGGGTAGAGGGTTGTCTCAGAAGTCTCGGGTACTAGCCCGCAGAGCTAGTAGAAGGTTTACTAGTTCAGTAGGCGGCCCCACCGAGGTTTTTCGATAGTCTTCCCTGCGGGGTTGACGCGCTTAAGTGGCATATCCACTTCCATCCCATCTTGACGTTGGGTAGGGAGCGGGGCTTTTTAGGAAACCAGGTATTGTCCTATGGAAAGAGCCCCGGAGTTATCCATCGCTACCGGATAGGAGGGCAGCATCTTCAGACGTTTGGATAGATCCTCTGCGCCAAAAGGCATCTATTCATTTAAAACTTAAAATTTGCATTTTCTCTCGGAATATGTTTTAACAATTACTGCTCAAATTGTCCGGTAAAGCATGGCATACAGAATGCATCATTTAAGCATACTTTGTTAAGTATATAAAAAAGGACATTGCCTTTTGCATCCATATCTGCGCTCTAGTAATAACGTAATTGTGGCTGTGAAACATGAGCTTTAAACCGACTGTCATTAGTTCCAGTATATTGATAGTGAAAACTTCTACTGTCATTTCAACTGACAATTGGCTCTGGAAACTGGACTAAATTTAATAAATGATTCATGTTATTCCTATAAGCATTATTCTTGCATTAAATTTCCGCTTTTCCCTGTATGATCGCTGACTTCAACATTTAACATTCTTTACATCTCAGAGTGAAATACTTTTCACTTTGATAATCTGTGCAATAGTTCAGCAAAACTTTCACATGTTAACTAACGCTCTCTATAAAAGAACATCTTTTACGGCTCTCAAAGGAAAAGCAAAAGCAATAACAGCAAAAATATACATAAAAGCCCCAAGTTAACACATTGTCCTTTATTAAGCTGAGGTCTGTTCCATACAACTTTGCGCCGTATCTCTTAACTGTCAGTGCAATTTGACCTCTGCCTCTGGTATAAAATGGTCCCTTGCTTAATGCTGACATTGACCTTAATTAATCCAAGAAATATTAAAAATATATCTTCATACCCGTATGTATCAAATATGTCATATAAGCAAATTAATTTACCCGAAGTGGGTGTAAATGCATGTCAAGAAATAGGAGGACGTTATTTCGTTCAAAACCTGTCCCTTAGGACACCAAAACATGAGGGGAATACCGATGACAGTGTTTGTATCGCTTTTATCATCTGCCTTTGTATACTATGTACTGCTTAATGCTTGCTTAAGGCCATACAAAGGCGTATTGTCTGCCCAACAGAAGAAGGCAATACTGAGGAATTTACGAGGTCTGTTCAATAAAGAACGACCATAGTTTTCTTTTACCGTCATAATTTTTCGCACTAAAATTCAACCTTATTACATTCTGTTAGCTTAATGTGAAACAAACACGCCGTAGTAGTTTCATTGTTGGTACTCCCTGTTCCGGCCTGTAAGAACCAGAAAGTTCAGATATTTTCAGTATCACCTACCGCTGCAATGGAGGTAACACGCGAGGAAAAATATTTGGCTTTGAAATTCTGCTTTCGTCTCAACAAATGTTCAGTTGAGGCCTATACAATGTTACAGGAGGGCTATGAAGAGAATGTTCTTCCCTACAGCACAGCTGGAAGGTGGTTTAAAATGTTAGACGACGGGAGACAATCAATTTCAAAGGAAGCTGGACCAGGTGCTCCAGTTACTGCTCTAACGAAAGAAAACATCAACACTGCTGCTGCCATTGTGAGAGAACGTCGACGAATTACCTTAAGACCACTTTCTGAAATACTTAATATCTCATTGGGTGCCATCCACACGTCGGTGACAAAAACATTACACATGAGACGTGTTTTTGCGCAATGGGTTCCCAGAATGTTGATTCCCGAATAAAAAGACATTCGCGTGCACGTCTTCATGCAGTTAAAGTTGATGTTAGAGGAAGATCCGGAGTCTCTTTCAAACATAATCGCTGCTGATGAAACTTGGCTACATTATTACCATCCCTCCAGCAAACAGCAAAGCTGAGTGTGGAAATCTCCTTCATCACCAACCACCAAAAAAAGCAAAAGTGGTTGCTTCTGCTGGGAAAGTTATGGTAATCTCATTCTTTGATATTCGTGGAATGGTTTATCAGCATGTTATACCTGCACACACATCAGTAACTGGACAACACTAAAGGGATGTCCTGAAAACATTGCAACTCCATATCAGTTGCAAAAGACCAAATTTCCGTGAAGCAGGCTGGATACTGCACCACGATAATGCGCGGCCGCGTATTGCCAATGTTGTTGCTGAATATCTTGCAAAAATCAGCGTGAAGTGCATCCCTCACCCTCCGCATAGTCTGGATTTAGTCCCATGTGACCTTTTTATATTCCCTAGCTTGAAGAAACGCCTTCGTGAGAGGCATTATCCATCATCAGAAGCAGTGGTGAAGGCTGCGGGGGCGATTTCGAAGGATCTCTCAAAAATGGTTTCCACCATGTCTTTGTAGACTGGCAGAAACGCTGGGACAAGTACATCGCATTCAGGGGAGACTATTTTGAGAAGGACCATCAAAATTATGAGGATGAGTAATGGTACGTTGTCAAAAAAAAAATGTGGTCATTCTTTATTGAACAACCCTTAACCACTGAATGTAGTTTCAGAATGACAAGACTCCACAATTTTTCCTGCAGAATAAAATGACTTACTTAGTTTCCAGTTATCATTGTGACATTATTCAGGAACCATCGCTAGAGAATAAAAGGCATATTTTAGAGCAATTAAATAAATAACATGCACAAATACAACAGGATAGAAAGAATGACAAGAGTGCCCAATGCACAATAATAATAGATGCAAATATTTGCACACCCTTCAGCAATTTTCTTTAAAATGATAACAATTATGCTGCAGTAGTGCAGTGCTAATGATATTCTTCCAAGTGCAGCTTTGATATTGACTTTTTGTCCCGGCCAAATACACCCGTTCTAAATGCCCCACATAGACACAAGGAACGTCAAATGCAAATGGTGCGGTTAACCCCATTAGCATGTGCCCGACTATCCGCCTTCTGTACTGCAAAACAACTATTGCCCTTATTCGATAAGTTACCTTTGTTTTGTTTTTTCCCCTTGTTTATAGCGTCATGCTAGAGTACAGTCGGTGGTTGTAGTGCCCAGTGGTTAAGTCTAATTGAGGTAAATCTTATTTGAAACTGAAAAATCTATATGTATAATAATATAAAGAATGCTACTAGCCGGTACCTTTTATTCCTCAATTCATTTAAAGGATTAATGTGCAATTAAAAGTTTACGTAATACCGTGCCTGCTGCCTGGTAAGCGTAACGGGTCTGTCTCACGTTCAAGAAGTCCCGACTTCGAAACTAGATAAGTTTTCTGGAGTTATCTTGATAAGGATTTTCCAGGGTTTTCCCTTATAATGAAAGATAAGGGTAGCTCTGAGCTCTATGGACCCCGGGCTCATTTGAGTATCATTTAATTCATCGTCCGATATACACCATCTAATTTCTATTTTAAATTAACTATTAAGCTGTATACTACAATTAAAGGGTAAAAAAATTTAAAATGCAGAGCTAGATACACGAAGTAAGAAACTTCTAAAGAAAGATTTTAAAAAATTGTGCCAATAAACTTAAACTTATAGCTAAATTTATAGCGATGGAAATTATCATTTCTTTCACACTAGCTGTGTATAGACTAAGGCTTGAATGAGTAGAGCCAGACTGAAGAGTTCTCTTCTCTACTCACCCAAAACATGACCTATACACGGCTAATGGGGAGGAAAATGTTTTTCTATCAATTTATCTAAAACCATGGTGGTTTAACTATGAAGCCTGGGACTTAAGTACTTACACAATAATAAGTCGCCACAAAGCATGCCTGTCTCATTGTATATGAGAACCCCTAGTGGTTTACCGGGAAACATATGAGTTAGTAGAAGAATTTAATATCATGTCGGCAAGTTGGCCATAGTAGTTCAGTGGTTTAGACAACCGGACGAAGACTGGGAGATCGGTGGTTCAAATCTTGGATATGGCATTGAATTGTACAGTCTGGCTCTACTCATCCTAAATTTATAGCGTTATATAAATTTATATATTAACATATAGGTAATAATATACAAGATATTTTCAATTTATCTGGCGTAATTATCTGGCCGCTTATTCGAAGTGTAACACGTTAACCGTTAAAAAATAGAATTACTCTCTAAGTATATTTTTATGTTTTATTCCAAATTTTCAGAAGGGATTATTGAAATTCAGAAATTCATTTAAAGGAACGTTCTGGGATACAGCGCATTATGAAGTCGGAAATTATTTGTTAATTTAGAAAGAAAATTGTGATGCAATATGGTAGTTTCAGCAACTTTAAGGCATGGAATAATTTACGCAACTCATCCAGCAAAGATAAAATATGACCAAAATGTAACATCAATTTTAAGCTCTCACTCAAATTTCCGGAGTCACTATACAGATCTTTGTAATGTTTAATCTCATAAACAGAGTGATGAACATATATTAATTACAATAAATGAGTTTGTTTACAGCAAGAGTAGCTTAGTATATCCTAATTAATTTAATAACAACATTCAGCTCTTCTTATCATATAAAATTGTTAAATATTAAAGTATTTAGCTAACAGCATAATTATTATAATGTGTTACTTTCATCGATGTGATCATCATTATGATTCTGGAAGAGTAGTGCCATATAAGAAGATAGAGCATTTATTTGCACAACCAATATAGGAATAATGGACTTACGATATCAGCATTTGAGTATCAGTCAGTTTTACCTGAAACAAAGAGAAAAATCATATTAATACGTATTAAAAACAACAATAAATGTATTTAAATGACTTGTATTATCATAGGTATACATTAATATGTATTATTACACGAAACTACGTGATAAATCACTTAGAGTAAAAGAAAATCCTATTTCACAATTTCAATTAGTTATTTTTTGACCAGAATATAGTAATTCAATGAATTCTTTTTCAATTTCAAAATATGCCGCATTTTAAAAATATATTCACATATACTACTTTTACCTGTAACAAGAGAAATCATCATTGGAAAATCGAGCCTTATATCACAAAATCTACACAATTTAACAAAGGTGAGTGTTCAATTTATATTATGTTACTGCTTTTGATTGTGATTAGACCAATTTGTTTTAATTATATTATAATGAGTAAATTATGAGTAAATTATAATGAGCGAGTTACAAATGTTTTTTTATCAATTCTTAATAATCATTAACACGCAGCGCAGTGTACACCCATGGAAATATAAGTACCTACAACTGATGTTCAATAAAGAATGATGACAATTTTTTTGGACAATGTAACTTTACTCATTCTCATAATTTTTACGGTCCTTCTCAAAATAGTATCCCCTGAATGCGATGCACTTGTCCCAGCGTTTCACCCAGTCTTCAAACACATGCTAGAAACCATTTTTGAGAGATCCTTCAAAATTGCCTCTGCAGCCTTCACCACTGCTTCTGAGGATGGATAATGCCTCCCACGAAGGAGTTTCTTCAAGTTAGGGAGTGGAAAAGGTCACATGGGGATAAATCCGGACTATAAAGAGAGTGAGGGATGGACTTCACATTTATTTTTACAAGATATTCAGCAACAACATTGGCAATATACGGCCACGCATTATCGTGGTGCAGCATCCAGCCTGCTTCAGGGAAATGTTGTATTTTGCGCCTGATAGGGACTTGCAATGTTTTCAGGACATCCCTGTAGTATTGTCCAGCTCCTGTCGTGTGTGTACGTACAATATGCCGATAAACCATTCCATGAATATCAAATAATGAAATGACCATAGCTTTCCCAGCAAAAGCAACCACCTTTGCTTTTTTAGGGATTGGAGGTTTCCACGCTGAGCTTTGCTGTTTGCTCTCAGGATCAAAATGATGTAGCCAAGTTTCATCAGCAACGATTACGTTTGAAAGAAACTCCATATCTTCCTCTAACATCAACATTAACTGCATGCAGACCTCCATGCGAATATCCTTTTGTTCGGGAATCAACAGTATTGGAACCAATCGCGCACAAACACGTCTCATGTGGAATGTTTCTGTCAACAACGTGTGGCTGGCACCCAATGAAATGTTCAGTATTTCAGAAAGTGATCTTAAGGTAATTCGTCGATCCTCTCTCACAATGGCAGCAGCAGTTTTAATGTTTTCTTCCGTAAGAGCAGTAACTGGATAACCGAGTACACCTTCCTTTGAAATTGATTGTCTCCCCTCTTTAAACATTTTAAACCATCTTCGAGCTTTGCTGTAGGGAAAAACAGACTCTCCATAGGCCTCAACTGAAGATTTGTTGATACGAAAGCAGAATTTCAAAGCCTCACGCATATTGTTCCTCGCGTGTTACCTCCATTACAGCGGTAGGCGATACTGAACATGTCTGAACTTGCCTGGTTCTCACAGGTGGGAACCAGGATTTACAGCAATGAAACTACTTTGGCGTGTTTGTTTCACATTAAGCTATAAGGATATAATAAGTTTGAATTTTAGTGCAAAACGTTATGACTATAAAAATTATGATCATTCTTTATTGAACAGCGCGCGTATAAATGAACGAGTCATAAAAACTTGATAAAGCAAAAAACATTATTTAATATACATGTCTGTTTCTTTCAGCTCTATATTTTCCCAAAAGTAGTTCTGACGACCTTTTATTCTATCTCATTGAAAAAAAAAAATCGTACAATACTTAATTAAAATGAGAACTTCACAACTTGTTCACTGATTAGCTACGGCATCACAATCACACTCTTTGTTATCTTTAAGAAAATAGAAGATGATGAGCATTCTTGCATGAAAAAGGCAAATGAAATTGAATGCTGAACTTAAAGTTTGCAATTATTTGTAATTTGTGTGAGTGAATTTAAGCTTTGATCTTCCTTTGTCATGAAAATGTATTAAAATTCTTTTCTTATGTCCCGTGTTCTAAGAAGTGCAATGAAGTTTTCTTCTTTTATCTCTTCACTCTGTTTTCTTTCCTTATTTTTCTTTTGTCTTCTTTCTCAAAGCGGTAACAAAAATCCAAATTGGAAATAGGTGAAGATTAAATAAATAATTTACACAGAAGTGATTGCATCGGTTCTTATAGTATATTCCATAACAGTATTGCTTCAGTTCACACTAACCTGTTTATGTCACTGAAACATGTGAAGATAGCAGTAATTATTTATTATTGAACTAAAAGTGTAATATCTGTGGCATTATATTTAAAACTATTTAATGAACATTGTATTGCTATCTAGGATTTTATTTCAGTAATACTCATAAGGTTTAGCTTCTTCAGATGCAATACATAGTCGAATTATTGCAATAGTGCAAAGTCAATCTATATAAAAGCTGTATGCATGTGATGTATTGCTAGTGAACCATTAGCGCCCACTAGAAAGAAAATGTATATAACCATTCAAATAGGAGAGAAAATGAAGAGTTTTCCATGTTGAAGCCGCAATGCATCCTTATGCTCAGCGATTGTTTATTAAAGCCCAGGCCTTAGACTACTTACAGCATAGTAAGTCACCATTAAGGTAGTTGTCTCATGTGTTTATGAGAACTCGTAATGGTTTACCGGGAGAAACACGAGTCAGTTGATGAATTTAATGTCACGTTGGCACTGGCCATAGTAGCTAGATGGCTTAGAGCGGCTGGACGGAGACCAGAAGATCCGTGTATCAAGTCCCGGCTATGGCATTGAATTTTTCAGTCTGGCTCTACCCTTACATAGTGCGTCCTACATACGGCTAGTGTGAAAGAACAGTTAATTTTCATTAATTGTATCTAATAGTGGTCCGAACTATAAAAGCCTGGGTCTTAAAGTACTTACAGCATAGTAAGTCGCCATTAAGGTAGTTGTCTCATGTGTTTATAAGAACTCCTAGGAGTTTACTGGGAAAAACACCAGTCAGAGAATTTATTGTCACGTTGGCACGTTGGTCATAGTAGCTCAATGGTTTGGAGCGGTTGGACGGAGATCAGAAGATCCGTGGTTCAAATCCCGGCTATGGCATCGATTTTTTCAGTCTGGCTCTACCCTTTCATAATGCGTTCTACACACGGCTAGTATGAAAGAACAATTAATTTCCATTAATTGTACCTAATAGTGGTCCGAACTGTAAAGACTGGGCCTTGAAGTACTTACAGCACAGTAAGTCGACATTAAGGTAGTTGTCTCACGTGTTTATAAGAACTCCTGGTGGTTTACCGGAAAAAACACGTGTCAGTTGGAAAATTTAATGTCATATCGCACGTTGGCCATAGTAGCTCAATGGTTTAGAGCGGCTGGACGGAGACCAGAATCCCGGCTATGGCATTGAAGTTTTCAGTCTGGCTCTGCCATTCCACAGTGCGTCCTACACAGGGCTAGTGTGAAAGAACAATTAATTTACATTAATTGTACCTAATAGTGGTCCGAACTATAAAACCCGGGACATAAAGTACTTACAGCATAGTAAGTCGCTCTAAAGGTAGTTGTCGCATGCGTTTATAAGAACTCCTAGTGGTTTACCGGGAGAAACACGAGTCAGTTGGATAATTTAATGACATATTGGCATTGACCATAGTAGCTCAATGGTTTAGAGCGGCTGGACGGAGACCAGAAGATCCGTGTGTCAAATCCTGGCTATGGCATTGAATTTTTCAGTCTGGCTCTACCCTTCCATAGCGCGTCCCACACACGGCTAGTGTGAAAGAACAATTCATTTCCATTATTTGTACCTAATAGTGATCCTAACTATAAAAGCCCAGAGCTTAGAGTACTTACAGCATAGTAAATCGTTATTAAGGTAGTTGTCTCATGTGTTTATCAGAACTCCTGTAACGGGATTATATTTTCGTTCATCTTCAACTAATAAGAAGCAAGCCAACTTTTTGTAACATCCAAGTCGAGTTTTAATCTACTGAGAGTCGTGAGATCTTTTCTCAGGTGTGGATGCGGATTTTTGGTGAAAATAAAATTTAGATGAGTCCAATTTTGTAATATATTATTTAATTATATAATATGAACTATGATTCACTCTTATCTATTATAAATATTGAATAACACTTTTTGAATCTTATTAATTTTCCTTTACAATTACAATCATCGTAACATCTTTCCTCCTTCTCCAGCAAGACACAAGATTCTCACTTTTTTAGATTATTGATTTTATTGTCCCCATAGCAATTCCCACCTTATTTTGTGATTGGCCGATTCACTGACACGTCATCACACCACGTCACACCACGTCACAGCACTACTACTTCGGCCAATCACACAACTACATACATTTTTATATATATTTACAATTCCCACGAACACAAAAATACTGTTACAAATGCCCCTCTTCGAAATATATGGAAAATAACCAAATAAAGGAATTAACAATCTGTTTCCATATATTTCGAAGAACAGCCCCAATTAACAATTTCGTTTACACCAATATTACACAACACCAATACAACATACATAAAATATAATAATATACATACATTAGATGAAATATAATAAATGAACATTTAACAACAATAAATTAACATTAATTAAAATACAACAATATATTGATGTTTAACAATGTTTTATTTTTATTATTATTTAACACACACATTGTATATATTCAATATTGTTTCAATTACTGCCAAGGCTTTTATGTGTATAGGGATCAGTATCATTCACTTTAAATGTGTGTGTGTATTTGTTACACAGTCCAGGTTTTGAACTAAAGGCTTTTCTATTCTTTAATATACACAATTTCAACTGTTCTTTTCTCGCTTGGTCTAAATTGTATGTGTTTTCTAACTTTACTTGTAATATTCTCTGGAATTCTATTTCTTCCTCCACTTGGTTTCCGCCGTTCTTATCTTGTATTGTATATAATTGGCAACAATGCTTTTCAAGGTCAGTTACATTATTTTGCAATCCATCAATAATTAAATTCTTCCCACAGTTTTCATTTTCATCGTATTCAATATTACCATTTTCTTGCAAAAGTATATCTTCCACAAAAAACCTTTCATTATTTATATTATCCCTGTTCTCTTCTTTTCTTCCATCTTCTTCCAATAATTTTATTACTAATAAATCATTTTCTGTCTTAACCTTCATTTCATGCATTTCGAAATTCAATACACTTTGCCATTCATATAATAAATCATTACCCACAATTACATCTCTTGCCAAATGTGGAATTACCAACGCAATGAAATTGAAATTCCATTCACCTATTCGCCCCTTAATTAATACTTGATATTTAATCCTATCCTTTTTCTTCCCAATTGCAGTACTGCAGTAAACGTTACACACATTTAAATATTCCACTTTATAGTTAGCTAACAGATTTTTAAACAATTCCTCACTTATCACAGTAGAACTGGCTCCAGTATCAATCAAGGCTGTATATTCTTTATCCCATAGGTAAATAATTATCTGAGGTGGGTTAACTAATTCCTTATTTTTCTGCAAGAGAGTGAGCTTATTTCCGTTATCTTCAACTTTCAATTCGCCCTGTGTCATCCTCACCGAACCACTTTCCAGAGCACAAAATGATTTGGTTTTTAGTTTTCCATCTCCCTCTGATTATTACTTTCATTGTTGGTTAGGTTGGTGCTATCGTTTATACTCACATCATTCTCTGTGCTTTGTGTATTTTCGACTCTTTCATTTTGATTACTTCTTTCAAATCTCACACCCCTAAAATCTCTTTGATTTGCACTAAATAAACTAGTACCTCTACCCCTATTAAAATTACTTATTCGCTGATTATTTCCTCGATAAAATCTTACATGGTTTATTTGATCATTTCTTCCAATTCTCGTCGACTGATTGTTAAGATAATTCCTTTGCACATTATTTTGAACTCCACTTCCTGTTCTGGGAATTACAGATTCATAAGTTCGTCTAGGATCATAACCTCTTCCTTCAAATCTTTGATTTCTCACGGGTGCCCCGCCCCAATTTAAACTCGTCCTATTATTCCTATTATTTGTAGGTTGTGATTCCTGTCGATTTCTTCCTCGCTCAATATGGACGTTATTATAGTTACCATCACAGGATGTAGTATCATTAATGAGGTTATGTGCTTCAAATTCGGATAATAATTCAATCATATCAGAGAAATCGATAGGCTTAGCCACAATTAAATGATTTCTGATATGTGGTGGATAATGACGTATTAGCATGTTGACAATTTCTGTCTCAGAAATTTCGGGATTGATCAACTTACTTTTGTTTGCTAATTTTAAGAAATATTCAGTCATAGAAATCCCTTTTTTAAACTCAAACCTACCCGTTGCTAACTCAACTTTTATTCTTCTTTGTCTCTCAGGTCCCCAAAATCTATTTATAAACAGATTTCTGAAAGTACTGTATGTTTCATGTGAAGCCAAAGTTAACCTTAACCACTCAAGAGCATTTTTCTTCAAACAGCGTTTTACTATTACCATCCGAAATTCATTGGGAATTCTCTTAATACGGAAATATTCTTCCAATTCCCTAAGAAATACTTTTGGATTATCACCTGATTCCTCATCAAAACTTGGTGGACTAATATCATTTAGTGAATAATGTACACATTCATTTTGACCTAGACTGTGGAGTTGTGTGTGTGAGGACATGTCCTGTGTGTTTCTGTGATAATTAATATCATTATCTGGACTCACAAAATCACTACATTCACTTACTACATCACTAGACTTCTGATGATTGCTTAATTCACCTGGTAAGTCACAATCGTTTATATTTTTAATTCTAGACATTTCTTTCCCGTTATTTACTTTTCTAGCCTGTAATGCAATTACAACTTGTGTCAATTTTCCTAAGTTATCCTTTTCTTTTTCAAAATGTTCTTTTACCTCTTTAATTTGCAAAATTACTTCTTCTTTTGCTTTACTTATCTCATCAATTTGTAACTTTATTTCCTCTTGGTGTATCTTACTTTCATCATGTTGTAATTGCATTTCAGAACAAATTACATTGATTCTTTGTTCTACTTTATCTCCTAATTCTTCTCTTTGTTTTTGTGTTATTTCTGCCTGTTGTATCCTAAATGTTTCTAACTCTTTGTTTAATTCCATTCTTATTTCTTGTTTCACAATGTCCTGACCTAACCTAGTTTCCTGAATTATCTCTCTCAACTCATTGACTCCCTTTCTATTCTCATCCTTATTAATCTCTATGATCTGCATGAGCCTTTCCATATTATCCCTACACTCTTTTCTCCCTTCTCTAATCTCCTGTGAAATTTCAGATTTTAATTCCTGTTTTAGCTTCTGTAATAAATTAATTTCTAAGTTACTCACATTTTGTGCTAGTTCCTGTCTTACTCCTACATCTAAATCATTCATTTTCTTAGTTAAATCGTTTGCATTTTGTTCTATTTTAGAATCTAAATTACTCATTTCAGATTTAACATCTCCTATTTCTGATTTTACATCTCTCATTCTAAAATCTAAATTCTTTGCATTTTGTTCTATTTTAGAATCTAAATTACTTAACATTCTTGTTATTCTTTCCAACATTGACTCATTATCTATGCTTAATCTTGCATCCTCCCTATTCATTCCTACACTATCAGTAACTTCTCCTTCCACTATTATTTCTTTTCTACTCGCCATCTTTTTAACTATTTTCTGATTTCTTAACAACATAAATCTACTACTACTACTATTATTTTTTTTTTTTTTTTTTTTTTATTTTTTTTTTTTAATTTCACTCACTTAAACCAGTTCTCGTTTTCTTCTTTCTTCTCTCTTCTTTCTTCTTTCCTTTTAAATTCCCACGGAGCTGCACGATGCACGATCTCCTCTTCTTTATCCTATTCGAGCCCCACACGTTGCTGCGCCATTTGTAACGGGATTATATTTTCGTTCATCTTCAACTAATAAGAAGCAAGCCAACTTTTTGTAACATCCAAGTCGAGTTTTAATCTACTGAGAGTCGTGAGATCTTTTCTCAGGTGTGGATGCAGATTTTTGGTGAAAATAAAATTTAGATGAGTCCAATTTTGTAATATATTATTTAATTATATAATATGAACTATGATTCACTCTTATCTATTATAAATATTGAATAACACTTTTTGAATCTTATTAATTTTCCTTTACAATTACAATCATCGTAACATCTTTCCTCCTTCTCCAGCAAGACACAAGATTCTCACTTTTTTAGATTATTGATTTTCTTGTCCCCATAGCAATTCCCACCTTATTTTGTGATTGGCCGATTCACTGACACGTCATCACACCACGTCACACCACGTCACAGCACTACTACTTCGGCCAATCACACAACTACATACATTTTTATATATATTTACAATTCCCACGAACACAAAAATACTGTTACACTCCTGATGGTTTACCGGGAAAAACACGAATCAGTTGGAGAATTTAATGTCATGTCGGCACGTTGGCCATAGTAGCTCAATGGTTTAGAGTGGCTGGACGAAGACCAGAAGATCTGTGGTTCAATTCCCGGCTATGGCATTGAATTTTTCAGTCTGGATCTACCCTTTCACTATTGTTTAGTATGTTTGAGTGGCAGCAATTTAATGCTGCCATATGTTTTATTAATTGTGTGGACACATTATCCTGTAATATATACTTATTTAGCCACATTTAGCAACTAAATTACACATATTACTAAGGACATATAGCTTCAGCTTTGTTTATGTGTGGCGTTTGTAGGAACTATGCGTGCTGTGATGGCTGGCTGTAGGCTGTGTATTAAGTTGTTAATCTGGTTGGTAAGTGTGGTGTGACGCATATTAAGTACCGCGGTAGTGTAATGTCATATCACAAATTAGGTATCTCTAATAATAATTTTCAGACACTGAAAATTGTAAACTTCGGAGAATTGTAAACTTCAAAGCAGAAGGGCCATTTAGAATGTTTTCCAGTTTTGCACAGAGCAAAAGCAAGAGGGTCTAGTTCTTCCTTTGCAGAATATATTGGCTAGAACTGCTCAGCAGTAGTAAAAAGTGAAATCATAATTAGAAAGTATCGTTAAAGAATTTGACTCGTGATTCAGATACACAAGTTACCACTCCAGGAAAACAACATAATCGTTATAAGAAGTTTCCAATGGGCGATTTGGATAAGTGCGTCGTTCGTAGAACTTTAAGAATGAAATGCATAAAGTAATTCTAAAAGTGAAGAAGTTATTCTAAGCAGTGAGTAAGAAAATGAACTACTGTTGTGAACAAAAAACATTTTGGCGAATATTAAAGAAATGGGATTTAGTTTTAAAAACTGTAGGAATTTGTGGCACATTTAATAGAACGCCAGAATATATATTGCTGCCTTATCAATGCGATTTCAACCCAAATGTTGGTAGAGCAAAACTCAATGCAAAAATCAATGTATATTCTAAATAATATAGTACAAAGGTATAATTTTAAAATATCAGAAGAAAATACAAAAATTATGGCTTTTAAAGAATATTATAATGTAAGATCAAAAATTGTTTTAGGAAATAGGATTTTAGAACAAATATCGAGTTTTGAATATTTAGGATGTAACATAGGTTTTAGAAACCTTGCTGATATTGAAGAAAAAGTAAACAAATTCCGAGCAATATGTGGGAGAATCCAAGGAACGTTTAAAAACAGAGTGAGAAAGGATACAAAAAGGAAAATGTATAAGGTAGTGGCTATTCCAACTTTACTATATGGAAGCGAAACCTGGGTGCCAACACAAAAGGATTTAAATAAAATACAGACTGCAGAAATCAAATTTTTAAGAAGTGTTAAAGGTTGAACAACATTGGACAAAATGACAAATGAGAATATTAGAAAGGAATTAGAAATCGAACCAAACCATGAGAAAATATCAGAACGAAGACAACAATGGCATGAACATATATTAAGAATGGAGGAGGGAAGATATCCAAATGCAGTATTAAACTGTAATCCAAAAGGAAGAAGAGACAGCGGACGACTCAGGAAACGCTGGAGAGATCTATAAAGCCGGAACGGGCGATATGCCCAAAACATGGAGTGAAGAAGAAATGGTAAATGCAGTTCTATAAACATAACAGCTGATATCCATCCTTTAAACGACAGCGTCCCAGATGGAATATTTAAAGATACAGCAGGTGAACTGGATGTGCAGAAATCGGAATATTTACATCAGAATTAAGTCAATTTTGTTCTGCACCTTAGCGTAGCACATTTTCTGCCCTCAATAATGAACATATTTTTGTGACATGCTTTTCACCTCTCGACCCCTCTGATAGCCAGCCGTGCGTTGTAAACAACACCTCCACTACAAAGTGTCTTCCTAAATTTCCCGGATTGTACTACGAAATTCAATAATATGCAATGTGCAACTCATTAAGTGAATACATTTTGTACATATTTTGATATATCTCTATTATTTATTACAGTTTGTTAATATTACTCTTTTTACGGGTCTATTTAAGAGAGTTGAATGCATTATTAAATCCATATATTTGTTTTCATGAACTTGCTTACTGAAAAAAGTATTAAAGCAAATGTATCACACTAATTCTAACAGAAACGGTTGGCTAAATCTAAGCGTAAAACAGCGGTGAACAGCCAAAATCCCTTTAATTGCATAGCTCTGTGTTTCATCATGTTTGTTACAACTCACATGTGTCCAAGATAAAGCCGCCGAGTGGTGTATTGTCTCACTACCTCATATAAGCCTGTCCTAGTGCTTATGCCCTTTCCTCTAGAGGAAATAAAGTGAAGCAATAAACTTTACGGGGTATAACATGTCGCCGTTTATCGGCTCTGTGCCGCAGCAAGCCAGAGACGACATCGATCTTCCAGAGTCGGCTGCATGTGAAACAGAAAGCCGTTCTGGACGTGTGCGATTAGCATTTCAGAGCAGTTGATCATGTATTTATTCTGAACGAATGGTTCGAGCGGATCTGACTGATAGCACTACAGAACTTTATCGAGAGTATTTTATTTTTCAGAGAGCCATTTTGCCATTTCACGGTGGTTTCGAATGTTCCACAGAACGCTGCAATGTCAGTGCTTCCAATTTATTTGCTTATATAAGATTGCAAGGATAAAGTAGAGAACAACGTCGAAGAGAGAACTGAAACATTTCAGAAATATATAACTACGACCTCCAGCTTATGCACTTGGTGTATAGAAAACAGAGAGGTATCCGATAACCAAGATGACAATGTATTCTTACTGTCAGTGAAAAGGTGCCAAAACGAGTATTAAGAACACTCTGCATACATATTACCTAGGCGTTTAATCAAACTAATCTAGGATGATAGTAGAAAGGTTAACACTAAGTGTGAACTCCCCCTCTTCTCTTTTCTTATTCTTCTGGTACATTATTATAGTGTTCCCCATAAATATCTGGAGCACAAGTGTATGTCAGACATCAAGTGCAACTTCACTAGTATATTGTTAGCTATGTACTGTATATGTGTATATATGAGCTATTTATTGTTCATCATTTAAATAGTATGCTGCATATGATAATGCGTATATAATTTAAAGTTAGTTGTCCAAAATTTGAATCCTACAGATTCAGTTCAGTCAACCTTTCAACATATGATTTTTTTAATATTCATATTCATTTTCGAACAAATAACCACTACACAAAAACCATTCATGAGACTTGACTGGAAAATTATTCTGAATAATCAGTGAAGAATAACGAACTGGATTACTCAGGAATAAACATAAACATAAGTGCTCTGACGAGGCTCATCCAAATGCAATTGGGTTTCATACATTACTTTACATAATAAAGCGTTTATGTTTTTTAAATCGTTCAGTTATGCTAAGAGAAGACTTCCATTAAAACGTATTGCGTATCAAGATGTTTAAGAAAGATCTTAACTGTTAATTTTGCTTTAAAATTACTAAATTTACAAGATAAAGCTATAAAATCTATATTAGAGACTGAAATTAATGGATTTCTTAGTTTTGTAGAGTTAAAGATAACAAGAAATAATAATGAATTAAACTTTGGTATTTATAGGAAGTCTACTCATATTGATAATTACATAAAAAATAAAAGTTTTAACCCCTTTTCACATAAATTTGCTGATTTCAATAGTTTGATTTATAATTTAATAAATACACCCCTGAATAAAAATGAATTTGATGAGGAATACAAACATATTATTAATACTGCTTTAATTAATGGTTTTAATAAAGACTTTATAAATAAAAAAATTGAAAAATTCATATATCGAAAAACTCTTAATGATATTTCTACCCTTAAAATGTTACGATTATTGTTTTTTTTTAAAAAATAACTTACCATACTTGGTTTAATAAACATTTTAAATTTTTTAAAGATTTTAGAATAACTTTAGTTCCTCAAAATAAGTATAGCATTAAAATGTATTGAATTTCTCTAATAAAGTTAAAATCCCTAATAATAACAAATCTTGTGCTTATTAGTTTAACTGTTTTGATTGTCATAAAGTTTATATTGGAAATACAAAACATAATTTAGGCACCAGAACGAAAGAACATTTTCGTAACCTTAAGTATAAACAGACAAAAAGATAAATCGGCCGTAGCAGATTATTTTTGGTCATTTAACCATGAAATAAATCCAGAAGTTAAATTATTAAAATAATTACATGGCCCGATAGATTTAATGGTTTGGGGAAAGATATTTATTTTAAATTATGTTTTTAAATTGGTTCTATTTTCAGATTTTGGTAGTACTAACAAGGACATATTTACATCCAGCGTTCGTAATGTTGGCGACAGTTTTGTTGTTTCTGGCTGAGGATGTGTAAAAGCTTTACATGAAATCGCGTTCCCGGACAATTTATAAGAAAAGTATCATCATTTCTTATAAGGTAAGTGAAGTTTTAAGTTAAAAATTGTTATATTTGTATATATTTGCTTATTTGCAATTAAAGAAGAGCACACACGATAAATCCGAGAAATGAGGAAGTTTCAAATTCAGTGCGTTAAACATTAATTTTCCTTTGGAACTCGCTGCGTACGATGTATAATTGCTTATGCTCAATACCGGGCGTAAACATAAATCTCAAATATTCGTTACTATTAAAATATAAGCAGGAATAGAGCTCACATTTATTATTTTGATGGAAATAAGGGACCAGGCCCGTATGGAACACTTTAGCGAGGTTGTGAAGAGCAAGAAGAAACATATGTTCAATTTAAACGTAGTATTTGATTTCATTTTGTTTTACAAAGATGTCTAAGTATCCATTTGTTACAAATAAAATAATTAACAATTAAAACATGACATTTTCATACTCCGAGATTTCATCACGATATATATTTCAGTTTCGTTTGAACCACAAGTTTCCCATTAAGGTAGAAACTTGAAATCCCAAAATTAATGCATATTTCATTGTTTTCAAAACTGTCCATTGCTGCCGTGATGTATCGCCTCCTCTCAACCGGATAGGCACCAGCTTAATCGTTTATGGAAGCAGCGGCCTCAATGAAGTATTTTTGGGGCCTTCCATAATCTCTATGGCAATCCTCTGTCAGAGGTTCCCGGTACGTGAGGACAGCATTCTACCAAATTTACTCACCATCACTTTAAATGTCGAAAACGTATTAATGAAAATGGCCCAATTTAAAAGTTTATTCCTTATATAAGTAACACATATTCGTATGCCTAGTAAAGTTATTCCGTTGTTTCTCTGTGGAAAACAGAAAAGAAAAGTCTTTAAATATAATCCCGTAAACATATTTCAACCACACCTAAAGTTTAAAACTGGCCTTTTCCTATATCTAAACAAATGTTTTAAAATACATGTGATTTATTACCATATTAAAGTGTCCTAAAATCCGATTTTATATGTCTAATAACATCTTAGTATATTGAGAATCAAGGGCTACATTCATAAACTAAGCTTTTGAATCTGCTTCAGGTTCTACGCCCACCAGTAAGGCAGTGATGAATTAAACGGATATTTTGAACACATAAATAACAACAATTTTAATTGTTTCATCTCGTCTACACATGGTTTTCCTTCAGAGTGCCAGGCCGATTCGTGGCTCAGTGGTTAGACCGCTTGGCTTTCACCAAGGCGGCCCGGGTTTGACCCCAGACGACCGCAAAGTGAGATTTGTGGTGGATAACACGGCGCTGGGGCGGGTTTTCTCCGGGATTTCCGGTTTCCCCCGCCATCTCATTCCACCTGTGATCCATCTTCATCTCATGGATCATCAGTGCCACCGCCTGCGGTGCCGTACGTAGTAAAAGCGGGCGTTAAACCCTACACATTTCATATCAGAGTCCCAAATAATTTTAAAGGGCCATTTTATTTGGGAATACGCTATAAATGAAACAAACTCAAGTGTCACTCAAGCATTGAACCATCTCTCTCTCTCCCTCTCTCTCTCTCTCTCTCTCTCTCTCTCTCTCTCTCTGGGTTTATAATGAAAGAAGATATGGCCGAAATAACAAAAAAGCACACATTAAAATTGTCAGGCGTATAATGGACTTTGCACATGAAAACTACGTACTTCCTGCTGTCTAAATGTAATATCATTAACAGTTCAGCGTTCCCTCAATGCTCATGGGAAATGCTGTGGACTGTGTTCGTCATTTGATCATTTACGGTTTGCAAAACAAAGGGAAAAGTGAGAGAGTGAGAGCTAATTGTCCGCAGGTAGCAGAATTAAGAGACATTAAAGTGTGTGCAGCCGCAGGGGAGAAATGTTCAGCTAAGTGATCCCTAATGGAATTACAGATAACACAATTTCTATTATAATTACGTGGCTTTGGACCTGTTCGGGACACACACTATCATCATCATTCCGGACAGTGCAGATGCATCTCACTAGCTTGAATACAGAGATACCAAGAAAAGCACTTTGCGATCAACAATACACAAAACATTCTAAACCCAGTATAAATATACATCCATTCAGAGCAGCCAAGTGAGAGTATAATTTTATGTATTTATGTCATTTGCACCATAACGTTTTCATAATTTATTACACCTTTATAAATTAAAATAGGTTTGAAGTTATATATTTTAGGCATTCGTTTTTATGATAATGTAAAACAGCATAATTATGGATTCATTATTATACAATAAAGAAATGCACACTTAAATATAAGTTCAACAAGAACCAATTGATCTCGTATATTATTAATGTTTGTATTTTCATTTAAAAGCAGCTTAAATACTATACGTTTAATTTCTGAAGTGCATGACAAAATTTAGAGCCCATAAAATTTCGAACATCGCATGTTAAGCTGATTATGAGGGAAATGCCATGAAAAAATGAGATAATATACTACTACTACCCTCTCACCCGCCTCGGTAGTGTAGATGGTAGCACGTCTGCCTCACGTTCAACAGGTCCCGAGTTCGAATCTTGGTTAGGGTGAGTTACCTGGATAAGGTTTTTTCCAGGGTTTTCCATTATCCTGAAAGACGAATGTCGGGTAACTCTAAGCTCCATGGACCCTGGACACATTTGAGCATCATTTCACCCATTTCATTCACCGTCCGATATGACTTAACATTAGAGGACGTAATATTAAAGAAAGAAAACTACTATTGTCTCTCACCTTTCGTATTCCTGATTATTTCCTCTGCGTTTTCTCCATGGATCATAGAATAATTAAGATAAGAGAACAAATCAAAATGCAACGTTTTCCTTTCACATGCATTTCCCTAGTACGTAGAGCAAGTATTGAATCCCACCGAGAAGTTAGATACTGAGGATTTACCAAAACAAAACAAAAAAAAAACAAAAAAAAACAAAAAAAACGTATTTTAAAGCCCCTAAATTCAAAAAGGTGTTTATAATCTGTATTTCTGTTTATCTGAATTTGTTAAAGCATTGCTCAAATGTAGAATAACTACTAAACTATTTGAGCTCATGTGACACGCAAATTTTCAGGAAAATAAATGTAAGGCCTTATAACATTTGATATAGGACATTCTTTAATATCCTGTTCTTCATTTTCTTCTGAAAAACTACCTCAAACGATTTTTATTAATCACCTTATTTTTTAACATAATTATAATTTCATGAAAAACAAACTGTACATCTTAAACTTGGGGGAAAATTCGTTATTGTTCGAATTTTTTTATATAATGAAAAAACTATCAGAGATATAGACAAAAACACGCTTCCCTGTAATTACCATCACAAGAGTTCTATTCTTAACAGATGGAACGTTCAAGAGGTCCCGAATTCGAATCTCGGTCAGGGTGAGTTACCTGGACAAGGTTTTTTCCAGGGTTTTCCCTTATCCTGATAGACGAATGTCCGATGACTCTAAGCTCCATGGACCTCGGACTGATTTGAGCATCATTTCACCCATTTCATTCATCGTCCTATATGACGTAATTGTTGGAGGACATAGATTGTTTAAAAAAAAAAAAAAAAAAAAAAAAACCCTGATGGAACAACTTTTAAAATGCAGATTCTCTTTTCTAGGAAGTTTCTAAAGAATGACGGTGATTTGAGTCAGATAATGTTAATTCTGATTTCTTACTTGGATCCTGCTGTACAAGTCATCCATGCCAACATCGGCTCCAAAATTATGTTCATATGTTCACTTTCATGTATCATCTTATTCTAAGTAAGAGTCATGAGACATACGTGTTTCAAGGCGTGGTTCGGAATAAAGAAGTTAAATTCTGTAATTGGTTATATTTATACAGATTCAAATTATAACTTAAAATGTTCTTGATCTTGTACCAATATTCATCACAATACACCATTACAACAAAAATCTCTTTCTCTTTATAACAATATTATTGATTTATCGTCACTATTCAAGACTGAAGAACATATCTTCCTCCTAAAGATTATTGACTTATCGTAACTTAAAAGACTGAAGAACATATCTTCCTCAAGATTATTGACTTATCGTAATGTAACAAAACTGAAGAACATATCACTCTCCTAAAGATTATTGACTTATCTCTTACTATTCAAACTTTTTATCTTCTCTGCGTCATTTTTCCACCATGAAGCCAGATTATTAATTTATCGTAACTTATCAAGACTGAAGAACATATCTTCCTCCTAAAGATTATTGACTTCTCGTAACTATCGTTACATCTACTTAATTTTGTGATTGGCCGATCCAATGGCACGTCACCACATTACGTCTTATTAGTCATATAATTATTATTTCGGCCAATCACACAATTACATACATTTTTGCATATTTAAATTCATAATTACTCCGAACATAACCCAAAAATACCGTTACAGTACATAAGTATTGTCTGATTATTACTTTAAACAGGCCAGGCACGTATTTACGTGTTAAATAGTTTCAGAAAATAAACATATATTACAGTAAGTTCAGTGGAAAGCTTTGGGTGTAGCAGTGGGTGATATCTTTCAAACAACTCTAAATCTAACAATACTCGCTGTTATTATACACTTTCCATGGCTGCATTGAATTGTTGAACATAATCATACACAGGAGTTTTACTGAAATTCTTGCATTAAATTAACTGCGTGTAATATTTGTAATGGTATTTCTTAAGTTAGTACCAGATGACTTCTAAGTATGCTCTCTCAACGGTTTCAAACGCTTTCCTTGACTCTGTGAGCAATCAAAGACCAAAATAAAAGTATGAAGTAATGTTCTACTGTACTTGTTAACAATGGGATTCTAAACTGGAACAGATCTTGCATACGTAACTACTTTTAGAAGCCAGTAATTCAGATAGTCATAACAGATTTCAATAAAAATTGTGTAGTAAGCGATTTGTAATAGCAGCATTAAATAAACATGTAACACCACGGGTGATATTTTCTAAGGTAATTTTGAGATATTCAGATAGAGTTTACATATTTCATTCATCCAACTATAATGATGAATATAGTGTTTATTATGATGTTAAGCAATTCTTTGCATCCACTACCCCAAGTGCTCAGGAAAATGAAACTTTTCTGCTGAAGTTTAAAACATAAACAAGTATCTTTCGCATCCATATGGCGACTCTTTTAAAAGCAAGAAAATTAATTTAAAACCTCTGTGTTTGGCTCTCCATATGTTACATGTTATATAACCATTACTGCGGCTACATTTTATGAGCTCTGTCAACGGATATGGTGGTATGGCTTACTATTTTAAAGCTTATGTTATTGTTTAGCAATATTTACGCTTTTATGTGACTCTTGTTTATTTTATTTTAATTTAAGCTTGGTGTTACAAATGTTTATTTATATAATTACTATGCTTCCGCATGAGGATGTTCACTCAGTTAACTGAACCAGGAGAAATAGAGTAGCTAGTATTTGAACTTCAGTTAGCTTATTCAAATTTCAAAGCGAGTGTCATATAATGCACTTAATGGACAGCTGCCAATGTCATGCCCCAAATGCCCTAACGTACGATTCTCCAGTTTAAGCTAACTCTGTGTCAACCAGTCTTCAGAAGCAAGTATGGTGGTAAAGTTAAAAGTTACAAGAGGTCACCATATTTGTAAGTGGAGCTGCTTAAATTAATCCACAGACTTTTCGAGCTCGGCTTTCTCAGGAACTGTGGAGAAAGAAGTGCAACAATACGCAAGAAAAAATTTGACACTTACTGGACATAAATCGATATTGTTTTATTTTGATGGCTCTCCCTGTAGGGGAGGGGACCCGTCCCCTTCAGCTGTGGGCGCTGCGGACCCCTAGCACTCGTGGTACCTCTGACGCTACTACAGGAACCTCAGGCTGCACATTCGAGCCCCTCCCTGATTGGGAGTTGTTCGGATTGGGTTGGACTCGAGGGGGGCAGTGGTTCCCGATACCCGTGGGTGATCGAGTATGTCTCCGGATGGGGTTGAGGGAAGCCATTAATATTCCCGCGTACTAGGCAGCATAGCTAGTAGAAGGTGTGCTAGATCACCAGGCGGCCCCACCGAGGTCATATCGGTAGCCTTGCCATTTTGGAGTTGGCGCGCGTAAGTGGCGTATCCACTTCCATCCCGTCTTGAATCCATAGGAGCAGATGGGGGGGTCCTTGTTAGTCTCTAGGTCTTGCCATATGGAAAGCCTCACGGAGGCTCCGGGTGCCCATTTGGGAAAGCTCGGTAACTCCCTGGTCGAAGGAGGCCCGGGTCCTTGGTCTTACGGACCTCTGACCTTAACATTTGATGGCTCTAAAAGTACATACAAGGAGAAAATGAAGTTATATATTCATTATCATCATTGTTGTTTCTGACTGTCGAGGTGATTAATTCATTCACATACAATTATTTTAAAGTGTTCTTATAAACATCCAATTACAAGATGTTCTATAACTTATACCATTGATAAACTGTAGTTACTACACAGAAATAATTCACAAAGGGTGTCGTACATTGTTTGAAACACCATAGCTAAATTTGAAAGGAAATTCGAGCAGGATGAGATGTTGGTCGGTTTAGTGCGAACTGAGCCTGAACGTGGAACATTATGACCTAGGAGACATGCGTAAGATACTGTCCTGTCCCAATGCAGAATCTGGTGAGACCACGGGCTTTTTGACGGTGCTGTAATGAAACTCGTGTGTGCGTACAAGAATACAGCGTGGAGCTGGTATACCTAGAACACCGATAGCCTTTCCATTTCTACAGGTTGGATCACTTTGCGCACTGTTGGTCCTTCTAATTTTATGATTAGTAATTAGGAGGATGAAGATATCTGTGTGTTCTTTGACTATTTTGTGAAGCCTTATTGACGGTTATGCCTACGAGTGATAGAATGCAGAATACAGCGAAGGACTTTCTAGTTGAACTGCTTTTACTGCAACTTAAAAGGTTTTATACATTTATTAGATATTCTTGGGTTCTCTTGCCTAGGCTTTGCTGTATAACTTACAGAACATAACAATTCACTATGCCACTCATTCATTTCTTTCTTTTCCCCTACTAATCACACAGATAGGTAACCTAGCAACATTGTTTGAGGAAACGTACTGGATCCAGGATCGGTTGGGGAATGAGACTTGCAGTCTCATACACATGTTAAGCTTTCTTGGATATATTTAAGACCACAGAATTGTATATAACACATAAAGCACAAAGATTCAAACAATGGAAAAAGGGTTCCATTGATCGTTCCTGACGTGACAATAATAATAATTGCATAATCATATTAAAGCAAATACCCAAGATCACACCCAAAACTGAGTGAATCAACATCTAGTTTAAGAATAGCAGAAGTTTTTCTAACATGAAAAACATCAATATATTCAGCAAAACGTATCCCTTTTGACACGTTCAACTGTGGTATGGATACCCATAAGGTTTCAGTCGGCCTTTACCAGAAGAAACATCCAGTGGTTATTTTATTAAACTTAGTTGCCAAACCATCTCAGTAAAAAGCGAGTAATACTGAAATAAATGTCTGAACTAAATAGTCTGGAATTTTCTCACCCACCACGTAATTAGCACGGATGAAGCAGTAGGCCCTTCCGACGTCTGGAACCTTCCTGGTACCAATGTTACTTCCGACGTGACCCCCGCTCTGTAGTATGGCTTTGCGTCGTAGACTCTCATATCCTAGTTACCTTTGTGACTGACTCCCAGCTGTGACTCCTGTACAGGGCGAACTCTCGTCGTGACTACCTGCCCGTACTGGGCGAAATCTCCTCGTGACTGCCTGCCCGTACTGCGAACTGACGACGGACTACCCGCCCGAACCGGGCGAACTGATGTCTTGTGACGCAACGCAACGCAGGTACTGACAGGCTGTTAACAGCCAGAAGGTTTTTGCTGGGTAGCCACCGAGGTTTTGGGTTTAACCGCAGGTTGAAAATTTGGTGAATGCTGGATGGCGGGAGGGGGGGGGGTTATTTTGTTGGGAAAGTATTAGGAGGTAGCTTTTATTGCTCCTCTGATTTTTACAGGAAGCAATACCATTTTTTTCTTACACCCTGGTGTTCATTGGTTTAAAAATGGGGTACATTTGATGTCTTGTCTCGAGGGAGCAGGTCTTATATAGTAGGCTAAGGTAGACGGGGCTAAGTTGAACAGGATTGCGTCAACTTGATGGCACCAAGTATCTTCGGGCCGCCCTCTTTGAGATATATCGTTGGGCGAGGTAACGTGCATAACGTTACAGGTCCTATCATTGAATCTTAAAAATCTATGAATATGGAAATATTGATCTCTACTTGCTAAAATACAGGAAAAGAATTAATCAATTAACTGAATGCCATACAATTTCGCGAGGAAGTTAAACAATCGATTTGTAACCTGCAGAGCATAGGGTAATCATACTCCTATTAAATCCCGAACCATTAGTGTAGATATATAGACAATATTAGGGTGCCATTCACGATATATCTGTAAAAATGTTGACAGAATGTTGAAAGATTAGCTTTATTTATTTTGACCATTGTGGTGTCAGCGAATGGACAAACTGCGTGTTATCCCTAAGGCACTTCAAGGTGTTCGGTATTGCAAGGTTTTTGGATGGACCAGTATATCTCGTAGTTTAATTTAAAAATTATTAAATTAAACACAATTAAGGGTATTATATTTACAAAGCTACTTAGTAAAATTGTTTGCTTATTCTCTTTAACAAAATTACAAGAAACAACGATGTAGTTCATTTGGCAGCTTTTTTGTAATATTTTTAGTAATTATCACAAATACGGTATATCTTATTAATGTTTATATCAAATTTAATTTTACAAAAGATATTAAATGCGGAGGAAATGCTACTTCAGTGCCTTGTAAGTATGATAGGTAAGAATTTTCTTCCTGTGTTATATTTTGCAGAGTATTTCTAACTTACATATGGAACCTTTCCTACTTGATTTAATACTAAACCCTCGGAATTTCCCTTTCTCAACCTCACACACTAAGTAAGCATTCCATTAATCTTCTTGGATTCTTTACGAACTAGAACCTTCTGCGTAGCTTATAGAGCAACAGAGTTCTGTTTTGTGGCTTGTTGATTTCTGCTCTTTGACGTCAACTATTGTTAGTTAGTCGCAGTTTTGCAACAGTTCCTCACTTATAAGCGTTAATATTACATTTATATGCATTACATTTTGTTTAATATTACATCCTTCTTTAAAAAATCTTTTCTTTTCCTGAGATATTGTTTTACAGTATCTTTGTAACTAATATGCACCTCCACCACAAAATGAGTATATTGATCACACAACTGTCTGTGACATCTCCTTCTCCTTTTTCTAAGTTTAAATTTCATAATTACTCAATTTAAATAATTAATTCTAGCAATTAGTTTTACTAAATTAAATTACATTTTCAGCATTGCTAAGGCTGGTGTGGGCAATCTTTCAAGCCAAGAAATTATATTTTAGAAAACAAAGCGTGTAGAACCAAAAGCTTTTGAATGCCTTAATATAAATCCACGAAAGGGAGTGTTGCATATATATCTTGAAATATTATTTATAACAAAAACAATAACTTCTAGTATAAAGGCCTGTCTGACATAAACGTAAAAACTCTATTTAAGCTTTTTGTAGTAATTTTAAAATTTTACATTTCTACAACGGGTTCGTTGCCTGTTGTCTTACCACTAAGTGGAAAACAAGACATTTTCACAAAATGAAATTGGGTGTACAAATGGGATAATAATCCACCGTTTGTAACCGCATACTTTCGTTTGCAGATGCTACATAGTTCGAAATTAAAGAAGAAGATAAATTCAGCGAATACCTAATTAGCCTTCAACAAGAGCAAAGCACAATAGAAACACTTTAATCAATGTGTATTAAAACTCTACCAACAACAAAAAGCAGGAAGACAGTATGGATCAGTGTTGCTTTTGGTATGTTTCAATTCAGAGAGTGACATCGTAACAGAAGCACATAGCCGGAGATACAAGACAGTGTATGCATATAGCAGGAAAATTTTGTTTTCGTTGTTGATACCGGAAATTAAATCGTAGCATACAGTCAGAACAAAGACATTGTGGCATTTATCAATATGTCATGCAGGTTTGTTCTCTGTCTGTTTTTCCTTCCTTAACAATGAAATACTCGGGCTTCTCTCGTCCGTACCCATCAAATAACCAAGAGTTCCTTCGGCTCAAGTGTTTCGTGCCTCTCTCGTGGTCAGTAATCAATATTTAATTCCATGTGACTGACATACATCAGAAGCGTTCCTTAAAGGCCTATAAACCTTCCGAGAAACAAGGGTCATTAAAGTCCGTCATAGCTGAATTTTGCATCATTGCCATCAAGCACCTAATATGGAAAGAAAGCCACGTGCACTTTCACCCACCATTAATTTATTTCAGCGTTATGAACCTCTAAATATCAAAGATTCATAAACAGTAAGGACTATTTTGATATAATGCCTTCTGCATTATTTCCTAAATCCGTATTGATAATATTTGCTTAATGCATTACTCTTGCTTCTTTTCTCTCCAGAGTAGTTTTTGTGTGTAATTTACGTCCTCCAATGTTGTCATATCGGACGGTGAATGAATTGGGTGAAATAGTACTCAAATGAGTCCAGGGTCCATGGGGCTTGGAGTTACCCGACATTCGTCTTAAAGGTAAGGGAAAACCACGGAAACAACCTTATCCAGGTAACTCACCCTGACCGAGATTCGAACTCGGGACCTCTTGAACGTGAGGCAGACACTACCGAGGTGGATCCTCTAGAGTATTTCGTATGTTTTAACATAAATGTTCTACACCAGCACAGCGATGGGCGGAAAATAATAAATTTAAGTATTACTTTAGCTTCTGTTTCTGCACTCTCCCGAAGTAAGAACGAATATTTCAATTTTAATAATTCTGTTTTTCTTATAGCAAAACAGATATTCAGAGTTCAGATACTATGATTCAATAAAATGGTACATTTTTAAAAGATCGTTCTTTCAAATAACTATCAGAAAAGGCATTATAACCTACCGAACTCCCAATGAATTTGGGACTTTTAAACCTACATACTGCTAGCGGTGACTATAAATTATATTTCAAGATTCATCGTTAGATCATTGAATATTTTAAGGGCTGTGCTTTAAATCGTAGCTTTATGCACCTAACTGTACGTATCAGCGGCAATGTTAGATCCTTTCAGGAATAAACCTCAGTCTAAAGCAGGTTAGTAGACTTCAGTTTGAAATCTAAGCCTCAGAAAATTTCTCCGCAATGAAGTCGCAAAGTCCTATGATCCGTGTTTCATGCAATGGTAAGGTTCGTTCTTAGGTAGCGTAGATGGTAAAGTGTCCGTTTCAATTTCACGAGGTCCCGAGCTCGATCCTCAATGAGGGGAGTTATCTAGATAATGTTTCTTTGCGAGAGTTTTCCTTATCGTTATAGATGAATATTGGGTAGCTCTAAGTCCTGTGAATGCTAGCCAATCTGTGCATCATTTTGCCAATTTCAGTCATCTCCGATATGACTTAACGTTGGAGGACTAAGTTAAAAGAAATAATAAATTAGAAGCCCTTTTACTATTGCTCTATGGCAAGTAGCGCATGGAGCAGCGTGTCTCAGAATTTCAAACTCCAATTCACGGGGCCATTTGTGTTATTGGCAGTTTATGTCTTATGGGATCTTCGACCTCACTAAATTGTGCCGACGAAGAATTTAGTCGATATATTCTAAGGAAATGACAGCAGCTTTTAAATGGGAAAAACGTTTATCAGCAGATGACGAAAAGGGGATGTTTTGTAAATGTGTTTGAATAGCAACAAATTTAATGTATAGTAAACTTTATGAGAAATAAAAATACCTTATCCGTGTCAAATTATTTTTTTAGCATGGTTATATTATGATGGAACTCTCAAATTTTAGACAACAACCATTGTATGGTAGCCTTCATGAAGGCTAAGCAGAAACTATGAATACAATCTTAACCAGACAGTTTGGATTACAAATTGTAAAGCTTTACGTGAGAGATGCAAAATTATTTCTGATTCACGTTACTGCTTCATTATTATTTGACGCATTACATTGGACAACAACGAAAATATTTCTGGCTTCAAACTAGTGAATTTACAAGTACTTCCATCTGTTTAATTAAAAAATCACCATGAAAATGATAGATTAGCTCTTGTTTTGAAGATAAAGTGACATTTCATTTTTTAGAGTGAAGTTTTTAAATTTGGGGGAATTCTTTTGGGAGTTGGCACACCTGTCAAATAACAAAACACAATCAGAGAGAAATTTTGGAAATTAAGTGATGCAAAAGTTACTTTGTCGGACCAGAAATAAGAGAGCTTGTCTAAAGGATCCTGCATTTGACCAAATTTTGCAGGGGAAAGAAAAGGAAGCTTGGGAAGCCATCAAGGGTGTTGTTCATGGATTTTTAGGCAACAAAAGAGATGACAACTACAAGCATTTGGTGATAGTGCTCCTGCAAAAATACCGTAACCTTGGAAGCAACATGTCCCTTAAGATTCATTTTCTCCACTTCCACCTAGACTTTTTCCCTCCTAGTTGTGGAGCTGTTAGTGATGAACATGGGGAGAGATTCCATCAGAACATTTCTGTTATGGAACAAAGGTATCAGGGCCTTTGGAATGAAGTAATGCTTGCTGGTATTTGTATAGGGATTCTGCGGAACTCCATCACAAGAGGCAAGCTATAAGACGACGAAGTCAATAGGCCACAACGTGATTCTCTTCATATACGACTGTCTGCGAAGTATTTTTCCAGCAATTTAGAACCCTTAGCATGTAATTACCAGTTAAAAAAATAAATGTACTTTCATTGTTGTTAGCATGTATGTAATTAAAATGTATCCTTATCTCAATCCGTTAATAGATAATACCTCCACCTTGTGTATATCATAGAAACTAGAGCTAATAAAAATTTTTCATTGTCATATTTGTTTTTCTCAACCCAAAATTTGTAGGAATTGCCTTATGAAGTGCTCGAAACATTCAAAAAATAGTTTTTGTTGCCCTGTGTTATCGTCATGCTAAGTGACTTTGATACTGCAGACTTCAAGAAAGTTATTTCCTTAAGAAATGGTAATACCTGATGTGTATAAAGTAGAAACCGTTACAAAGTATTTCTGCTTTGGGTGTCTTCTTTATGTCTCTTGATACCGCTATCTGTTTCCTTGACAGATGAAAAATTGCCAAACCCCGTCGCGTCACAGGCGAGACAAGCGACGCGTGGTATGGTTCTTGCAGTACTATTTGGACTGTTATAGAAACGATATTCACATAAGGGTTGCAGTGACGGCATTTATCAGTAATCGTGTTTAAGTAATTCACTAACAACCGATATTTAATCATCGATTAAGGGCCTGTATTACTATCTCCAGTTGTTAGCAGTAGTTTGTTACCTTTCAGTTATGGATAACTATTGGTTAGGTTCAGTGCCTCGTATTACGAACTCGGTTTACCTGTAGGTTTGCATTATGGTGGGATGTGAACGGTTGGCAACATTTGCCACTAGGATTTCACCTTGTTTGCAACGCTATCTTGTGTTTAGAATGTGTAATTAGCGGGAAAACCAAACGCAAGTAGTAGCATCAGGCTCTTGTAATAAACATTTTTATTAGCTGTTTTATGTATATTTTCGTAATATTTTCAGGTTCATTCGTAATAAGGTTTAGCATAGTTCTGCACATTTATTATTACTTATGGTTCTTTTACAGTTTAGAATTTTCCATAGCGTTAGATAGATATTTTTCAGAGCGTTAGGATAGTGTTATATGTTATATACGTTGCGTTAGGTTAGTGGTGTTATAGGTTATATAGGTTAGATATACGGAGAGCAAGAGAAAGAGCTCCTCCAATTTTACGGAGGAGGAAAATATGTTGCAAATTCAACATTGTGGCCACTATTAACAAAATCGAATGTTTACTACATCAGCATGTTTCTGATCTTTTATACATACTTACCCATATAGTGTTGCGTGTCTTTTCTAGTATAGGTTTAAAATGCTTAGTTTATTAAATTTATGTCCGTTAGAATATATTGCAATACAATGGCATAAAGTATCAGATTGCTTGCAACAAGCCGCTGACACCATGGGACACTAGAAATTATATTTCCATTACCTATTACGTCAAGATATAATACTCGTGTGACAAATTCAATGCCATAGCTGGGATTTGAACCACGGATCTTCTGGTTTCCGTCCAGCCGCTCTAACCATATGAGATACTATAGCCAACGTGCAAACATGACATTAAATTCTTCAACTGACTCGTGTTCCTCCCGGTAAACCACTTAGGAGCTCTCAAAAAGACATGAGACAGCTAACTTAATGGCGACTTACTATGCTGTAAGTAATTTAAGACCCGGGTACAATTAAAGGCAATTAATTGTTCTTTCACACTAGCCGTGTGTAGGACGCACTATGAAAGGGTAGAGCCAGACTGAAAAATTCAATGCCATAGCCGGGATTTGAACCACAGGTCTTCTGGTCCGGTCAGTTGGAGAATTTAATGTCATGTTGGTACGTTGGCCATAGTAGCTCAAATGGTTAGAGCGGCTGGACGGAATCCAGAAGATCCGTGGTTGAAATCCCTGCTATGGCAGTGAATGTTTCATTCTGGCTCTACCCTTGCATAGTGCGCCCTACACACGGCTAGTGTGAAAAAACAATTAATTTCCATTAATACTCGTGTGTTTTATTTAATTTAATTTTCAAAATGTCACGAACATATATACATAAAGTGTATATAAAAACCTTTCTGTCTTAAATTCGATTCGATATCTAAACTCCTCGAAATCCCTGATGTGTTTGACAATCGACAGCGGTGTTGGAACTCTTCTTCGTTCCACTCTTCGAAATTATCTTTCAGCACTCTAATTCTTTTAGCACTTTTTCTATTAAATAAATACTTTGCCAGCATTTGATCCTCAGAATCGCTGTCGACATTCAATCTGGACTGGAGGTACGCCATATTCTTTACTGTGTGTGGAGGTAAACTCCAAGTTATCCCACTAAACGCTACTCGAGGTAAGGGGTAGTTTACCTCTAGAAATAACTATCAGTTAACCCTCAACCGAAGGTCGTAATACCGGCATCTGCGTGTAACTCCAAGTTAACCGTCAACCAACATCTTAACCGGAGATCGTAATACAGGCCCTAAGAAGGACATTTCAGTCAATAAAGTAACATCTATTAAAATGATCTGGAACAGAAATATGGGTGTCGTGGTTTTCGTACATACCCATAAACTGATTTCCTGTCATATTTTCGAATACAGGGATTTCCTACGTATTTGGAAGTTTTAGCCCCGGCCATAAATATATCACTGAGCAATGTGAGTCAAATAAACAGTTCCACTGCACATACGATGAGACAAAAACAGAGGACTATCAGTGGATGTCACGGATGAGTGTTTGTTAATTAAATTCTATGATGGAATTCCGCACGTACGCTGTTTTTTTAATCACTATCATTACACCTCTGTTGTTACAGAACAAAACGAGATTCGAACGTAAGTTCTGGATGAGAGACGGTTTTAAAAAAGAAGATAGAGAATAATTTGACAGAACCCACCACGTTGATAAAATGAAGGCAACAGATGACAATGCAATAACGCCAGCAACAGCTACGCGGATATATTAACTGATAGCTACGGAATTTATACACACTTCGCTTCACCAGAGGAAAGATTAACAGGAAATAACGCTTAGAATCTATTTATCACATGACTATTAAAATAAAATGTTTAGGCTGGCGCCTTAGCTCAGTCAATATAGCACCTGTCTGCAGTGCTAGGGGTCCCGGGTTCGATTTCCGGCTGTGGATTGGGATTTTTCTCCAACCAAGATGATTCCCCATGTTCCTCAGAGTCTGGAAATATTGTGACTTTGTGGATTCGTAGAATTAAAATTCTGAGTTACAGATATTCCAAATGTTCTTTATTTAAGTAGAAATACTCTGTTCAATTCTCACGTAGCAACATTACGTCACATACACAACAAATCTACCAAGGTCGACGATAATAGAAAACAGCGTTCTGATTACATCAGCTCTCGTGGCAACACTCTACAGCTGTTTACTGTTACGACTGACTCTTGGCAAGTCGTCGCTCTCTTAAGTACCTCACTGATAATTTCTAGACTGTTCTAAAACAAACCAGAAACCGAATAATCTCTGTCAATCAAGAAGTCACTATAAATTTCGATTTACCTCACTTATCTGTGTCGGTAAGTCTTTTATCTCCGGCGCTAAGCTTATCTGCTTATGCAAGCTCTTTATCTCCGTGAAACACTATCCGTCTGTTGTCTTTTTGCACCGAACCTTTTATGCCCGTCACTGCGGCAATATGAATGTGTGCATGATTTAATGATACAACAAAACGTTTACAAGTTAACACCGCCGATATGTTCCAAAGGAGAACGGCCACCGATATGATTGCAGTTAAAAGCGAGGTGTAAATAGAACAAAGAAAAATGTTTGTCAATGAAAATAAAACTATACGTAAAACGAGCATAAATTTTATGGGCATCTTCTCAAAATGAACTCCAGTAGATTAACTAAAGAAATTTTTTATTTCTTCCGTAACCGTAAAACAAAAACTAAGTGGTTTAAAGAAACTGAGAAAACTTAGCAGAATTAAAAATCTCAGAAAATTTACTTGACGGGACAAGAAAATTGATAACTAAAGACAAAAGTATAAGGTCCAAATGTAAATCTACATTAAAATCCAAACCCACTATCTCAGTAGAGAAAAGGAAACAAATGAACTAAGAGAAGAACAACTCATAAGGATTGAATTAATTCAACGTACCCCAAAGAGTGTGAAACGAAAAGGAGAAAGAAAAACAAGTATAAACTTGGTAAAAATATTATGGGAGTTTAACTTATGTTAAACGTTGGTGATTACATAAATTGTTAGCACGTCACAATGGTGTCTCAAAATAATCAAAATTCATCAGACAGCTGCGTTGGGAATAGATCACGTCATCTAACGTAGTATATATTCTACAAAACAACTACCATGCTAAGATATCTACGATATCAATACTGAGAGTATGGTAGAATCAAAATATGTTGAAGGTAAAGACCGAAGTAATACCGAAAGCCCAACGTATATTCTTACAGCACTTGCAAGGGAAATATCACTATTTCATACCTGTATTCTCTTGAAAGTTTGATGGCATCATCTTTGCCCTATGTGGAGCATATTGTGACGACCTATTCTTACTTTGAATAATTAAGAAACACGTGGTCAGGTCGAACACTCGGGAGCAAACACTCAGAGCAGAACTACATGCTTTAGCGCAAGGATGGGATCTTTACTATAATGTTTCATTGGTAAAAAGGTAGGGTAAAGCTAATTAAAAGCGGAATTCACTTAATAAGAATATTTACTACAACAAACAGATTTACAAAAGCGACCATAATGGCCGTTTACCTGCCCAGGAGCGGAGCTGCCTACAGATACATGTTGTTCAATCAGCTCGCAGTTATCGAGACGGAGAGAGAGAGAGAGTCTCTCGCTCACAGATTAATCATATAGTCATAAAGGAGGGGGAGAGAGTGGTCACAGATTGTAGTAATTTACTCTGACTCAAGTAGTAGGTGACGTCACTCTCTCCCCCTCCTTTATGACTATATGATTAATCTGTGAGCGAGAGACTCTCTCTCTCTCTCTCTCTCTCTCGATAACTGCGCGCTGATTGAACAACATGTATCTGTAGACAACTCCGCTCCTGGGCAAGTAAATGGCCTTTATAGCAGCTTTTTCAAATCTGTTTGTTGTAGTAAATATTCTTATTAAGTGAATTCCGCTTTTAATTAGCTTTACCCTACCTTTTTACCAATGAAACATTATAGTAAAGATCCCATCCTCTCGCTAAAGCATGTAGTTCTGCCCTGAGTGTTTGCTCCCGAGTGTTCGACCTGACCACGTGTTTTTTAATTATTCAAAGTAAGAATAGGTCGTCACAATATATGCCAAAAATCAGGTGCAGATCATAGCTGGAAGTAAGAGGGCTGTTCAATAAAGAATGATTATAATTTTTTACGGTCACAATTTTTCGCTCTGAAATGCAATCTTATTATATTCTGTTAGCTTAATGTGAAACAAACACGCCGTACTAGTTTCATTGTTGGTACTCCTGGTTCCCACCTGTGAGAACCAGGCAAATTCAGACATGTTCAGTATCGTCTACAGCTGTAACGGAGGTAACACGCGAGGAACAATATGCGGCTCTGAAATTCTGCTTTCGTCTCAATAAATATTCAGTTGAGGCTATACAATGTTACAGGAGGCCTATGGAGAATCTGTTCTTCCCTACAGCACAGCTCGAAGGTGGTTTAAAATGTTTAAAGAGGGCAGACAATCAATTTCAAAGGAAGGTGGACCCGGTGCTCCAGTTAGAGCTCTTACGGAAGAAAATACTCTTCCCTGCCATTGTGAGAGATGATCGACGAATTGCCTTAAGATCACTTTCTGAAATACTGAACATTTCAGTGGATGCCGCCCACACGTTGGTGACAGAAAAATTACACGTGAGACGTGATTGTGCGCGATGGTTTCCTGGACTGTTGATTCCCGAACAAAAGGAGATTCCCATGCAGGTGTGCATGCAGTTAAAGTTGATGTTAGAGGAAGATACTGAGTTTCTTGCAAACGTAATCACTGCTGATGAAACTTGGCTATATCATTTTGATCCTGAGAGCAAACAGCAAAGCTCAGTGTGCAAATCTCTTTCATCACAAACCCCCCAAAAAGCAAAAGTGGTTGCTTCTGCTGGGAAATTTATGGTTATTTCATTCTTTGATATTCATGGAATGGTTTATCAGCATGTTGTACCTGCACACACATCAGTTACTGGGCGATACTACAGGGGTGTCCTGAAAACATTGCAAGCCCATATCAGGCGCAGAAGACCACATTTCCGTGAAGCAGGCTGGATTCTACATCACGAAAATACTCGGCCGCATATTGCCAATGTTGTTGCTGAATATCTTGCAAAAATCAAGGTAAGGTGCATCCCTCACCCTCCCTATAGTCCGGATTTAGCCCCATGTGACTTTTTTTCTACTCACTAACTTGAAGAAACGCCTTTGTGGGAGGAATTTTCCATCATCAGAAGCAGTGCTGAAGGCTGCGAAGACGATTTTGAAGGTTCTGTTCAAAAATTATTTCCAGCTTGTCTTTAAAGACTGGCAGAAACGCTGGGAAAAGTGCATCGCATTTAGGGGAGACTATTTTGAGAAGGACCATCAAAATTATGAGGATGAGTAAAGGTCCGTTGTCAAAAAATTGTGATCATTCTTTATTGACCAGCACTCGTAGATGAAAATGGGTGCTGCGCCGTGGCTGAGTGGTCAGACCGCACGTCTCTCACCAAAGCAGCCCGGGTTCGATACCAGGCGACCGTAAAGTGTGATTTGTGATGAAAAGCAGGGCACTGGGGCAGGTTTTCCCCGGGATCTCCAATTTACCCCGCCATCCCATTCCATCAGTGCTCCAGTGAATGACTCATTTATCATCAGTGTCACCGCCTGCAGTGCCGCGTGTAGTAAAATCTGGCGTTAAACGCTACACATGTCATCTCTCAGCTTACAGCAGAATTGCCAACATAGTCGAGCCTATATTTGCAACAACAACTTTCATATTTTGTGTGGGACTGCAAACTTTGCCTGACAGTTTAGTATCTTTCCGGTATTTTGCGTGTACCAAAGCTCTAAGCAAAAAGTATATTTATTAAAAACTTTACATGCATAGAGCTACATAGTGCTTCTGTTTTGGTATGAACAGCAAGGCAAAATGTCAATGCAAAAGTAGAAACCTTCAAGTGTTCGTCCATTTATGTTTTCGGAAAATATACCTTTGAACACTTCATTACGATAAGTGACAGAAATAAAACAGTCAGGTTAAGGAAGTGAAATACTGAACAACCAACATTATTATTAATATTATAGAATTTCACTTTTATATTTAATTTCTAAGTTATTTCCAGAAATTAATTTTCGTCGGGCTACTAGGGGATATAGTAGTTGCTACTCCTGGTAAAGATATTTCTTATGCAGATGATATCATAATTCTTAATACTCTTTCTGCAAGTACCTTCAATTGTTCTAATACTTTGGAGCAACTGTCTGACTGGTTTGGAACAAATGGTCTCCATATTAACAAAGAAAAAACAAAAGCTATTTTATTTAGTTTAAAAGATACACAGTCATGAGCAGAGGGTTAAAGTACTTGGAATATGGTTGGACAACAAGCTTTGTTGGAAATTCCACATAACAGAAATATGCAAGAAATTTTCAAATGTTCTATTTCGCTTAAGAAGACTTAAAATGTGTGTTTCCACTAATATTTTACTAAGTTTTATTATAGTTTATTTCACTGTTACTTTGATTATGACATTTTGATAAGGGATAGCAGTGGAGAAGCCAATCAAGTATTTCTGCTCCAGAAGAAGGCTCTTAGAATAATAAAAAATTGTGATTTTCGCCAACACTGTGGACCTATCTTTAAAGAATTTGGTTTTTAACTGTAGCATATCTGCATGTATTTACATATTTCGACTTCATTCATCTTCAAAATACAGATGAGGCACTGTTTTTTATATACATGCTCATGATACTGTAACTTTGTGGGTTCGTGAAATTAAAAGGCCAATTGCACAAACTCAAAATGTTCCTTATTTCCACCGATTTACATTTGGAACACTTGCCGATTACATAGAATTACGTAGCGCACACAATTACAATTCACCAGTTCGACTGTTACAGGTCCACTGCGCACTCACAATTACGGACAATTCCTCTGATGCACGTACACAGTGTTCCCGTCCGTTCGTTAGCACGGCGCTCCTCCGGTTGCCCCCCAAGAACCGAACTGACTCGCCCACTGCAGGCATTATATAGGGAAGATCGCTGTTTCTGGAAGTCTCGTGGTTTAGTGAATCATCCCGACTGTTCCAGACGTCAGGGTAAGGGGAAAGAGATGGCTATTGATGTTTTTCCAACCATCCCCTCGTTAGCGCTACAAGATAAATGGGTAGGCGTGGTGTGAATGCCTCCTATCGCCCATCCAGCTGCTAGCTGGTCGGGCCTTCCGATAATTAGGATTCTCATCTGTACCTTGGAGTGAAATTATACAATAAATTACCTTTATATCTAAGACAAATTGTAAATGTAATTTCTTTTAAAACTAGAGTTAAAAGTAGCATTAAGTTACTTAATTTTATACACTACAATAGTACTTAAATGTAGATTTATTTTAATGACTTGCTGACAAAACCTATTACATTGTAGGCCAAATGGTTAAATAAATAATCATTACTATTATCATCATCATAGTTATTTTCTTTATAAACCATTTAAACAAGGAAAAGAAGGGTTAGTTAGATAACCCTATTTTCTCTTTGCAGTAAAACAGCACCGCGATACAATTTCTGACCGAAATGTTGTGCAGGAATTTCATTCCAACTGATTAATGTCACTCTGGTTGGAAACCAACAAGAAAGACAACAAGAAATAACAAAGGCAGCAAAAGCGCTCGCCATTATCTCTTTTCCCGTTCCGCCCAGGCTTTTTAATGTCATAATCCACGGTCATACTTTAACGTTATGGATTACAGTTTAGGCAACGAACGCAGAACTTAATTACAGTGCTACACCAGCTGTTTCTAGAAATAAAAAGTGTCATGAACATTCTTCATATTGCACTGAATTTAAAAGAGACAAAACTCAGCTGACCAGCTGGTAACAATAACATTGCAAAATGAAATGAAGAGAAAATAGGAATTAATTACCACCTCAGTAAATGAACTTAGAAACGTTCTATTCAGTATGCGTTAAAATCTGTTAAAGCAAATTAATTTTATAAGGATAATAATCAATAAACTACACTATGTCTATATCTTTTATTATGGAAGCAATAAGGTATAGTAGTAACAATAATTTTTAAAGACGAGTTTAACACTTAGAAGTTTATAGATACTAGAAGTTTCCTCAAGAGCACAAAATTACGCTGGAGGCTAGGAAACATAACAGACAGTGGATCGCAGAAAACCCAGAGATCGTCCAGGTTTCACAGGTTCAGATTGTGCCTAGAGGTGAAAATTTCTCTTTAATTATGTTTACTCTCTCCAAAGCCTAAAATGTGTGAATTTAATTGTCTAAAAAGCAATACAAAAAAGCTAATGTAGAGCTAAGCAGACAATAATATAAGAACAACGTGTAATCGTATCATACCGAGTATTAAATAATGGAAGAAATAACATGTATGATATGAGAGTCATAATTCTTGTAATAGAGTTAGATAAAACTTGCAAGAAATTTTCATTACTGAGATCTAGATAGAATTTTCGTTTTAAATAATTAAATAATTTAAAGAGGCATTAATCATTTTTGCGAAAAGTATCAGAGTTTAAAATAAAACTACATTATGCAAACAGGACGTATTCCTTATGAGCAAATGACTATGTCATCACAAGAAAATGTGGGTAAGAATGAGTTCAAGTGGCGGAAAATACAGGATGAAAATTATTTGCAGGCCCTTTCGGTGTTATATCGACTAATGAAGGAAGTTGTTTCCATTATAGTCGAACACTATAAATTTGACTGTCGAAATACGCGACTTCCTTTCAGAATACATGCAAGTCATAATTGTCGCGCACGGGTCTTCGGCTTAGCTGATATGCGCTGACAAATTCCGCTAGATCGGGAAGATCTTAATAATTCAACCTCCAGCATTTGGCTTAAGGGAGTACAGTCTTGCACGTCCTAGACGAATCTGCGATACTCATCTCCTTGAAGTCCACGTCCTCTATTTGCGAGGATGGGATCTAAAACATGGGCAACTCCAGCCAACGTAAAGCCATCAGATAACCTTACTGAACAATTCTTGTTTGTTTTATTATTATGTAGAGTCGTTATTGTTACGTAAAATAAACCCTCTTTATGCCAGAAATACAGGCTACACTTTTAAGATAATCCTGCACCAACTCTCAGCTTACCATTTAGGAAAAACGTCCTTTCTCAGCCACCCCTTTCGGGTTCCCCATAGTGACATGGCAGAAACCCCTGTTGACGTTCAATGACGAATTGAGCACAACACCACTTCTGGGGCAGGAGCGATGTTCAAATGGTATTGTTTTCAACAAAGAGAAAGTATGGATAATGCCTGATTTACAAAGTCAGCAATGTATTACTAACCAGAACGTAGGCGTTTCAAGAGGATGACTAAAAACCAGATGGCAAGATGTCTTCACATCGAAATGGGCTTTATAACATTTGAAGTGGAAGAAAAAATTGATAAATGTGAGCAATGTGTAATAATCAACAATAATATGAGACCGAATGGGTTAACTGAAAATAACAAATCATAGGCTGACATGAGATTAATGAACTTAGCTATGGCTTAAACAGTCTGTATTAAAATATATTATTTTACCGATGACACAAATAAAAGTTATATACGGTTATTTATGCATGCTTCTCTAGTCCATATTAAAATATTTTAATACTTTAAGAGATTATCATAGCTGCAAATAAAGTGCTCTTTGTGCAAAGTAGTGCTGTTACATACTTATATAAATGCGATTTGTTAAAGCTGAGTCCATGAATCCTTCTCACTTCATGAGATCGAATTCTCCATTTTTCTAGTGCCCACTCCTTCTTTTCAGATGAAAAGCTGGAATTCAAATTACTGACGTATTAGAGCCATCTCGTTAGAAAAAAGTAGAGTAAGCTCCTCTGAGCAAGAAAAACTTACAATTATGAAGGTGTCAGAGCGATACTGAAGCGGCTAGTGATTTCCAGCTTTTTAATTAGAGCGGAACAAGAAATTAAGAAAACTGTGTAAAGATGGAGAGGCAGAGAACAAAGTGAAAGGTGAAATTTCTTGAGTACGTAATGAGAGATCCTTAAAGCAATGTTTACAAAAGGAATGAAGAATTTTCGTAATGAGAAACTCATTCCGTTCACATTATACAAACCCATTAATTAATAATCATTACTATTTTAAAATATATACAAATTGAACTTCGTATACAATGGACGTGTGTAATATGCCGATATACAAACACAGGAATTATGTGGTTCAAATTCCCCAGGAACCATTTACCCGGATTGAGATTCTCTCTAGATTTTCCTCTGTCATAACTGGTGATTGCCAGAGGGTTACCCCAAGATAGACTAGAAAGTGCCTTGTAAAATTTTCCTCCAATTACCATTTATTTTCCAACACTTTCAATGTCCAGATTTCAAACAGTTGTTTTTAGAAAATATTAAGTGTTAGTTCAATTTAAAATATTAGATTGATTCCGGTCACAGTATAAAGCTTTGTGATAAGAATTGTTATGGATTGGTGTTAAAAGAAATAAACAATGATCGATTTCTTAAAGAAATTCAAATTAAATATCTTAATGATTTCTTCACTCGTTACCACCCTTGTAACTTAGAGTTTTCATTGCTCGTAAGTAAGAATATAACAGAAGAATATCAAATGCTAGCCGAGGCATAATTAAGGATTTTCCTGATAACTTCGGGGAATATCTTCATCATCAAGTCATAATATTTTGGACGAATGTAAGATCGACGAAGTAAAACCAACGACACGAAACGAGATACCAACACAAATTTTGCTATATATCTTACCAAAAATTTGGGGCATCGAAACTCACAACGGAGGAATCTTGCTACAGAGTCAATTGCTGTGACCATAAAAGAGGCACGCATGTTCCAAAATGTTGTCCTCAGAAGTTACTTTATATAGAAGGAAATAAGCTAACTGTCATCGCAGCTTGTACGTTTGAAAACCATCGTTATGGGTCAGGTATGAAACCGTGACCTTTAGGATCAGACTAATTATGACCTGTGACGCTATAATTAATAGGCAAGATCGTTAAACATTATTAATTCAATCGGATGTGTTACATTCACAGGAGTTTTCCTTACCACTTTCTTTTATATAGCGTCTACAAGTTATTCTTGCTACGACATAATTTTGATACCATTTAATGTTAAACGAGATAAACGTTTCAAAGAATATTTTCCCTTTTACAGTTTAATGTAACTCAATGTTCAAAGGCGGTCCACGTATAGTTCAATAATTTTGATGTTGCTTCTAAAATACTCTTCCCTGAATACCATGCACTTGTCCAACCGTTTCTGTCGGTCTTCAAAGACATGCTGGAAACCATTTTTGAGAGATCCTTCAAATTTGCCGCCGCAGCCTTCACCACTGCTTCTGATGATGGATAAAGCCTCCCACGAAGGTGTTTCTTCAAGTTAGGGAATAGAAAAAAGATACATGGGGCTAAATCCGGACTATAGAGAGGGTGCGGGATGCACTTCACGTTGATTTTTGCAAGATACTCAGCATCAACATTGGCAATATGCAGCCTCGCATTATAGTGGTGCAGCATCCAGCCTACTTCACGGAAATGTGGTCTTTTGCGCCTGATATGGACTTGCAATGTTTTCAGGACATCCCTGTATTATTGTCCAGCTACTGATGTGTGTGCAGGTACAACATGCTGATAAACCATTCCATGAATATCAAAGAATGAGATGGCCATAACTTTCCCAGCAGAATCAACCACTTTTGCTTTTTTGGGGGTTGGTGATGAAGGAGATTTCCACACTTAGCTTTGTTGTTTGCTCTCAGGATCAAAATGATGTAGCCAAGTTTCATCAGCAGTGATTATGTTTGAAAGAAACTCCGAATCTTCCTCTAACATCAACTTTGACTGCATGTTACCTCCATTGCAACGGTAGGCGATACTGAACATATCTGAACTTGCCTGGTTCTCACAGGCGGGAATTAGGAGTACCAACAATGAAACTACTACGGCGTGTTTGTTTCACATTAAGCTAACAGAATATAATAATATTGAATTTTAATATAAAAAATTATGACCGTAAAAAAATTATGATCACTCTTTATAGAACAGCCCTTGTATTTCTGTATTTGCACCATCTTCCTCTCTACTAGAGTACTTAACATTTAATTAAAATAATCCAATTACATAGATAAAATCGAAGAAGAAAGGCAAAGATACTCGGGTTATAATCAAACGCTGAATTTGGTGTAGATAATGGAGATATAATTTGTAAGATAATAGCAATTAAAATTTATGAAGAGCAATTGCCCCACTTAACTCGTTAGAAGCTAATGGGGAAAATTGCTTGCGATATTTTTAAAGGCATTTTATTTTCATTAGTAGACCTCCGCACTAACACATTCAACTATTATAAACGTGATGGCCGATTGCATTTGCTCTCTGCCCTTTATATAAGCTCCGAGAAAAAAAAAGTTATTGGAAAGACTGAAAATGGAAAAGGTATGGGAGATAAAATAGTTCGTAATATAAAAGCAGGATTATGTGTAAGTTTTAATCACTGGTATTCTTTAGACTTTTGAAGTAACATTCATATTAAGGGAGCAACTGAAGGTCAGCAGCATGGACATGTGTATTTTGTATCACCCTATATTATTTCAATAAATTGTAATATTAGGTTTCAGATGACCAGAAATTTATATTAATCAACATAAACTGCATAAAATAACTAAAATACGTTATTTTATGCTACGAACAGACACCTGTGCATTGCTAAGGGGTGGACAAATTCGTATGAGCTCCACTAAGGTTATAAGAAAGCTAATATAGGAAACAAAGCAGTATTGTCATACAGATTATAATACAATTCTAAGAATAATGTTTGTAAAGCATTAAATAATGCCTCGTTAACTCATGCCAAAATCACTGCACTTGCCCTCTAAGCTGAAAGGGAAAAGGAAACAATTCCATTGCAGTATCGCCGATACCGCAGGGGTACTTTGGCGTTATTCCATCACTTGTAATTTACCCTAAATTTAAAATGTAGGTGACATTTGAAGCTACCATTTTGGCAACTGTGCCAAAGTATTAATGTTGGTATTGTATCTTTTCACAGCCTCCATAACGTTCCACTTCATTCCCATGTGATATGCTAGGGCTTCTCTTTCTGTGCCAGATTAAGTTGATGATACGTCGAGTAAATTGTGCTCACGAAATATGAAGCTTTTCCTTTCGACACAACTGATATATCAATATTTTTAAGAAGTAAAGCTATTCACGAAGTATAAATTCAAATTAAATAAAAATCGAATCGAATTTCGTCCATAGGAGAAATTAAGTATAAAATATCTTTAAGTTTCTTTGTAACAAAAGGGTATCTCCATTTAGATGACCTTCTCTACATATTAAACTTTCTCATAGATGTATACAATAATATCAACACACTGGGACCAGCGAGACATAAAAACACAAATCTCTCTAACCACTGTCATGTTCTCACGGTCATGTTACAATTACTCTTCTAAACTCTCCTTCACTTCCTGCTAATCTGACAAACATGGTTTCAGTGTATAATTTGTGGATCACACACGAACCTACAGAAGGCTGATATGACAGTCAACTATTGAAAAAGCACATTGATGTTGCTTAGCTATGGCGTACACTCTTCCTGAGATCATAAGAAATACGAAAACGATTACTTAATATAAATATTGATGCTGTTTTATTACCCGCAAAATTGCATTTTCTGATAAGTTCGAAAGAGACTGCTCGGGGATATGGGACTCAAGGGTTATTGGAATAACTCTGTGGGTATTTCTTTTAAGGCAATACCTGTAGTTCATAAAAGCCCACCCTGTCGGATGCAAATGGATACGCCACTTACGCGCGTCAAACCATTCAAGAAGATTGTCGTAGAATCTCGGTAGGACGCCAGTGATCTAGATTATCACACTACTAGCTACTCAGATTTTCAGGGCATCCTCCAACCCCAGTGGGCGGCTAGGCCAGCCAGATGTACCTAGTGCCAATGAGTTTGAGGTACCACTCTCCCGCCGAGACCAACCCAATCCGAACTTCTGGACGAATATTCGTACCAGTATATTTCAAGTAACATAGAAGTACAGCGAGTGCTAGGGTTCCGCAGCCCTGCAGCTGAAGGAGTCGGAATCCCTGACACTGCAGCATTAGACCGCCTCAGTATCAAGGTGGTAGCGTCTCTGCCTCACGTTCAAGAGGTCCCGAGTTCGAAATTTGGTCCGGGTGACTTACCTGTATAAGGTTTTTCCGGGGTTTTCCCTTATCCTTCAATACGAATGTCGGGTAACTGAAAGCTCCATGGACCCTGGACTCATTTGAGCGTCATTTTAGTCAATTAATTCAGCGTCCAACTTAACTTTGGAGAACGTAAATTACAAAAAGGGCACCTACATGTCAGTCAGCGCTTCTTAAACCGTCTTATATTTGTTAAAGTGTTACTCTTCTTCTTTTCATTTAGGCTAAAAGCCTGTTCCACCACAAAAAGCTCCCCCATCTCAACTTTGGTCTTCCTGGACTACCTCTTCCTTCTGGTACTCCATTACTGGCCTTAGGCTCTGATCTCCCAGGTCCTACTCGGTCCACATGGTGATTCCATTCTTTCTCATATCCACCCACTCTGTCAGGTTGTAATTTACAGGAGTTTACTATTGCTACATTAGGTGCTCCATCCCATCTAGTTTTTCCTTGTCCTTTTCGGAAATTACGGGGACTGTTCAATAAAGAATGATCATAGGTTTTTTACATAATTTTTCGCACTAAACTTCAATCTTAGCTTAATGTCAAACAAACACGCCGTAGTAGCTTCATTGTTGGTACTCCTGGTCCCCTCCTGTGAGAACCAGGCAAGTTTAGGCATGTTCAGTATGGCCTACCACTGCAATGGAGGTAACACGCGTTGAACAATATGCGGCTTTGAAATTCTGCTGTCGTCTCAAAAATCTTCAGTTTAGGCCTACACAATGTTACAGGAGGCCTATAGAGAATCTGTTCTACCCTACAGCACAGCTTGAAAGTGGTTTAAATGTTTAAAGAGGGAAGACAATCAATTTCAAAGGAAGGTGGACCCGGTGCTCCAGTTACTGCTCTTACGGAAGAAAACATCAACACTGCTGCTACCATTGTGAGAGAGGATCGACGAATTACCATAAGATCACTTTCTGAAATACTTAACATTTCATTGGGTGCCACCCACACTTTGGTGACAGAAACATTACACATGAGACGTGCTTGTGTGGAATGGGTTCCAAGACGGTTGATTGCCAGACAAAAGGACATTCGCATGCAGGTCTGCATGCAGTTAAAGTTGATGTTAGAGGAAGATCCGGAGATTCTTTCAAACGTAATCACTGCTGATGAAACTTGGCTTCATCATTTCCATCCTGAGAGCAAACAGCAAAGCTCAGTGTGGAAATCTCCTTCATTACCAACTCCCAAAAGAGCAAACGTGGTTGCTTCTGCTGGGAAAGTTATGGTCTTCTCATTCTTTGATATTCATGAAATGGTTTATCAGCATGTTGTACCTGCACACCTATTAGTAACTGGACAATATTAGAGGGATATCCTGAAAACATATCAGGTGCAAAAGACCACATTTCCATGAAGAAGGCTGGATGCTGCATAACGATAATGCGCGGCCGCATATCGCCAATGTTGTTGCTGAATATCTTGCAAAAATCAACGTGAAGTGCAGCCCTCACCCTCCTTACTGTCCGCATTTAGCAACATGTGATTTTTTACATTCCCTAACTTGAAGAACCGCCTTCGTGGGAGGCATTATCCATCATCAGAAGCAGTGGAAAAGGCTGCAGAGACGAGTTTGAAGGATCTCTCAAAAAATGGTTTCCAGCTTGTCTTTGAAGATGGCGGAAACGCTAGGACAAGTGCATCACATTCAGGGGAGAATATTTTGAGAAGGACCTCCAAAATTATGAGGTACGTTATGAGGTACGAGGTAAATGTACGTTGCAAAATAAGATTGTGAGCATTATTTATTTAACAGCCCTCGTGTTTATTTCAGTTGCATTGAACATTTGTTCTGTTTTTGTAGCTTCAGGTGTGGTTTGTACAATGTAAGTTATTATTGATCTTAAAACTGTTTTATAGATTATAATTTTTGTGCTATATCTTGGCCATATATTCCTTGCACAAGGGCATAATAGAATTCGGTATGCAGTAGGTATTTGTACTTTGTGCAATACTAAAGCTATTTTGTACTCTTTGGCATTCTCAGCGAAATGTTAAGGCCTTCTCTGCAAGTATGTTACTCTATAACTCCAGCGAGTACGTAAACATATCTATTCATGTAACACACGCACGCACACACTTGGGATCTTTTCTAAAATTAATTTTCTTTGGATTCATGGAGTTTCAAAAACTTCGGCATATCCTGATATTAGATTTTTGGATGTTTGCAATACCTTTCTCACTTTGTTCATGGCAGAGAAAGTATAAACGAGCATTCGTCTAAACTCTGCTGGTGGAATATACACCCAGGAATATATAAAGAAGTAATTAAAATGTTGTGGGTACTTTCACATTAGCCTTCAGACATGTTTATCACTTACTCTCGAAACTGGCATATAGTTTGGGAGAAACTAACTGCATTACCCGCATCTCGACCAAACTTGTCTGAAAATCACTCTCAGAGCATGCGAATCTACCTTCCCAAAGTTAGCTCAGTTAACTTGGCTGGGGTACGAAGTCAGAAAGCAGAACGGATTCAGAGAACTTGCAGTTCACAAACACATTCGGCTTGCACGTTAAGCGGTTATTTATTTGAAAGCAAACCTGGTTTAATGAGATGACGAGATCCAGAAAGTGTGCCAAAACAATTCCGAATGATACATTAATGAGAGAAAATCATGTATCAGGTGGTTTTGACAAGCAAAGGCCGCTCTGTGCCAGGCAGTGCACCCCTGTTTGACAAGGCACTGCGAGAGATATAATATTGTGTTGGCTCGACTCCAGCGAATACTGTTCCACAGTAAAGTGAGTACCCTGTCCGTTAGCCTCAGTAAAGGACTTCATCTGGCTCCTTGCCCTTTCCTGTCATGGTTCTCTGGCGCCAACCGTAGTCAATCTGATATCAAACTGTTTACGTATATTGATCTGAAATTGCACCAATAAATTTCTTTACTTTATAGGCCAAAAGAAATACCAGCGCAAAATAGCTCCCTTAGTTTCTGAATTGAAATATGTACGTTTTTGTCGTCTTTACATTTTCAACAATTTAAACAGGTTCTTTCAGGAGGACAAGCAGTAATGTAGCTCTCTTATTTTTTGGGAAAACAACGCTGACGTGCACAGACAAGTGTGTAGAATTACGCCGAATATAATTGGTAAGGAAATAAACCGCTTCTGCAACCCCTATCTGGTTCTATTACCCTAATTTATTTTTGTGGTTCTATACTCTTTTTCTTCTCTTCTGAGCTTGTTTCCAGGTATAATTGCCAGATATTTGAAATGAAACCAATACGAGAGGAGCTAAATCAGGGACTGATACGCTCAGCCATTGCAAAACATGCCTTCCAGCCACTCAGGTTGTAGGTTTCCATACTCGTTTTCCCCAGTCGTCTACCTTTGTGCATAGGTCAGATTCAAACCAACAAAAAGATTGGCTTAGGTAAGCCTGGTGTAGAACACCTACATGAAATAAAGACAATGGGAACTCGTTTCTAAGTTTCTATAGGAGATGAGAAGCTGTGAACGTGGTCGTGAATTCAACTGCACATCAACCTACGTAAAAGAAAAACCATGTCTCACGTTTATCTATTGTAGTAAATGAGTCATAGAAATGCAAGGCTGTTTCAAATTCATAAAAGCATAACGAGTCTCAGAACAAATATAAGCACTTCAGCATTTTACTGGGGTTTGACTATTTATATTAATTTTGCATGCAGCAGACACATCTGCCACTATGATTATCAAGGATGACAAATTGTGTTCCAAGCATGCTACAAGTTGTTCAGTGACAGCTTAAGCATTTAACGACTTAAATTATGTTCTAATTCGATATTTGTAAAACGGGATACACATACATATGCATACATGTCAAAAAATATTTTAAATGAATTTGTTAAATACGAGGGTGGATCAAAAGGCAATGCCTCATATTTCTTTCTCTTTTAACTGCCAAGAAAATTGAATACAATTTACATAGCCTAAAAACTACAACATTGACGATTAATTTGTCACTATTCAATATAAGCTCCGTCCTTTCCCACAGTTTTGGTCCACCTTTTAACTAGGGCATGTATTCCAGTGTGGCAAAACACACGGTCTTGCTTCCTAAGCCATTGACGCACGGACGATTCCACAGCCTCCTCATCTTCAAAATGAATCCCACGTTGAGTTTCTTTTAGTGGCCCGAACAGATGGTGCCAGGTGAGGTCTGTATGGGGGGTGAGGTAGGACTTGCCATCCTAATTTCTCAATTTCTGCAGTGGTGTAACGACTGGTGTGTGGTATTGCATTGTCATGCAAAAGAAGAATATCTGGCATAGTTTTGGCTGGGCGAACTCGGCGAAGACGTGCTATCAGATTTATGCGAGTTCTGACGTATTGGATAGAATTTTTTGTACATCCCTGCCCAAAAAATCAATCATAAGCACACCCTCTGAATCCCAAACACTGTTGCAATTACATACCCTGCGGACCACTGAGTTTTGAATTTCTTTTCTTCGGTGACGTTGTGCCATTCCATAGACTGCCTCTTTGATTCAGGTTTAAAAAAAATGAACCCACGCTTCGTCTCCAATAACAATTTTTTCCTGAAACTCCTCTCCCTCCAAACTGAAGCGCTGAAACTGTTAGGAGGCTATTGTTTTCCTTGTTTCCTTATTTAGGGCGGTTAACATTCTGGTACCCAACGTGAACAAACTTTTGAGTAACCAAGTTGTTTAATCGTCATCCCACTACCTTTACTGAGAGAGGTAATGTGACACAATTCACCTGTTGTTACCCGGCGATCACCAAGAATGATGTCATCGACTCACTGAATGTTGCATGGAGTCACTGCAGTCACCGGGCTGCCGCTTCGATTTTCATATGCCAATGGTGTTTTCCCTTCAGCTTCGTTACAGCGACGAACCCATCGTCTAATGTGCTGACATCCACCGCTGCATCAACATACACATTTTTTAGCCTTTCGTGAATGCGAATTGGCGTTCACCTTCCGCAGTCAAAAATTCAATCACAGAACGCTGTCTAAAACGATTGTCGATGTCAGCCATTTTGCAAGAGGATGCAGTGCTGCCACCTGTTGACTTAGGAAGTTACTACTGCATGGGGATTGGAGAAGAAGGTTTGAGGAATTGCGCCAAATTCAAAGTTTTTACATAACTTACTTATTTAAGGCAAAAAAAATAGGAGGCATTACTTTTTTACCTACACTTGTATTATCTTAGCATTTTGCTATGGAAATCAGGACGAGCATTCCAAGTAATATACTATTTATTTTATTCCTCATACACAGTCGTTATAATTCAATATTATACAGATTAAATCGTAAACTAATTAGACAGCTAAAAATAAACATGTAATATGTATACTGTCTTCTTTTTTTTTTTTTTTTTTTTTTTTTCATTAGGCACCATCATTTTCATCAACTGATTACCAGTTGGAAAATAGTTATTTTTCATTTATTTCAATTTAAATTCTAACTACTGCCAATCAGCTTTATTGAATACTGATAGAATTATCCTCATCGAAATGAAAATCCAATTTCCAAACATTTATTGATTTCCCTAAGTACAAACCTTTCTTTCTTGTTATACACCTAATACGGTGATAGTATATTATAATACTACTTCAATGCAATTAATGGTGTTATATTTCTGTAAGTATTAACGTATCAGTATTATGAAACACATCATTTACCTAATTTACATTATTTATGGAATTTATCTCTTCCAATACTTTCTCTATTTATCACATCATAACGCTGCACTTCAACCAACTTTTATACTTTAACCGCGTAATATTCCACTTGCCTAACCTCCACATTTTATGGATCTCAATCCACTAGCTATCGGTTTTTGCATTACATTAAAGAATGTTGCCCCTAGGCTTCTGCTAGCGTGATAAAATTGGCGTTCTTCCCCCTTTCACCCTAAAAGAGAGAGAAAAAGACAGAAATGGGAAATAGTGTATACTTATCTCACAAATTACATTATCATTGCTCTCTGTACAGTCTTCTGTAACTTATTCTTAGCTGTTCTATTTACTTCTATTTCATGCAGATAAATGTTGCAGGAAAGGTTTTTATTGGACATTTCGTTGTTGGTCTAAAGGAGAGATATAGTACTAAAAACTTTTAAAAGTTGCTCCATATAAGATGTTTTTTTAAATACATCTCTTTACATTATCCCAAGAAATTAAAACAAGACATGTTAGTTTCATTAATTGATGGAAATTAACCATTTCTTCATCCTATCCGTATATAGGCTAAGGTCTTTGATAGAGTCAACATGATTTGAGCCTGGGACTCAAGCAGTTACGATGGTAAGTCGCCACAAACGGTGTATCTCGAATGCGAGAGCCCCTAGTGGTTTAGCGTGGAAATATACGAGCCAAATGTAGAATTTAATTTCATGATGGCAATGGCACCTCAATGGGTTAGAGCGACTGGACGGAAACCAGGAGATCCGTGGTTCAAATCCCGGCCATGGCATTTAATTTTTCATGTTGACTCTATAAAGTGTTATGTTCACATAGGTCCTTGCCTTAGACATATCTATCTAGATCCTACACACTATTCTCACAAAACTTTCGTTCCTATCTGCATCTTGGAGCTTTTCCTTAAATCAATTGTTAATTTGTAGCAATATCAAAGATACTTGCAAATTATGTCATGTGTTGTCGGTGATAGTATCGTATGTTAGTGCTGGGTTTCTTTATAGTTGGTTGGTTCCTCAGTTGGTCAGTTGCTATCACTTGGGTAGAATATGATGCGGGTATGGAGAGCTCAGGGCAATGTGATGAGAGTAATTACAAGAAAATGTTAGACTTACTGCTTTTTATCATATTTTAATTATAATCAAACAAGAATTTGCTTCATTTCTCATATATTGATATAAATCGAGGAAATACTGCCCCTTAATATAAATAATTCCAGTTTACTTTATTGCTTTAGTTTAAAATCTTTACGTTTTGTTATTTTAATTCATTTTACTTTATTGGTTAAAATGATACTATTAATTTTCTGTTCCCATCAACGACATATTTGCACTATACATGCTCACAGATCGAACGTTTTAAGTATAATACATAACGGTGCGAACTCGATTTTATGTAATAATGTGCACACACTTTGAATTTCGTTGCTAGACTGACGCTCTGTCCCTCGTTGCTATTATATCTGAATTAATTATCTCTTTGTAAGCGTGACTATGATGACTCCCTAAGTTTCTTTCCCGTTATGTTCCGGCCGCGCCGTGGCTCAGTGTTTAGACCGCTTGGCTCTCACCAAGGCGGCCCGGGTTCTATCCCAGGCGACCGCAAAGTGAGATTTGTGGTGGACAACACGGCGCTGGGGCGGTTTTTCTCCGGGATCTCCGGTTTCCCCCGCCATCTCATTCCACCGGTGCTCCATCTTCATATCATGTATCATCAGTGTCATCGCCTACGGTGCCATATGTAGTAAAAGCGGGCGTTAAACACTACACATTTCACACGTTATGTTCCGCTGGCCCCACTTTTGAAAAGACGGTATGGTGCACTCCTTGCAACCAGTGGAAACCTTCGTCAGTGGAAAGATTCTCAACTCATGTGTTACAATATATTACATTCACATCTACATTATATTCATATACATAAGTCCTCTCATCTTTATACTGTTATTATTTACATTGCATTAATAAATTCCGTGATGTACTTATAAACAATGCCTCAGCTTTGCTCCATCTTTTAAATGAAGGTGGCTATGTATTGACAATGAATCTGTGTCATTCTCTTTGCTTGATAACGAGAAAAAAGAGAGGAGAAAAAAGTGAATGACTACATATAATCTCAAAAAATTATTGTCCAATTGGAAATTCAAATTACTAACAATAACAATGTCTAAATATTTAGTGCAACAAATATTAAATAATATTATATTAGATATATTATTTTATTTATTATAGTATTATATTATAATATTTAAAATATTAAATAAATTGTATGTGTAAACGCTATCTCCATTAGTAGTTAACTATGTCTTATGGTTTGCTAATTTTACAAAATGATCTTTGAATGAATACTTCACAGACCATTTCTAGATATATATTTCAAGATATACTGGTTATTTATCATGTAACCATCTTGAATATATAATGTTAAATGGAAACGTATTATCAAGTTATTTTCGAGATATCAACATTTATGAAAATTCTACATTGTAAGTTGTAGTTTCGGGGACACATTATACCACTCATCTTTCACCTGGGATGCTCGGGTTCAATCCCAGAAAGATTGCATGTTGAGTTCCAGGAGAACAAGGGAGCCTTTTTCGTGTTATGCGGTTTACCTCGCCATTCATTCATCGGCTGCTCCATAATACCCCTCCTTTCGCCCGTTGCACTGCCATTTTATATCATCCCATTTCTCATCCTCATACCAGGTATCAGATTGATCCTATATTCTGGATATTCTCTAGGATCCAGTGTTCATCTGCTCCTCGACAGGCCCCTTACTCTTAGCACCCACTACATCCTGGGGTGTAGGAGAGCTTGATGTGTAGTTCGGGGTGGATAAGCTTTCTTGAAAATTTTTGTAGCACGTTATTTTAAGATAGTGAATATAATCCCTACGTTAGGGTTTAACATGGACTCGTGGGCATTTTTTAAAATGCTATACTCTATCCAGTAGAGGAAATAATATTTTGGCAGGTGATTAATCTAGAGTAGCTTTCAATTAGAAAAAAAGAAAATCTCAAAAGCTATATTCGGCTTGAAATATTCAATATATATATATATATATATATATATATATATATATATATATATATTTAATCGTAATATTAAATTCTTATATATGCAATATTTTAATTTAAATCGATTGGGTTGCTTAGCAAAATAAAATCACAAACAGTATTTTCACATTGGGTTGTTAGGAGTGTGTAAATTTATAAATATTTCAAACAAGATGGAATTAAGTCTGGTTCTTAATGCTATTTATATTACTAATCTCTCTCTCTCTCTCTCTCTCTCTCTCTCTCTCTCTCTCTCTCTCTCTCTCTCTCTCTCTCTCTCTCTCTCTCTCTCTCTCTCTCTCTCTCTCTCTCTCTCTCTCTCTCTCTCTCATTTATCCGCACATATAGTATATATAATGTAGCAATTCTGTAGGCAAGCGATAATAAAGTAATAAATATTCATTCACTTCTATTTTGTAGTTTATATCTTAATTTTTGTCATTTTCTAGCGTTTTCCATTTGTGTATTTTCTAAAACTAAAACTAATAATTCTGTCTTCAAATGTATAACGGGCCCTTGATTTTCCATTGTACTCTCATAGTCTACGATATTAACATGTCGATTAGTACTTACACCCTATAATCCTTAATTTTCTAAAAGTAACATGATAAATACTTCTCAATGCTATTGCCTTGTATAGGTAAGTAAGATATCCCAAGAAGATGACAAAAATTAGCCACCGTAAAAATTAATAAATTTATATGGAATAAAAGTATTACGCTCAAAACTTTCGTAGAGTTTCCTTATATGTAATAATATTTACTTTTAACACTAAGCTTTTAAAAATTGATCGTTATTTGATTTCTCTTACCTTCCAAGCAGAACGAAAAATCAAGGCTTTTTTTTTTTTATTTTTATCCATCGATCAGCAATTATGCTTTACAGATGTTTGTTATAAGATACATAGGAACAGGACACATAACAATGGAGGTAGCCATGAACGACTCCTCTAACTAAATGTGGAGGATAACTGTAACACAAATTGAGAACTTAAAGTCTGATGGTAGTAATCACGTGTCTGAGTCGTCTGTGCTGGAGACGTCACTTAGGAGAAGATCTTGGGGCAGTCTGCGCTTCAGGCGAGTTGGCTGGCGAGTGCGACAGCCGAGACGGTAGGTAACAGCTCCAGGGACCTCCTGGAGATGGTAAAAGAATGGACGTGCCAGGCGTCGGATGTATTGGTGAACGGGTAAAAGACCAAACTCATGATGAAGCTGCTGGTTTCGGATGAACCATGGAGCGTTTGTAACTGTACGAAGCACCCTGTTTTGTAGTACCTGCAGTCGGCGGAGATTAGTCTTACTGGTGCCACCCCAGACTGGAGCTGCATAGGTAAAAATGGGACGGACTAGAGATGTGTAAAGAAGCAGGGAGGATTCATAACCAAGTGAAGTGCGCCTGTTGAGTAGAGGGTACAGTTTTGATATCCGGGCAAATGCAAGCGTAACAGACCGACAGATGTGGGCGTTCCAAGTAAGTCGAGTGTCCAGTAACACCCCAAGGTATTTCACTGGCACATTGCTTGGTAACCATGAGAGCGGTTCCCCCAGCAGCCATAGTGATGGAGGATCCCTATAAGGTCGTAAAGAGAAGATCTTAACCTCTGTCTTGTTAGTATTGAGGGAAATGCGCCAGTGAGAGAACCAATGAGCTAATTGATCTAGGGCAATTTGCAGTTTCTGAATGGCATGAAGAATATTGACGTGAGAATAATAGAGAGCAGTATCATCTGCGTATAACGCCGTACAAACTGGAGCTATATCAGGAAGATCATAAGTGAATATATTAAAGAGGAGTGGTGCAAGTACTGAACCTTGAGGTACACCTGCTAAAATAGGCCGTCGGGTGGATGTGAAACCAGCAATGCGCACCACAAAGGTTCTATTGGTGAGAAAACTTGCTATGATTTGTATCAGATAATAAGGAAGACCAATGCGATATGTTTTAAGTAGTAGTCCACTGTGCCACACCTTGTCGAATGCCTGGGCGATATCTAGGAATGCTGCTACGGTGTACTGCCTGTTTTCGAAACCTTGAATAATAGACTGCGTGATTCTGAGCAATTGGTGAGTGGTAGCATGCTTCGGGCGAAAGCCAAACTGAAAAGATGGAATTATCTGATTATGGATCAAAAAATGAGAAATACGTTGATGAATAATCTTTTCAAAAAGCTTAGAAAGTGTAGGTAATAAGCTGATTGGTCTGTAACTTGAGGGAAGATTTTTTGGCTTGTTGGGTTTATGGAAGACTATAATTTCCGCATGTTTCCATGTAGATGGAAAATGACCAATGCGCAGAGCAGCATTGAAGATTGATGATAAATAAGCTAGGGCTTTGTTTGTCAAATTCTTCAGCACAACGTTAGGGATAAGGTCATGACCGGGAGACTTTTTAACGGGAAGACGATGGATAAAGCGGGACAATTCACGTGGAGTAGTGAACGAAATTCTGTTGTGCGCTGTAGGACGAAGTTGGTACTCAAGGAGTTCCCTGTCCACGGAAGAGGGAATATTAGAGTCAAGACAGGTGTTAGGCGTGAACTGTGGGAATTCACTAGTGGTATTATAAACCATATCGATAGCTGAGCGTACTAGATGGCCGGTAGTTTCCGGCGTGAGAGACATAATAGGTGAGGAAAGAAAAGAAAAAAATAGAGAAAGAGAAAGAAACACACCTGTACCCAAAGGGCACTAGTACACGTCAGTAAAAGAACACTGTTTGCACTGATTGTGAAAATACAATTCACTAGAAGTTATCGTATTCCACAGTTAAACACAGTTACACTATAAACACTCACGGAAGCAGCGCGCACAAAACACGTCTATCTACCGCGACTGTCGGTACACGACTCTGCTAAGGAGATATGAGTGGATTAACTTTGTATGACCAATGCAGACGGTGTACTATTTACAAAATGGCGAGTTTGAGGTTAGCAAAGGATTTTTAATAATGTCTTATTAATCCACTTATTATACCCACCTAATTTTTAGCATACGAGAAAGTACATTTAGTAGACACAATCTACTTATCTTTTATATATTGAGAACGTCTTTTCACTTCAGAATATTGATAAACATTCGAAAAATCAAGGCTGATGTTATTTATATTATAAACAAAGGACTGTCGACCAAAATTCCTGCATGCACTAGTGCTACTTCAAGGAGATGGCCATTAAACTCCATCCTGGCGAATGTGCATCGTAATAATTAATAAGAAATAAATAGAAAATTGAGCTTTTGTTTAAATAATTTTATGTACATGGTGCATTCAGATTCCTTTTAATTGTGTTTTGTTTTAGAGTTATTTAAAACGTTAATTTTTCTTATTTTCAATGCGTAACCATGATTTATGTTTTTAATATTAAAATGTTATTATGCACCTATTAGAATAAGCAAAAGCTAATAGATTTCGCATGCATGTTAATTATTTAAATAAATAGATACTTTAGGGTGAATAAATAATGAATCAATTTTAGTTTATAATATGTCTTACTGTACAAAAATCTTGATGACATCGATGTCAGAGTTTCCAATTAAATTAGTATTGTAAGGTAAAAATGAAATGAACTAAAATGACCTTGGGTTCAATTAAAGAATAACATGAAATATTTAAGTCTCTGACAGATTAACTACTACAAGTTAATTTTAACTATATGTTAACTGTCCATGATCCTACTGTGGTAGTTTATATTTTCCAAATACAGTAAACTAAGCTCTACATGATACAAATCAACAGGCATTTCTGACCGTTTATACCCCCCCCCCAACTTTAAGTTATCAAGCACGGCACTGTTCCATGGTATGGCAGGAACATGGGAAAAGAGATGCATTCCATTAAATACGAGTTTTATCCTTTGCTTTTCTGTCGCGCTTTCCAACCAACAATGAATGCCTTAATTCATTATGCAGGGAATGTTTGGTGACAGGCTGCTCATTAAAGTGACAGAAAACTCTACGGCTTAAGTTTTGATTATACTTCGTTGAAACTCTGCAAAATATAAAGATAAAATGAAAACAGTCACTGCTCTGGTAAGTATAATGACAAACCTGTATATATTTTGAATTTTCTTTCGTAGATGCGAGCGCGCGTGTGTGTATGCCATAAGTACACTGATGTGTTGATTAAATTAAAACAGGGCGCAAGGCCCTATGTGCAAATCGCCTACTACGTGTAACAATAGTTATTTTATACCTATTTGTTTCTCTACTTAAATACTATAAATGATGCTGTGCACAATATTGCACAAGGAAAGCCATTTTTACTTAATGGAGTTTGCTAATTATAAATTACTGTTTTTTTTTTTTTTTTTTTTTTTTTTTTTTTTTTTTTTGGTAATTTACGTCCTTCAAAGTTAAGTCACATCGGACGGTGAGTGGAATGGGTGAAATGATGCTCAAATGTTTCCGGGGTCCATGGAGCTTAGAGTTACCCGACATTCGTCTTTCAGGAAAAGGGAAACCCCCGGAAAAAACCTTATCCAGGTAACGCACCCTGACCGAGATTTGAACTCGGGACCTCTTGAACGTGAGGCAGACACTCTACCACCACGCTAAAATTACTGTTGCCTCCCACACACGATTACATTTCTGGGAGCAATATTTGACCAAAAGTTGACGTGGATAGCTCATCTTAAGACTGAAAGACTGCTTACGTCGAAATAACATTCCTAAACTATTGTCTGCAAACAACTGGGGGGCAGATCAACATGTGCTAATGTGCACCTATAAGTTAATCCGAATTAAGGAGCTATTGTCTATAATTCAGCAAAGCCAACAGCACTTAGAATGTTAGACAAAGTTCAAAATTCTGCTTTACGAATAATTTTGGAAGCTTACAAATCTTGCCCTACCACTAGCTTACAAATAGATGCCAAAGTTCTCCCACTACTAATTCGAAGGAAACAACTAAGTATAACCTATGCTCTAAAGACAGCCGCAACTCCAAATTAAAGCAACTATACATATGTATTTTCAACATATCATCAGGAACAAAAGTTACTATCTTCAAGCCACCCGTTTTCCTAACGGTAAACAATACCTCAACAAAAACAATATCTCCCTCCCGAAAATATCACCTAAAATAATACTAACCGATATACCACCATGGAAGATCAGAAACCTGCCAGTCAACAATGAATTAAGAAAATATCCAAAAAGCTCAACACCTAGATCTGTGTATCAGCAATTCTTCAAGAAGATATGCGCCAAATACCCAGTCTACACACATATTTTCACTGACGGTTCAAAAAATGAAATTGGATATGCTTGTGCAGCAGTCTATCCCACAAATACAATGTTATGTACCTTACCTAAATTTTATACAGTCTTCTCCTCTGAACTTTATGCTATCAAACGATAATTTTAAGGTATTAAAAGCATGAAAGTGATTCTCAGTATCTAATTCTCACTCACTCGCAATCTTCAATAATGGCCCTCCAAAACCACAAAAGTAAAGACATAATAATACGAGAAATCCAAAATCTGTACAAGCAAATTCTATGGGAATTAAAAAGTGTTACTTTAATCTGGATCCCATCGCATAAAGGCATTCCTGGAAATGAACTAGCTGATGCTGCAGAAAAAGAAGCAACTCATATACCAATAGAAGCAACAGACATTAGTTCTCCATATACTCCTCAAGAGAACAATGCACCTCAACTGGCAATCCACCTGGTTAGAGACTTCTACCAGCAAACTCCAAGAACTTAAATCATCTTACAGAGAACCATATCCAGTAACAAAGCCCAAACCCCGACAACAAATCCTCATAAACCGTCTTCGTACTGGGCACACAAAACTTACCGATAGCTACTTACTGAACAAAAGCCTACCTCCTGTATGCAACACTTGTAACGTGATCATCACCGTCAAACACATCATAGAAAAATGCAAGAAATATTAACAGCAGCGAAAAGAAGTCATGTTACCAGTAATATCTCAGAAGCACTTGGAAACCATATATATTGTAAAATAATTTTGAACTTTTTTAACATTACCGAACTCTGTAAACACATCTGATATGAACGAAAAATAATTTCAGTGTAGAAATCTCCACCACCAACCCCACAAAAAGCAAAAGTGGTTGCTTCTGCTGGAAAAGTTATGGTCATCTCATTCTTTGATATTCATGGATATCAGTATGTTGTACCTGCACATACATCAGTAACTGGACAATAATACAGGGATGTCCTGAAAACATTGCAAGTCCATATCAGGCGCAAAAGACCACATTTCCATGAAGCAGGCTGGATGCTGCACCACAATAATACGCGGCTGCATATTGCCAATGTTGTTGCTGAATTATTTGCAAAAATAAACGTGAAGTGCATCCCTCACCCCCACCCTATAGTCTGCATTTAGCCGCATGTGGCCTATTTCTATTCCCGAACTTGAAGAAACGCCTTCGTGAGAGGCATTGTCCAGAAGCAGTTGTGAAGGCTCCGGAGGCGATTTTAAAGGATCTCTCAAAAATGGTTTGCAACATGTCTTTGAAGACTGGCAGAAACGCTGGGAAAAGTGCATCGCATTCAGGGGAGACTATTTTGAGAAGCACCATCAAAGTTATGAGGATCAGAAAAGATAAGTTGTGAAAAAATTGTGATCATTCTTTATTGAACGGCCCTCGTACTGCCCCCACCTAATAGCAGCGTATGCCCCAAAGTTGTATTTGAGATCTTGCTGGCTTCTCTTTGCTTAAAAGGGATTTAACATTCAAAATTATTCCCTCGGCTTCCAGTTCTTGGTGTAAGCTATAGCTGTATTTTGAATTCAACCCTGTGTTGAATACAATGTGTCGGATATCTTTGCCCTAAACTGAACAAAAAAACCGTCTGCGTAAATGATAAAAAAATGTGCTGATAATTGCGTTTACATTTATTAAGGCAAGGCTACACTGAAAATTCGCCGAAAATGTTGAAAATCATGGAATTTTCTTGTTTGGCATTTTTGGTAGCTTAGTGTATATAGTAATGGATGGCATGCTATTTTTATCATTTTCACCATTTTAGGCCATCACATAACAATTTAAAGAGACCTTTAACAATCGTTAAAAGTAACAATCATGACTTTAAAGTTCATTTTCTTATAAACTTTTTTTCTAACACTTTTCAGTATAAAAATGCCTCACGTGTCAAAGTTTTCCAAGTTGGTGAAACTAACAGAATAGGTCCATTTAATGTAAATAAAGAACTTCACATTCCCATTTTTTGTCAATGCTCATGTTTTGAAAATTATATGTTGTTAAGTAATAAAATAAGTTAATATTTTCAAAATTTTGAGAGCTAACACGAAGAAAATGTTTTAGAACAAATTCTACAATAGTATTCCAAAAATAAGAATGTAGGTCTTTTAAAATTGCTCTGTACTAGCCAAAAACAAAGATTCAAATTAAAAGCTCTCAGATTTTGGCACATAGGACAATTTCAAATTGTTACAATATTTTCACAGAAGTAATTATTAATTAATGAACTATTTGGTGTAGCAACATAAACATTTACATGCAAGTTTAAAATGATACTCTAATTATGTGAGTAAATTTTCATAATGATAGGTTGATTATTGTTGTTGTTCGTAAATGCTAGGCGTTGGCAATGAAGCCATTAGCTCTCTTGCTCTTCAATATTTCTGTGTAGTGGGTCCGGCAGGTAGGGCTTCACAGGTTAAAAGATGTTCTTCAGTCATTTCCTCTTCTTTGTTGCACAGAGGACAATTTGGACTTGTATAAATTCCTATTCTGTGTAAGTTTTTGGCCAAATAATCATGTTCCGGAAGTAATCTAAATTTTGCTACTGCACCTTTACGTGGGATTTCATGGAATAATTTCTGGATTTTTAATTAAAATGTTTCATTTGTTTATCTCTGGCTTTGTTAGTAATTGATTGGTTTTTTTTTGTTTTTATATATGTTTTAATTAATCTTCTTACGGATGTAAAGGATAAGTCTTTACTTTTGTTCTGAATTAAATTTGCACCATTTTGGCAAGAAAATCAGCTGATTCATTTCCAGCAATTCCACAATGTGCAGGTATCCATTGTAATACAATTATGTTCTGTAGTTTTTGAAGTTGTTGAATCATTTTGTGACATTCTTTAATTTGGATTGACCTCATTTTATATGAACTTATTGCACATAATGCTGCTTTAGAATCAGAAAGTATGACAGCATTTTTGAAGTTATCTATTCTGTATAGAAGGTGTTGGAGTGAAATATGAATAGCCGTTACCTCTGCACCAAAATTTATGTGGTATCCTGCTGGTTGATAGAATGAGAACAGTGCACTTAATTCCTGCTCCTGAGTTGTTCTCCAAGTTAGATCCATCTGTGTAGATATGTAACAATTCGTCAGGTGGGTATTTATTGTTCACAGTTTCTAATGCTAGTGCTTTTAGTACAGATTCAGAAGTTTCAGATTTTGTAACTATTTGTTCTAAATCTAATTTAATATTAATTGGTTCAAGAGTTATTGGGGTTTCTTTGATTAAAATGTTTTCTATATAATTAGGAATTTTCAATGTAGCCTGGCCTCAAGTGATGTCAAATTTGTTTTCACTTTTTCATCTTCCAGCTGTAGCGACTCTCTGTCACATTATTGTGTTTTTCTATATTACAGCCGTTGAATATTAATGCACTTTACTGCATTACTGTGATACTAAATTTTCTTGTTACACATCTCTCCGATTCAATCTCAACTAGTTAGATAAATGCCCATTTTTCATTATATGCCAGTAAAAGCCATTGCACAACATGGTATTTTGCCTTTCAATAAAAGCATAGTCCTTCCATTAAATATTAAAGGTGTGTTAGAAATCGGCTTTCGATTTTAGTGTAAAATCTATGCTTTACATCTGCAGCATACTAGCACATAAGCTAGTGATCGGAAATCGATAAAGCTATGGTAATTAATTAACAAGAGTAACCTTAGTAGCAGCCGAACCAAACCAAAACATTCATTAAGCTGTTGGCTGTTGTTCAATGATTATTCATACGTGTTACAAGCCCTGGTAATCTGCACCTTCATCATTGTCATCATCATTCTGGACGTTAACATTACACATAAAACTTAGTATTTAGTCTTTTGTTTATCGTTAAGTGCTTTATTCGCTCGCTATGAATAGCTAACTTTGAATTACAAAAAATCTCACACTTCTAGTACCAGGTACATTCAAGTTACAACACATATTTTTGTCAGGACTGGGAAAAAATAGGAACTTCTGCTTTTTTTTAATACACGTGAATTCTTTGTGAATACGTGAGAGAGATGCCAGCGATGAGAGTTAGGAGGGTTTCTGATACCTAAAATTGTGACGTTTACATTGAAAGAACAGTGGGTAATTATCCGTCTTCTCCTTTTTCATGGTGTGACACTTACTGAAATTCATCGCCAGTTGAGCGAAGTATGTGGTGATGGTACCATGGACGTGTCCAATGTGCGCTTCTGGTTGCGATAGTTCAATAAAGGCAGAACATCCTGTTACAACAAACTAAGGCAGTTATGGCCTCGCACCAGCCAGTATGACGACATGGTCCAGTGAGTGGAGAACGTTGTTTTGGAGGATCGCCGATTGAGCATTGCAGACATCGCCTCCAAAATCAGCATTTCCGAGGAATTTCTGCACACAATCCTGCATGAAGATACTAAAATGCGAAAAGTGTCTTCCAGGTGGGTGCCACGAATGCTGACGGATGATCACCAGGCTGCGGAAAAAAACCTTATCCAGGTAACACATCCTGACCGAGATTCGAACTCGGGACCTCTTGAACGTGAGGCAGACACTCTACCACCACGCTACCGAGGCGGGCAATTCATTTTAACACAATTTGACTCCTGCCTAATACTTTCATATGTTGTACGTCTAAATGGGAGGTGGTTTAAAAGGTGAACAAACTTATATAAAATAAAGATGAAATACAACCGTTTACGTCAGGTGACATTTGTTTTAAATGCAAAATTGACAGCGGCGATGGGATGGCTATTGTAATTCGTCCAAAATTTCTTCTTCACATTCTGCTCCTACTCGGGAAGTTAGTTACGAATCACGACATTTCTTACTATTAAAAGGTACGTATTAAAGAAACAAAGAACAAAATAAACTACAAAACAGGGGCCGAAACAACCTTTGGAACACTAGTTTTCGGCGCTACGGCTTAGGCCTGGCCGCGCCGTGGCTCAATGGTTAGACTGCTTGGCTCTCACCAAGGCCGCCCGCGTTCGATCCCAGGTGACCGCAAAGTGAGATTTGTGGTGGACAACACAGCGCTGGGGCGGGTTTTTCTCCGGGACCTCCGGTTTCCCCCGCCATCTCATTCCACCAGTGCTCCATCTTCATCTCATGTATCATCAGTGTCACCGCCTGCGGTGCCATATGTAGTAAAAGCGGGCGTTAAACACTACACACACATTACGGCTTAGGCCACTAGAGTCGTTACAGAAGCGACACTACAGTAGTCTTGATGATTGCTGTTCAGTATTGCACCGGCAGGTGATTATTTCGAGATTTTAGTCCCATCTTTGAGAGTAAACAACGAGAACGGCAATAACGAGCTACAACAAATCGGTATTGCTCTACTGGGGAAGCAGTATTAAAGACATTTTAATCCAACTATTTCAGTCACCTTGTTGAAATACCAGCTTATCAGCATCTGAGGCCAATTAGATTTAACACAATTAATTGCGTTATATTTAGCAGCAGATCATGCATCGCCTATCTTAACTTGCTTATATTAGTCACGTCTACAATCGCTGAAATTTTTTCGGTGTACTTCGTTAACACCCTGTATACTTTTAAGCTAATTAAGATTCAACGAAATAATAGGGTAAACATAATGACAATCAATACTAAATATAATAAAAATATTAAAGAATTTAATTACATTAAAGGTAAAACATATTCCACAAAACTTTAATCTAATGTCAGCATTATTTTCCATATCAACAAATACTTAAATGACTTAAAGGAGTAGAATTCAGATGTGTAATTTGCTTTGAATAATTCAATATTTAAGTGGACTTTAAACCATGACATTGTGGTGCTATAAAACAGTCATTCGGAAGTTAAAATATTCCTTCAAGCACTGTTATCTGTTTCAAATAACTCAGTTACAATTCAAGTGTGGACTATGAATATGGAAGAACGGGACACCTCGCACCTCAACCTCTCTTTGGGCTTCAAGTGGAAGGGTTGGCTCAGAGAAGCTTTCTCCCTGGAAGAACCGGAGAAAAATAGATCTACCAGAGATGACTTTGTAAAGGACTCCATGTGGAAGGGTGGAAAACAGTTTTCCAAGCAGCAAGCATCGACGCCACCTATGCGATAGCTAAAGACACTACACAGTAACCAAGCCTACCTGAAACATGTGAATTGCTAAGAAATGCGAGAAATGAAATTCGACGCAGAAGAGAAATCACACCAGAATTCGCTTTGCCAACCATAAACCCGTGCAAAACCCCTGATCAGATAGGCCAGGCTCAGATATCCAAAAATGATTCCGCCAGCCTCTCAAAATATGTTAAAAATCACTACAGCATCTGCTGTTACATACCATACTTTCACTTTGTTCTACACATAGCATATATTTTGGTTAGTAGTTTGATAAAGTCCAATTATGAGGCGAAATTCACAATGCGTATTTATCATTAATCCTTTAGTTTAGTCCTGATAGATCGATACATATCTTTGTCCGTTGACTGCGGACAAACCATCTTGTGCCTTTTTGCATTACTGGGCTCTAGCGTTAATCCTTAGAAAATATCACGCTTCTGTACAGCTGAGACGTACGTGCCTGTATGCGACAAGTTCACACAATAATTATACTTGAAAGGGAATTCATTTTTAGAGATTTACTGTAAGGAATGCAGTGACATTCTCATAAAAATTAATATTTTATGTAATTCATTCCTTTTAAATCCATTTTGTTTACACAATCACTGTTCAAAAACGGTTCATCTTCAAAGTAATTTATTTTAAAATTACCGGTCTACCTTCCAAATTTCTGCTTCTCATTTAAACCAGCAGGTTCTACTCGCTTCAATTTAATTGGAATTTTTCTTTGACACTGATTATTTTATATGGCGTAAGGGATATTGGCACATGGATATAATGCCCAAACTGAGGATCTTAACTTTTTAGTCAAGCTTCACTTTCTTTAGCCTTTAGAGAATCAAAGCATGCTGAGCAACAGCACGTGACTGTCCACTTAAGATATTTCACTTCCCCTAGTATTTACATCTAAAAGGCATTCTCCTATTCACCATCTGGATTCAGGCTTTCAAATTACTTCTAAATGTGAGATAAAGAACATTAATAATTAATAAAATTGATGCTTCTACCACCACCACTAATATTAATAATGATAATGATGATGGTGTAATGGTGATAATGGTGACAATGGTGGTGATGATGATAATGATGATAATAATAATGATGATGATGATGATGGTGATGTTGAAGATGATGACGATGATGATGATAATAATAATAATATTAATAAATAATAATAATAATAATAATAATAATAATAATAATAATAATAATAATAATAATAATAATAATAATAATAATAATAATAATAATAATAATAATAATAATAATAATAATAATAATAATAATAATAATAATAATAATAATAATAATAATAATAATAATAATAATAATAATAATAATAATAATAATAATAATAATAATAATAATAATAATAATAATAATAATAATAATAATAATAATAATAATAATAATAATAATAATAATAATAATAATAATAATAATAATAATAATAATAATAATAATAATAATAATAATAATAATAATAATAATAATAATAATAATAATAATAATAATAATAATAATAATAATAATAATAATAATAATAATAATAATAATAATAATAATAATAATAATAATAATAATAATAATAATAATAATAATAATAATAATAATAATAATAATAATAATAATAATAATAATAATAATAATAATAATAATAATAATAATAATAATAATAATAATAATAATAATTCAAATGAGCATAAATTAGAGGTACATTTAGAAAGATATATGTCTCGTTTTATACGTAAGTATGTGATACAAAAAACTGCATTTTAGAGTATTGCTCTTAAAGCTCAACGTCCCATAAGTTGTTATGCAAAGCCCGTGCAATAAATCAGGAGGACATTAGCACACAATGTTTGTGAGATGACCTGAAAATTGTTGGAGCGCAGTTATGGACGTTTCGTGCAGGAGATAGTGTGCACTTAACCACCGTTGGCTACGTGCCAGCAGAGCTCAACCAGTGTCCTCGGAGTCTGCGGTCACAATCGACGGAACTATTGTGGTTCCCAAAAGTTATAACGTCAAATACTGTTAATAAGGACACACAATGGGACAAGCGGTCTGAGATATACCAAATCTTAAGGATAAATATTGTGACTTTGTGGGTTCGTGAAAATCAAAACGAGGTTACGAAACACAAAAAATACACTTTATTCTCCTCGAAATACACTGTTCACCATTACATTATCTAGCTAACCTCAAACTGTTTATTTTTCCAACAACTACTCTCAACTGTCTCTCACTTCCGGTAACGATCGGCCATCATTTTTCATGGGCTTCGCGAGCCTACCACCAGGGTGACACTGCTCCCTCCTCAAGGCTGGTCGTCCCGAACAGCGCCTTCGTAGCGGGCCAGGCGATCCAGGTGTACCACCAACATCTTTCCTCGCGATGTTCCGAGGTGAAGTCGTACTCCTGCTGCCTCTGAACCCCACCTGCTGTTTGGCCTTTCGGTCGCGCCTGCGCCGTCAATATCACTTCGCTCCTCGCGGGGACAACCACGTCTTCGCTCAAGACGACCCTGCCAATTCCAAGGCGCTCTTCTGGTTGACGGAGTATAACCTCTTCTCCGTTGAGCCTCAGGACCTTCCTACCGACGTCGACCGTCGCCTCGTGGCTCCTGAGGGCATCCAGTCCCAGAAACACCTCCTCAGCCACCTTCGCGACGAACATCCACAGACGCACGGCACTCCGTCCCAAGTTCAGCTCCAGCAGGGCCTCCTTCTGCATAGGCATGGTGTCGCCCGATGCCGTCACAAGCTGGTATGGTCGGCTCGGTTTCCTCGTCGGCAAACCCTTCGCCAGGTCAGGTCTGATGATGGTCACGGCCGCCCCGGTGTCCACCAGCACGTGGCACGGCTTTCCTCTTACCAAACCGTCCGCGATGAGGTTGTCATCCATCCGCCGGCTGACGGCGCGGATATTCACTCGAGTGGATGGTGGTAATGGCGCCGACGTGCCCCTCTCCACGCCGGGCCTTATTCGTTTTCCGGCTGCTCTTCCTGGTGTGGGCAGTCTCTCCGCAGGTGTCCGGGCTGTCCACACCCCCAACACAGGCCACTAGGTGTTTGCCGGCGTCCCTCAGCTGGTCTTCTGTCTCCGGCGTAGCGGACACTCCTCGTTCTCGACGTCGGGATAGATGCTACCTTGGCCGCCTCCATCCTTAATGCCGCTGTCAGCGCCTCGTGGATGTTTTTATAATCGCCGAGCATTAGGCGCTGACGAATCTCCGAGTCCCGTACCCCGTCGACAAAGTTGTAGGCGGCTTCCCGGGATACGAACTCCAGTGGCAGGTCAACCAAGGCCTTGCTAGCCAGCTGTTCGATCGCTATGGCGAACTCCTGCAGCGTCTCCCCCGGCTGCTGCGACCTTGCCTTTAGCTGGCTGCGGTATGCTGCGGCTAAGCGGTGGTTCCCGAAGCGATTCTCCAGGGCCTCCCAGATGTCCTTGGGCGCCGCCGTAGTCTGCACCAACTTTAGGATTTCCGCGGCCCGTCCCTGGAGGCTGCTATTAACTGTGTGGCCTCCTCCTCCGGTGACCATCTGTTGTGCTTGGCCACTGTGTCGAACTGGCGGCGGAAGACCTCGAATGTTGACGCGCCGTCATATTTCGGAGGTTTGACGCGCGCCGATGTTGTGTCGCGTCCCGGTATGTCAGCCTTCAAATCCTTCAGTCTCCTGCCGACGACGTCTTCCACCATGGCGTTCAGGGACTTGACGCTGCTGTCGGCCTTTCCCTCCAGGTTGTTTACGCGGTTCGCGAGGTCTTCGACGTCTTCAACTATGGCGTTCAGGGACTTGGACCTATTGTCGGCCTTTTCCTCTAGATCATTGAAGCGGTTCGCCAGGTCCTCGACGCTCTCGTCCACTTGGCCCATCCGCTTGCCCAGCTCCGTCACGCCATCCCTCACGCCGGCCAACTGTTCCTCAAATTTGGCGGCGAGGACCTCGTTCGCCTCCTTCATTTCCGTGGCCAGACTGCCGTTCGCTGCCTTCATTTCTGTGGTCAATTCGGTCTTTATTTCTTTCAACTCTGCGGCCAGGTTGTTATTTGCCGCTTCTGTTTTTGTTGTTAACTCGTTCATCTTCGCGGCCAAGTTGTTATTTGCCGCTTCCGACTTTGCTGTTAATTCGTTCATCTTCTGCAAAAGCATTTCCAATACCGATTCCATGGCCATAATGTTCGGTGATGCTGTTGTCCCGCTTCCTGACACCAGTTGTGACTTTGTGGGTTCGTGAAATAATAAAACGGGGTTACGAAACACAAAAACTACACCTTATTCTCCTCGAAATACGCTGTTCACCATTACATTATCTAGCTAACCTCAAACTGTTTATTTTTCCAACAACTACTCTCAACTGTCTCTCACTTCCGGTAACGATCGGCCATCATTTTTCATCGGCTTCGCGAGCCTACCACCAGGGTGACAATATCATAATCAGATTTGTAAAAGTGCAGTTACTACTTTGGTATTCCAAAGGAATTTAAATGTATCTTAATTGTATTGCATTGGCACGGTGTCTTAATATTTCACTTGGTACGGCCCATTAACTTCGTATTCAATTTAACGCAATTTTCACTTGCTGGTTTTGGCTCACTTTTAATAGCATTTTAAACTATTTTTGCTTATATCGATGTAATATATTTAACTACCACTTTAGATACCACTTTAGAACATGGATGCATTAATTCCCTTCGCACATAATTTCAGGAACCAGAAAAAAGGCGCATTACGAGTACAACGTACAAGTAATTAATTTATAGAGGTAGATTCATATGTACCTCATTTGTACTCATTCCTTGATAAGGATGTTTTGCCAAGATTTAATGTTTTAATTACTGTAATTGACAGTGTTTTTAAACGTACTTTTTGTTTTTGATGGCAATTACACTAATGTAGCCTTTTCTATTTATTTATTTGATACATGACGGGTATTAAATGAAATGTAGCAGAATAAAATAAAGTGATATACAGTACTTACGTTATTACATTCAGTGTTCAAAATAACAGAGCTGAGCAAATATCACAAATGAAACCTATTTTATGTGGATTTATAGAAGGTGAAGATTTTAAAATGTCCTAAACGTATTAGAATTCCATGAATTTCGTAACTTCATACACCATAACACTGAATAACTAGGTAATATATTAAAATTAAAATATGAAATCCCACTTTTCAAGAGTTAAGTCAAACATTTCACGTTGTGAAAGTATTGCCATGGTGGATCCAGAAGCATTGATATCGACTTCATGTTGTTAAGCCATATACACTAAAGTTAAAGGACCTTCAATGGACCTACATCTTAATTCATGCGGCATGTAACCTTTAAAGTACAGACCTCGAAATAATTTGGATTACATTGGAGAAGAATAACAGTTGATACTAAAAACATTCACTTTAATTTTAATCATTGTGACACTTCTAATTATGCAATTCTGTGAACGGTGTTCGTTTTACAAGGGGAGGACCCAAAAGAAACAGGACTGCGAGGGAGCCGCCACTCGTAGGCGGTGTGCAGGGTTTTCACGCTAGATGGTGTTAGTAGAGACCTTCATTAAACAGCTGTGAAGACGGCGTCAGTGTAGAGCTGAACGTGCAAGTGTGGTATTGTGTTTCTCTGACTGTTGGCGGGTTACCTCTGCGAAGTCGATATGGCAGCTTTAAAAGAACAAAGAGTGTGTGTGAAATTTCGTTTCCTGCTAGGGGAAAAAAAAAAACTTTCGACGGAGACACACCAAATGCTTCAGGAAGGTTTCTAGGAGGAA